>JAHWGI010000994.1:2287500-2665000 GCA_029379305.1 Frankliniella fusca
GTAAGCATGCAAGGCTGACGGATGACGTGAGTCTGTGTGTGGAGATGTATGTGTATGTAAGTGTGTGTACTTATACATTTGTGTGTGTGCTCGCGGTTCGGACGCAGCCGGGCAGACCGGTGAGGTTGAACGTGTTGGTGACGAACCGGGTGGTCCTTTCGAGTCGCGTTGGGCCCCACCTCCTCGTTGTTTCCCCCCACGGAATCCTTGCAGCAAGCACTGTGAAAATTATCTTTGAAGATTTATAATATATTTTGTAAACTACAATTTATTTATTTTTTTAAAAAAGAAAAGTTTCTGACAAATCCTCGATAGGTGGAGCTTCTATTTTTACGATTTTGATTTTGTAATTCTTCAATGCCTCATCATGCGGGAAAATTTTCCCGTAAACCTTTCCACTGTTTTTCACAGTGAGGAAGATGCTGCGCGGAAGAGGAATTGGAATATGTTGTATGAACCAAGGGTCTACCACTTCGAAAAATCGCGTACGAGGATTATAATTAGTCACGATTATGGTGATAATCAATGATTAATTGAGTTAATCTTGAACATATTTACTGATTATTGGCCAATGATCACGCAACTTTTGTTCAAATTGGATAATATTTCTAGATATTTGTCAAAATTTATCAATATCTGTCAATATTTGGAAATTTTACATGATTATGACTATGTGATTATCAATAATCATCTAGAGGGGTGTACGAGGATTATGGAAGTGGTAGACCCTTGGTGTGAACCAGCCAGATTTACCGACTTTCTCACTTTGTTCTCCAGTTTCAGAGAAATTTCGAATTTCGTCGGCTCGCGCTCGATATGGTCTTGCAGCCGTGTGTGTGTCTCTCCGGAGCGGCGCTAAGCCCTTGTATGACCCCTCCCTCCCCTCCCACAACCTCCTCTCTCCTCTACTCTCTGATTCGAGCAGCGTTTCTTTTAACGCCACGAACGTCATGGGCCTGGAATTTATGACTGCAGGGCGTCGGAAGGGAAGGCTTAGGGAGCAGATCTCCCGGTGTGCGCGCTGCGCCGCGACGGGGCGGGGCGGGGCGGGGCGGGGCGGGGCGGGGCGGGGCGGGGCGCTATGCGCCACCACCAAGTCCAATGCGGGCTCAATTATTCATTCACGTTGTACGAGGAAAATATGACGTTATGGGCTTTAAAGTTTTTGCAGATCGCAAGGTCATCTGACTCATGCTTCAATTTCAGTTTACGGAAGAAATTTTTGGTTTTGTTTTCAATTCTCTGGCGTTTTGTGATCTGGACAGCTCCGCCAGCTGCACGCGGGCCTGCCGCGCTGGTGGTTGGTTGGCTGGCTCGCTTTCGGACAACGCTCGCCTGCTCGCTCACTCACAAGTTCGCGCGCGAAAAAAAAAGGAAAAGAAAAAATAAAATAAAATCAAGACGTATTATCTGAGGGTTGTGGTGCGTATAAATTATACCAGCCGGGAAATTTCTTGATACCTTCCGAAATAAATTAGTCACGCTCGCTGTACCGACGCGCGCGAGGCGTTTCGGACGGGTGGGGAAGCTGAGGGGGGGGGGAGGAGGCCCCGCGCACTGGAGAGAAGGCGCAAGAGAGGGAGAGAGAGAGAGAGAGAGAGAGAGAGAGAGAGAGAGAGAGAGAGAGAGAGAGAGAGAGAGAGAGAGAGAGAGAGAGAGAGAGAGAGAGTGTATGTGTGTGCGTGAGTGTGCGAGAGACAGAGAGAGGGGGAAGGAGTAACACGTGCACGGGATTGGCTGAGCGTGGCTAGCGAAGTTCAAAGATGAATAGCCGTTTAAAAAGCGCGCGCCTTCTGGCGATGGAACAACGTGGACGACCAGCCACGCGGCGGGGCGGGGCGGGGCGGGGCGGGGCGGGGCGGGGCGGGGCGGGGTGGGGCGGGGCGGGGCCGGATTTCGCGCTCCCTGGGACTGACGACGCGAGGTCGAACTCGAGGTCATTTTCCCGTTGATGCTGGAGGGCCTTGCTGGGAAAATTCAAGATGGCCAATAACGGCTCGTTTGGCGCAACCAACATGGCGCCCTGGTATCGGAGCAGGGCGGAGCCTGGGGACCGAGGGGGGAAACAACTCTGAAATTTGCGCACATCTCGTAATTTCAGAAAAATTAAGAGAAATTCAGGAAAATTCAGAAAAATGCAGAGACAACACGAAAAATTCATAGAAAAACTCACAACAAGTTAGGTAAAAATCAGGCAAAAATATACGAAAATTCACAGAAATTCACAAGATTTGTACACCAAAATTCAGAGTGGTTCTCCCCCTCGACGGGGACCCACCGTAAGGGGGCTAGCGAGGGACACGGAGGGCGCAAAGCGCGGGAGATTTAAGAGCGTCTGGGCGTCCGGCAACGTCCGCGCTGACGGAAAATAATACCACGGCAAATTGTCCAAAGTAGCTGCTATATTATATATAGGCAGGGGCACGGCGGGGGCGGGGGTGGCCATTGGTGGCGGTGCGGGGGTGTGGAAGAGTGAGAGAGGGGCGGGGAGGGGGGTGTAAGGGGGGAGGGGGGCGGAGGCGAGGCGAAGAAGCAGGCGGGCGAAGCGGAGAAGCAATCAATCAGGATTTCCAGCGCGGTGCTGACTACTTAAGCCGCACTAAATTCTCGCGCTGCCCTGCAAGTGCCTCGGCGCGCTCGTATCATGGCGCTACGGGCGAAGGGGGGGGGGGGGAGAGAGAGGGAAGTAGGAGGTACGCTGCGCTACCCCAGCAGAACAGCAGCTTTCAGCGACTTTGCACTTAACTTCCATCCACTCTTCATCAAATTTTTCTTTTTCGTATTTTGTCTCTTACGTGATCAGATAGAATTCGAACCGTGCGCCGCTCATGAGCTCCAGGGCGCCCAGTGTTTCCAGATGAGTTGTCGAAAATTGCAAAGGAATCTCCGGTGTGAGGCAGGCGGGTATTCAAATCGAAAAAAAATATTTTGTACAGACTACAGTGGTAATAAAAGTGCTCAACTGGCGTGCAAAAGATAGACTTCCATCGACAGTTTTCCTGTTCCGCGCAGGCAGAGATGTTCGTCTACCTTATACACACAGTTGTATTCGTGGTACATTTTTCCTTAACTTCTCTGGCAGCACTGCGCTCGCGCGACCACATACCCTGGGCATTTGAACAACACTTACCAATGTAATCTCACCGACGAGGAAACAACTCTGAATGTGTTGTACTGAAAAGAAAACCAGAAAAAAATCAGGAAAATTCAGGAAATATTCAGGAAAATTCAGAAGAAAAAAACCCACAAAAAAAGGTTAAATTCAATAAATTTTATCAAAAATTCACAGAAGTTCCCGAAAATTTACATAAATTCACAAAATTTGCACACCAAACTACAGAGTTGTTTCCCTCTCGAATCTCACACACAACCACGTGTGCGACAGTCATACACTTGAGGGGGGGGGGATGGGTCGTGGTGTGTTCGGCTCTAATGGAGAGGACGCATACCGCCGCCGGTTGTTGAAATAATCTTCCTGCTGACGAATGGCCCATATCCCGGCGGACAGCCGCTTGAAATATCGCGCGCCGCCGCGCCGGCCGCACGGACACGACTTCAATTGTTATCACAGCAAAGAGGTTGGCAATGGAGTTGTCGTGTGCCACGAGAGCAGGCCTGGGTGAGCGCAGTGCTGCCAACTGCACACGCCGTGTCCCCCGGAAGGCTGCTTCTTTATTCTTATTGTTGTTGTTTTTATTTTATTCGCACCCGCTAGAAGGTCGTTGGCATGCGTATACACGAAACACGACGCGCGAAACCAATTTTCTGGGTCATCAAACAGGGCGGTCCAATTGCATGCCAAGCAGTGTCGTGGTTTCTCTTGGCGGTGGCGGCTGGTGGTCTTCGTAGAGTGAGAACAGATGACACCGCAGATTGTTTTCTGGTTTTCTCGTCTCTAAGAAAGTTGGTGTTTTCTTAAAAACTAGTAGCGGAGGGATATTTCTTCACTGTGGCAATCGTTCAGCTTGTTTGATCCGTTTGCCAATGTCATTTGATTATTTTCAAGATGGACCTGGAACTCTGGAGCATTCGCGCTACTTCTGAAACTGGACGTGATGTTGCTTGTAAAGAGCTAACCAGTAATTCAAAGCGTTCAAAAATACTTCAGAGTTTGTTTTGAAAATATGACATTAGCCGTGGAGCCATGCAGAATCACGCGAGGAATCACGTCCTAGTATAAATATCTGTTAAGTACGTTTCCTCCTATAACATCGCTGTGAAAAATAGTCTTCGGGAAATTTTCCTCGAAGCTGAGTAGTAAAATTACAATCACAAATTGTTAAATTAGAGGCACTATCTATCAACTTGAATTTCAAATACAAACAAAAATGGGCTATGTCGTAAATTTACATCATTTTTTTGTAAATCGTGGTTTACAAAATATACCGTAAATTTACAAAGATATTTTTCACGGTGCTCAGTTCTGGAAAACCAAGAATTAATTATTTACTACATACTTCGAAGCAGTATTCAGGAAATAGTGTTTACATTTGCTGAATACATCGAAGTATGCGGTAAATAATGAATACTTGTACACACTAGGTTTTCCAGAGAGGGCGTCAGCCACATGGCTATTTTTATTTACTTCCTGTAAAAAGTGAAGCAGCCGCGAGGTCATAAGAAGAAAAGGGAAGCCCCAATGCCGCTGGAGAGTGCGGATGTGAAATTCTCCTGAAAATGGTGCAGCACTCTACCGCGGCCGCCGCACGGCGCTCCCCCCATAGCCAGCAGCACCCCGGCCCTGCCGCCCTGCCCCAGACCCCTTTCGCCTCCAAGCTGTGCTGACACAGCTGTTGTCTCTCACGCTGTGCCTGCACGGATTTCCCCATACATTTCTCCCTCACCCCCTACCCACTCTCGCCCAGCCCCCATGCTCTGCACTCAGCGGCGGTCGCCTTGAAAGTTCTCTCTCTCTCTCTCTCTCTCTCTCTCTCTCTCTCTCTCTCTCTCTCTCTCTCTCTCTCTCTCTCCCCCCTCTCTCTCTCTCTCTCCCTCTATCTATCTATCTCTTTCTCTCTCGCTCTGTCACTCTCTCTCTCTCCCCCTCCTCCCTCTCCCTTCTTTCAGAGGAGGATAGAAGCTATAGTGGGCCTACCTCGTTAATTACTCTGATTAATCCTCCGCATCCTTGTGTCACATGTTGATCCTCCGGAAGGATCATGTGCCGGGAAACCTGCAGGTCTTGCATCCTGCTGCAAAGTTCTGCTGCCTGCCAACGTAAATATATATATATATATATATATATATATATATATATATATATATATATATATATATATATATATATATATATATATATGTATATATGTATATATATTCATAAAATTACGACTTTTTTGATAATTTGTGATTACGGCACAGAGCTGTAAATTTACGAACACAGTCGCGGTCTGACGACAGCAAATTAATACTTGTCAAAGAAAACTTCATCTACGCATTGTGTCCAGAAATTATCGTAACGATACAACTGGAAAATGTCACTTCACGACAGTTATCATGGAACATTTTCCGGTACCCCTTAATTACGAATAATTTTCACAGAGGTTTCACATGCAGAAAAGCGTGTACTTGAATATATCAAGGACAATTTTTCACTCGATCCAACCTCAAATTAGCCTTGCAACAAGAGCATGCATACGCGAGGTGAATCGATTTGAGAACGAATCTAAATTCAAGTCTTTAAGTACTTGAAGTTATCGAATATTTGGCACTCGATTCAAGTGCGTTGCGCATGATACAAGAACACGCTTCTCTGGACGCGGACTGTTCGCCGCGCTGCCCCTTACCGCCACGCCACGCCACGCCGAACGCAATCTTAGACTTCCATTTGGTCATAAATTGGCCTCCTCTTTTTATTCGCGTCGCGACTCAAGGCAACGCCCCCGCTTATGGCCCTTGCCGCCCCCTCTGCGCCGCCCCCTTCTCCCCCACCAATCACGCCCCCCCCCCCCCCCCAGTCCTACCCCCACCTAGACCCCTGGTGGTCCCCGCCCCCAACTCTCTTTATATGCACTCAACTTTGGGCTCTGAATAACCAAAGTACGCCACGAAAATAGTTGTACTAGCTGCTCTACAAATCCTACCAACGCATGCATCGTAAAAAAAATAAATAAGTTCTTACACTCGCGACATTTTTAGCGAAGTGTGATCAGAGTTGCAAACGGTGTTTTGAAGCTCGTGGAATCGCACATCTACAGACGCCTATTTTTTGCCGAGGGGTCCCCCACTTACTCAGAAAATGTCACGAGTATTTGGAGTAAAGGCGAGTATCGGTGAGTACTGCAGAATATTTGCGAGTATTGGCGAGTAATGTGCGATTGTTGCTGAATATGAGCGAGTATTGGGGAGTGATGCTAAGTAATATTGAGCTGGGTGCGAGTAAATTTCTTTGTGTACACACGATGAGGAAATAGTGGACCCCTCGATTTGTGCTCGTTTCATGATCACAAGTCAATACCCAGTGTCTATGTAATTTTGTATTTTATAGTTTAAAGTATTGTAATTTTACGATTTTTCTCACGGTTATTTTTCCGTGACCACTAACTTTTCTAACAGTGTTGTCTAATGTAAAAACAAACGGCCAGTGAGAACATTGTTGACCCTGTATTGCGTGTCGGAGGTCGTTACTCTGGTTTTCTATTATCATTCCTCTATAATAGTACATCCGCTGAGAATGAGAAATAGCTCAATACAATTTCCACTCTGGGGTCGCACAAAAGGAGCACCACCAGATCTCGCAGGCCCTGGAGGCGGCGAAACAAAAAAGAATCGAGAGAGGCCTTCGTTAGGAAGCTTACGACCTTTGCACTGTGACTATACACCGCCCCACCCCGCTCCTCGAGGGAACCGCAGCAAATGGAGCTTTGTGGGTCCTAAATGACATAATTAAAACGAGTGCCTGACTGTAAAACATGCGAACACAAAAGGGAGAGGGATGGGTAGGGGGGAAAAAGAGAGAGAGAGCCTCCTTGTTGACTTGTATGTACAGTTATTTCTACTGTCGAGGAATTAGCCCGCTCTCCTATCATCATGGTTGCGTCGCTGCTGTTTTACAAGTGAATGACCAGCTCTTGTTATGCAAACAGACCTCTCGGCCACATTTTTGTGAGCGCCCGTTAGTTTCCCTGAAGAGAGACCATATGCTAATGGCAAAAGGCGGCGTGAGACCGGACCAACCTAACGGCAAAAGCATGCAAAAGCTGGCGGAGGGCATTCTAGGATCGAAGAAAAAGTAATATGAGCACAGCAGGCTAGAGAGGAAAAATCTCTTTGAAAATAAAAATTACCGACGTACGACGGTGTTCTCGTAGGTGGTAGTTTCCTGCTCGTTTTGGAACCTCTCGACTAACTTAGAAATTTCAAAAATAAAAAAAAAATAATTAAATAAAGTTAGGTTAATTGGAATTTTTGGGGAAGCGGTTGGGAAAACACTGCATGGAAAATGACTGTTTTTTTTTCTGTTCAATCTTTCAAAGAGCTGCCGAACCAAACAAGAAAAATGCGCGAAGTTGGTGGAGCCGGGGGCGGGGCGCAGTGTCGCGACGGGGCGGGGCGTGGCGGGGCGTGGCGGGGCGTGGCGGGGCGTGGCGGGGCGTGGCGGGGCGTGGCGGGGCGTGGCGGGCCGTCGCGCCTCTGAGAGATGGTTGAGGAACAACATGTTTACCGGTGCTGACCACTGGAGCGGGTCGCAATGTTTCGTGACAAATCAGCGACCAGCAGGTTAAATGTGCTGAGCATAAGTTAGTGCCCGGCAGCGGCGAAAGGGACGGCCCCGCGGACGAAGAGGGGGAGAAATAGAGCGAGGGAGAAAGAGAGAGGGAGGGGGATGCTGCAAGGGGCGTGGTCCATGAGCTCATCAGTCATGGCGTGCCAAACCGTCATAAAATGTTAATGTTTTCTCCATTCTGGGAGGTTTTCTTTTCTCCTCTGGGCGAGCAGGGGGAGGAGGAGGAGGGGGAGGGGAGGTCCTTGGAAGAAACGACAGAGGGTGGACCTCACTCCGTGGGTAACTGGCTGAGCGAGAAGAAGGAGCAACTTGTGCACTCATTGTGATGCACGGCGCCTGCCCGGCCCCTCCCGCGGGGAACTCCTCCTACCGCTCAAACTTCCTGACCTCGCGCTTCAAACTCTCTCAGACCGGACCACACGCTGCCAATCACATAGCTGCAAAAAAACAATTAAACAAAAGAAACCTGTAAATCACGCAAATTAAGTGGTTGATGAATCTTTCTTTTTATGTGCTGCGGGCTCTAGGAGTCTCGGGGGGGCGGACGACGCAAGGTCTCTCGATGTCAGCTGGATTACCCAGATAGCGCGGATTACCCGGAATACCCCTCGGATAACAATCGGTTTCCATCTAAAAGTTGCCTAAATCACCCTAAATTTGAGCCAAATTCCCTCGGATTACCGAATTACCGCTAGTAATCCGACCAATCCTTGTCAGCCGGATGACCCAAGTCGTTTCCATTCGGTCTCGAGAGCCTCATATAGTTCCTCTCTGGTCTTTTCTTTGAATACGTCGCAATCTTTTCTAGGATTCATTGGTCTGTGAAGGTTGCTGATGCTACATGTGTAGGGTGGTGGTGGTCTATCTAGTTCTGGAAAGGGGTAGAGTACCTTCAGCCTAGGCGCTGCTGCCCGGTGTTCTGCTCGCCCCGTCTGAAATACAGCGAAATAATTTATTGGGCAAAGTTTTCGCAAAGGAAAAGAAGACGGAAAGAAAGGAGAGTCTAAGAAAAGGAGGAATCGAGAGTCAGAGCGTCAGAGAGAGAGAGAGAGAGAGAGAGAGAGAGAGAGAGAGAGAGAGAGAGAGAGAGAGAGAGAGGGGGGGGGGAGGGGGGAGGGCAAGGGAATGCCAGGCAGGGAATCGGAAGAGACGAATGAGAAAAGAAAACAGACGACGACACCGCGAGGGTTGGTTTGGTGGTGCTGGGAGGAGGGGGGGGGGGGAGGGGCAGCTGAAGAAAGGATGTGCCCTCAGTGCCAGGTGGGGGGCACGGCAGACGCGGCCCCAGAACTTTGGTGGTCGATATCCTATTATCAACGTATCGGCTCGGGCGAGCGGTATCCTACACTGCACGCGAACTGAGAAATGACAGACCAAAAGGGGGGCAAAGGGCCGATAAAAATAAGGGAGAAACAACTCTAAAATTTTGGTACACCTCAAAATTAGAAAAAATCAGGAAAATTGAGAAAAGTTCACAAAAATTACCAAGAAATCCCGCAAATTCACAAAAATGAACATATCATTTGTACGCCAAACTTCAAAGTTGTTTCCCCGTCGGATGAAAACTTAATCACCGCGCGGTATTTTCCGATATATTTGTAAAATGTTTCTTCGAGTGCATGGCAGCGGAGGGGATGCTGCAGCTCGCCCTGCGCGCGCGCCGGCGCCAATGTGGCAGGTCGGGTCCCCGCAGGTCCCCGTGGCCCCGGGGGTATCGGGTGTCCCCGTGTCCCCTGATAGTCGTACCGGACCAGGACCAGGCGCTCTGCTGCAGGTGAGAGGAAGAGTTATGGCGGACGCAGCCGCGCGGCCGGGAAATCATAGCAAGATGAAGATGGCTGCGTGCGCGCTGCTGACCTTCCCGGGGCGATTTAAATTTCATGGATTTGCAGATGAATCTTCCCCCTATCCGTCCGCGCGCGCGTTACAAATCACACAGCCAGGCTCCATTCTACATCTCTAAGCTTTTTCTTTTCGAACCCACTTTCTGACATCGAGCGTATTATTTTCAGCAGTGCGTGGTCTGGCGGTTATTCGCAGCTCGGCTAATGAGGTGACAATCAATTAAACCCGGCCCGTGACACGCGGGAGGTGTGCTGATATGTTGATTCGCGGATACGCGCGGATGTGACATGGGGCTTTGATATGGGCGGGGCGCCATCCTTCTTCATGCAGTGGTGTGCCCCCCCCCCTCTCTCTCTCTCTCTGTCTGTCTCTCTGTCTGTTTCTGTCTCTCTCTCTCTCTCTCTCTCTCTCTCTCTCTCTCTCTCTCTCTCTCTCTCTCTCTCCTCTCCTCTCCTCTCCTCTCCCCTCTCTCCCTCCCTTCACTTCTCTCTCCCTCCCTCCCTTGTGCCCTCCGGATCCCCACCCTCTCTCATCTTTCTCTCTCTGCTGCGTACACATGCAAACCTGAATGTAAAATCACGAAATTCAGATCCTCTATACTACATTTTTCAAAAGCTCCTTTATTTGAAGAAAAGGGACTCTTGAAATCAAATCCGCATCATAGGCCTTAATTGTGCTTTCTGGCACTTTTTGAAGTAATTTAAATATATTATTTCCTTTTCCGACACATTTCAGCGTATTAACGCCTCTAGTGGCTCCGTGAAAAATATCCTTGTATGATTACTATATATTTTGTAAATTACGTCTTACGAAAAGTGATGTAAATTTACGACGAGCCATTTTTGCTTGTATTTGAAATTCACGTTGATAGGATAGTGCTTGTAATTTTACGATTTGTAATTGTAACTTTAAGACTGGAAAAGTTTCCCGTAAACTTACGCCTATTTTTAGGCAACGGAGTTGCCTTCTAAAATCGCTTTGAAACGTCTGTCAATTGTTTTATATGGCCCCTTACGGGAGGAAAAAATCCGCTCCAACGATTTTTATAACATTACCTACAGTTATAGAATGTAAACTTGTATACTCACTCTTAAAGTTTCATTGAAATTTAAACTACAGATTTTCTGTATATTTGAATTGAAATTTCAGTTGCTATGGTAATGCTCGACTTGTTTACATTGCGGTAGCGTGTGGCGGACGTGTGTAAAACAGGGCTCCGCTCTTTGGCCTATCGACGAGGGTGAATGGAGGAGTAACTCTCTATTAACTGTGCCGGTTCATATATGAGAATGTGATACGTCACCATAGCTCGCCGTTATTTTGGAGCGCGCGCGGGCGCCGCTCGCACGGCCGCAGCCGCACTCAGCAGCCCAAATTAAAATGACCGCAGCGGTGGCGCGGAAATATATAGTCGGATGCACTTTTAGCGGACGACACTCCGCGCGGTGCAGTTTGGAAATAAATATCCAGGTGGGCTCCAGCAGCAGCGCTGATGCCGGCCGAGTTAAGGATTCCAGTTTTCTAGCCTGCATCCCAGCATACCGTGTGTGCTATGGCTCTTCTACTATAACGAACGGCCATTTTTGTTGACATTTGCCATCGCGGTGTCAGTTACGGCCAGTCCATACGGCCAACAGAGCATAAGAAAAATGGCCCACCTTTTTTTTTTCGTGTCAGAGAAATAAAGCTTTTTTTTTTCCGGCGGCCCACACACGGGGAAAGCCATTGGGCTCTTGTGGGCCGCTGCAATCTCTTGCTCACTCTGAATTCTGCTGAAATATTTAACACGCGTCTGATTGGCCGGTCCGCGGCGGCCGCGAGCTCCGGGCTCCAGGATCCGGGTTCCAGGGCTCCAGGCTCCAGGATCCGGGCTCCAGGCTCCTGCGCTCCTGACTCCAGGGCTCCAGGCATTGGGCTCAAGGGCTCCAGGCGCGAGGCTCCGGGCTCCAGACTCCGGGCTCCAGGGCTCCAGGCTCCGGGCACTGGGCTCCGGGCTCCAGGGCTCCGGGGGGCGCCAGAGCGGCGTTCATGGCAACACTACTTGATGCTCCGGGCAGATACGGCGGCGCGCCATGCAGCTTATGGCGCATAAATTCATGAAGTGAAATGGCACGCTCGCCTCTGGCCAGCCCTTGGCTAGTTTGTGTGGTGCAGACGACGCTCTGTCTTCAGATATGCGAAAAGAAACCAGACGTGGTGGTGCCCGCTGCAAATCAGACGAAACTTGAGCGTGAGGGATTTATTCATTTTCTATTCGGGTCACTGAAAACGCAGGAATGATGCTTGTCGATCAAGGAAGGATGACGAAAAGTGTTTGTGAAATATTTGCAAGCGTTTTGGATTTTAGTTTCGATAACCTCGTGAAATTCCCGTTCGAACGAGCATACATGACATGGGGTTTCGGGACCGGAAAGAAACTCATGCAAGAATGACCATAGTATCACGTGCCTTGAAACTAGCCATTGGCGCCCCGTGACATGGTGTCATCGAAAATAAATAATATTTTACAAAAAGACCCACAATAAACGTGCGCTATCCTCTCGTGAGGGACATGCATCTTTTTCCCGTTTTCAGTAGAAGCAAAGATGTTCACTGTCGACGAAGTTTCATCGTCTAAAAAGAGAAATGAACTCAAGGAATGTGTAATCCGGTTTCTTCCATTCTGATCCGTTCCGCTCCTCGGGTACCGCGGGCACCGCGGGTATGAAGCCATCCGCCTCATTAAGGGAGACACAACAAATTATCTATTCTAGCGCGGCAGGCGCGGCGGCGCGCGGGGCGTTTCAAGTGTCCGATCCATTTATGAGTTATTGGAGGATCCGCCGACAGCGCGCCAAACGAGCTGCCCTCCGCGCCGTCGCCCGAGTCATGATTTACGTGAAAATTGACCGCAAACCAAAGAATAAGACGATAAATAAGATAAAAAATTATACAACAACAAAAAAAACAACATACATCAACCTTTAGAGGTGAGGACTTACTTTACTCCCCCTCACTCGCCGACTGGAGCAGTGTGTCCAGTCAGCACCAGTGCCCCACCTTCTCGTCCGTAATTAAGAAATCAAACTGCCCTAAATCATGTACAAGATTGAGCCGGGCGGCGTGTGCAATATATATGCATATGCGGGGCGGGGTGCGTGCAGGGCGGCGCGCAATATTGCAGTCTAGGTACACCACCGGAAATGGACGCACGTTTTCGACCTCTTCTCTATGCTGTCTCGCCGAGGGGTAAACAGCTCTGAATTTTTGTGCACACACCTCGTGAATTTCTGTGAATTTTCGTGAACTGTTATAGATTTTTTTCAAAAAAACTTCGCTTGAATTTTTTTTTGTAAATTTCCTGAATTTTCCTAAATTTTTCCCAATTATTTTTTTAAAATTTCCCTGAACGACGAGGTGTACAAAAAATTCAGCGTTGTGTTCCCGTCGCGCCTCGCCAACTCTGAGCAACTTGCGTTGAATTTCACTGTACCCCACACACGGTAAACGAAAATCTCTATATCTGAGAGCGCATCTCGATTTTATAAGTGGCACTGCTGTCCTTTTCTCCCTCATAGAAGAAGAAAAGAACAGCGCATCCAAAACCAAGGTGTGTGATCTCGGACTCCCAGATTCTCGATGGTTCGCAGCTTACGAAAGATTTTCTTCGTAAGGCAAAGCATTTCTTCGCAAGGTTTTAACAGTGTGTAGCTTATTGCGGTGAATTTTCACCGCTAGCTGTGCCGAGTGTTCCTGTTGTGGTGGATCATGGTGAGTCACAGTACATGTCAGTGGCAATACTGCAAAGAATATTATTTGGAAAGTAGAAATCCTTTTTAGAAAGAAAAGGGAGGAAAAAGAAAGAAGAAAGACATTGAAAACTGTGACGAAGCATATGACTAAAAACTGGTAGATCACCATGGTGGTCAGGTGTTCGCTACAGTTTTAGTATTAGTATGATTTTTCGGGTGCCGTACCAGCCGTGTGATTTATCGCAGAACCAAACACACATCTAGGAGGCAGTGTTCGCCGCCACCACTCCGCCCTCTCGTGTCGCGGCGATAAATTACTGCGACGCACTCTTTTATTCACTTACTTGTCGTCTGAGGTAGCCACGCTGTCCGAAAAGCATTCGCGTATCGGACCCGTACGGACCTTAATGCCATTCAGAAAAGGGGGGGAGGGTAGGGGGGGCCCAGCGGGGATTCTAATATCTCCGTTTGTGTGTGTGTGTGTGTGTGTGTGTGTGTGTGTGTGTGTGTGTGTGTGGTCCTACAGGACGCGTTGGTTTCTCTCTTTTTCGAGCTGGACAAGCCAGGCGACCCTCCCCAGAGATGTAACTCTTAAACAAGCTAGCTCACCCGTGCCATGGCTGTTTCCGGTGAACCCCCTTCGTCCGCAGCACCCACTGCTCCCGCGGCAGTGGCGCCTGCACCCCTTCTAACCCCCCCCCCCCCCTCTCCCCCCCCTCACCCTCCGTAGAGGATCACTCCCCCTCCTACGCGATGCGAATAACTGCATCAATTCGTAATTGGCGGGATTTATGAAGCGAATCGGCGCCGCGTTGACGGATGGTTCCCGGCTCTGGCCAGTCCGGTGCGCATCTGTATGCAGAGAGAGGGAGAGAGAGAGGGGGAGAGAGAGAGAGGTGGGGGGGGGAGGGAGGGAATTCGACCGCTTGATATCTTACTTCCGAACGGCGCTTCGTCGTTGCTACGGATCCTTACCAGTTCCGAAAGCCGTCTTATAAGCAATATCATTTGCTGAAGTTTTGCACATGTATTGAAATGCGTAATCTTCAATTTTGTATATGTATCCACTGGAAAAACTAATGTGACACATGTCACATGTGTACATGCAACTAGTTTAGGTAACATCACGTAATGTTACCATATTTTCGGTAACGTTTGTAATGTGACATCCTCCATGTTATTACAATAGGCAGACATAACACGTGGCACCGGATGTCACATTACCAAACGTGACCGAGAATTTGGTAACGTTTTGAAATGTGACATAAACTGGTCACATCAATTGATGTGACTCATGTCACATTAGTTTTTCCAGTGTCGCCGTCCTCATTCTCTAAAGTCGAGCGTGTAACAACTCTGAATTTTGGTTTCACATTTTGTGAATTATCGTGAATGTTTCTGATTTTTTAAAAGAATTTTCGTGAATTTTTACTTGAATTTTACCTCAATTGTTGTGAATTTTCCTGATTTTTTCCTGAGTTTTCGAGCGTTGTTTCCCTCTCGCCTGGATTCCAAACCTCGCGACTTTGAGTGCATCGAAAATTTTTCTAAACTTATCCCTAGTGTGTTTTTGCTTTTTATTTTTAAGAAACTGCATGCGTGCAACTGCTGTGCAAACGCAATTGCGTTCACACACCGCGCGCACAGTGTGTCCGGTGAAGAGGGATAATCCTAATAAATGTATGACACGTCTCGTTTGTGTTCGCTGAAATAATTTCGCACAGAGAGCTGCTGCACTCCACTGCAAATACGTGCAGGCATTTCTGCGCACTCGTGCCAGTCCCCGCACGAGGCGAAAGGGGGAACTGTCATTCTTATAATATCAGCGGTACTAATGTGTCTTTCATTTTCCTTTGCAGATGGGAGGCTGTGCTCAAGCAAAGAGTGCGCGCGCGAGAGAAAGAGTGTGTGGTGTATATTTTTCCGAGTGCCATGGATAACATTATTGGATTACCTTCGCTTCGTTCGCGTGCGCAGGAAACCTGGTAAGTAGCTTAATATAGTCCAACGTAAAAGTAGCTCGAATTATGATGAGTAGACATTGTACATAGTTGGGATGGTTAAAAATAGTATTTTGTTTCAAAAGAATGATTTGACGAAAAAGGAAAAACACAAAAGAAAGATCGCTCTGGTAATACAAAAGTGTAAAGCTATACGGCTATTCGTCAATTGCTTATGTATACTGTCTACACATTTCGAAATGCATGGTTAAGCTAAGCATTACCAAATGTACAGTTTTATACATTTCGCTGGTGTATAGTTGTCTTTACACTTTGGATTTGGAATCATCCGTGTGCCGTGACATTGGGCACCGTAAGCAAATGTATACTTCTATATATCAACAATTGTATAACAACTATAACTCTTTCAATATGTGGAGACTGATAAACGTTAAATCTTGTATAGTTTCTGTTATGCACGATGACATGTACAGAAGCACAAACCAAACACTTGAGTGCTTCGTTGCTTGTGAGTTGGTTTGTGTCTCAATTGATTTCCTTACTCGTATGCCCGGGCTATTTCCACCTCGCTCCAGTCGAGGTGGCCGAGGGCACACACCATACGGTATAGGTCACGTGACGGTAAATGCGTGTATACCTTATCAGGGAGAAATAAAAGGGCAAAAGAAAAGCGTAAGACCCCCGCGACCGGCAGCCATCGCAGCAGGCCTCACGAAAAGATCTCGCAGCCGGCGGATAGGCGCGTCTGCCTCGCGCTGCTGCTGGATTTATCGCCAAGCAGAACCTGGTTAACTACTCCAGTATTCAGGTATGCAGCCAAGCGATAAATTTGTTCTCAGCTGTTAGATCCCTCTCGGCGCCCCCGCCCGCGTCCGCGACTCTCTCTCCCCCCACCCCGCGCCTCTTCCTCTATTATTTCCTCTTCTTTTAGGGGAGAGGAGGTGGCGGGGCGGGGCGGGGCGCGTATGTCCCCGCCGGGAGCGCGCGGACATCTCGCGTGTAATCGCGTCGCGGAGAGAGAAGCCGCTGGTGCGGGGGTGGACCGCGGGGCCGCGGAGCCGCGCTGGGTCTGGCGGACAAGACGCTGGACCGGGCTAATGCTGAGAGCTAGACTCCAGTAGCGAAAAATAAGAGCCATTTTAAAAAATCAGGATTTAGGTAAGGGGCCGTGCTAAATTAGCACTGCTAATAAAAAAAAATCGCATCCTGACACAAAACCATAAGGCTACTTCGTGCCTAAAAATCCCCACCCCTTCTTTTAAAGAGCGGTGAAAAATATATTGCAAGGTGTTGTGTGTGGGATAATTTTACATGAGTTGTATAACGTGATGTTCCAATATCAAATTGAAAGGCTTTATGATTGGATAGTCACTTGTTATCGATTTACAGCCCCTCACTTGTTAACGCGCTGTGGCCGTTTTCGTTGCCTAAGTTTAGGAACGCAAAATTTCGGACCCTATAAAAGCCGAAGTTCGGCCTTCTCCTGTAGGACCGCCAACTACATGGCATGAAAAAGGGCCAAAACTTGGCGTTCTTTAGAGTCGTGCACTGTTCGACAAACACGGATGCGGGCCGTCATTTGGCCGTCTTAAAATTGATCACTCCTACTCCAAGACGGATAGCGTGATATTTCTAAATAAAGTACATGACCTTGAGTTTGATTGCATTATTATCGCGCCATCGCTCAAGGAGAGCAGGCGGGTGATTAGGGGAGGAACAGGTGTAACCCCGTGTCGGCGGGCGGGGCTAGGCACCCTAGTGTGTGTGTGTGTGTGTGTGTGTGTGTGCGCGCGCGCGTGTGTGTGTGAGGGGGCGCGTTGATGGCGCCGGCTTCCGATTGTTTGGAATGTCAAGTGCACCTCGCGCTACAAGCTTGTCGCGGCGCCCGCTGCACACGTTATGCGTTATGGCCCATAAAGCGGCGGCACCGACTTCCGTGCGATATACGCCGCGAGAGACGATAGCGCCTCCTTTACGGGCGCGCGCGGGATAAATACACGCGCAGGGCGTCTCTGTCGCTCCGCAAGAGAGTCCCCGACGCGACATCTCTCTCTCTCTCTCTCTCTCTCTCTCTCTCTCTCTCTCTCTCTCTCTCTCTCTCTCTCTCTCTCTCTCTCTCTCTCTTCCTTGCGCTCTCCTGCTCTGTGATCCTTCATGAACTACGGCACCACTGGCTGCAGAAGGAAAGGAATCAGTGTGGCTCCAGTTTTAGCAAAGTGTCGCGCGAAATATGCCAACGATTTCTTTCTCTTTCTCTCCCCCCCCCCCCACTATCTCTCTCTCACTCTGAGAGGGAACATATGGGACGAGAGAGAGAGAGAGAGAGAGAGTGAGATAGGGAGGGGGAGCGGGGGGGAGAGAGAGTACGGACGAAAGAGCGAGAGAGATGGCCGCCGCTGGCGCGCGGCTCTTCAGCGCCTGTGGGTAGGCCAGAAAGCAGCACTCGCGTCTGACGGGACGGCCTACCCCGCAGGCGCTCAGACGTTACCCTCGCAGTGGGGCTTCTGACGTGCAAAAATGATTTTATGTTTACACGTTAGGGTGTGTGATGGCTGCCCACACCCAGAAAACATTATTCTTGGCTTGGGTTTTTCAAGCCGATTTTAAATTCGAACAAACTTTTTCCTTGATTTAAGAAAATAAGCTTCAAAAAACGAAGAATAGCGACAACAAGGTAAAGTTTGGCTTCAATCAAGAAATCCGGGTGCACGATCTTCCCGCGTCAGCACTCTATGTACCCATGATCCTGGACACATTTTGTAACTCAAAATTTTTCGTTTATCTTCATATGTATGTTTTCTCTCCACCCTACTCCCACTCTTAACGTGATCGGATAGCTGTTTCTTTCTTATTTGGTTTCCATTATGTGTTTTATCGAATATATAAATTTTCGCGGACTTGAATGAGAAAGTTCGGCTGGAGGCTCCGCGACTCTCCGTTCTCTCTCTCCCCTGTGAGCTCCGCGATTCTCCGTCTCTCTCTCTCCCCCGTGAAAGACGACTCGAGCCATTTATTTTTATCTGTCCAAGTCACGTCGGGGGGAGAGCCGTGTATATAAGGTGGTGGGGGTGGGAGCAAAGGAGGTTGGGTGAAAGGGGTAGGGGGTGGGTGGGGTGCGGACGCTTTCGGAGGGTGAGGGCAACAACATATGAAGAAGATAGTTTGAAGCTGGACTCAACATTTAAGAATTTTTCAGCCTTGTGCGTGGATTTAAGGTCGAAGGAGGTCGAAGGGGAGACACCCTTGCATTTTGGCACACAAACGCAAGTTTTTCTGAATTTTCCAGAATCTTACGTTGATTTTCCCTTCTTTAAAGAGAGGGCTTAGCTCTATTTCAAGAATCTTTTAATTTAACTTTTTTTTTAAAAAAATGAATTTTTCCATCTTTTAAATTTTTGTTAAAGTTTCTAAATTTCTTTGCGATTTCCCACTTTTGCCAAAAGAACTCTACTGATTTTTTTTTTTTAAAGTAAGAGGTGTTTAAAATGTGCCGAGCTGCTTCCCTTCCTCCAGTGGAGTACATATGGCTGGGGCGCTCGGTTCTCTTTCCGGGCGGCGAAACATCGATAGTTCAGGACCCATATAATTAATACGCGAAAGCCTCTGCGCGAGGGGCGCGCCCGAATGTGAACGTGAATGTGTGGCCGGTGGTGGGGCAGCAGCAGGATGCGTGCCAAATTCAACTGGAACCAGTTTTGTACAAGGACGGGGCCGCTGTGTCGTATTTCAGCGCGAGGGCATTCACTCTTTGGTACAATAGGGGGCGGTCCACAACTCAGTGGACTATGAACACCCCCCCCTCCCTCTCACTTGCAGATGTCCCGCTGGCGCACACCCGTGCGTACGCTACAATCCAAAACAATTCGGAATTTAATTTAGGCGTTTGTCTTTGTGAATGTTTTGGTAATTCATGAATTCCTGAAAATTTACCTTTCTTTTAGTTTTGTTTTTGATTTTTTTTCGTATTTGTTTTTTCAGGGCGCGCTTTGAATTTTTAAATAAAAAAAAGGTAATTTTTGTGGTATTGTTGTAATTTTTCTGACTGTTTCTGAGGCACGGTGTGTACAAATATTTAAAAGTTCTTTCTTTCTTTCTTTCTTTCTTTCTTTCTTTCTTTCTTTCTTTCTTTCTTTCTTTCTTTCTTCCTTCCTTCCTTTCTTACTGCAATCATGCTTGCAATGTAAAAAAGGATGCAAAACTTAGTTCAGTCGAGATATTTTTGTGGTGGCGGTTGGGGTAAAACGTCGTTCGCGAGATTTGCAGTTGCTTTTCTTACCCGAAGTTTTTCAAGAGATCAAGTTTTGAAACAAAATGGCCCACTCCTCCTGCATGTGGCGCAGTGCCTGCCGCCCCTCCCCGCCCTCAAATGCAGTCTTGAGAGATGTCTGCCCGGCCGCCCCTGCAGCCCTTTGGCATGGGCTGAATGCACGTACCGATATTTGGGCGTGTTCCATACAAACTCTTGATTTACCGCGACCCAGCGCGCGCTGGCCTTGCCAAGTAGACCGACTGCGACCTCTCTCTCCCTGCTCCACATACCCCCCCCCCTCTCTCTCTCTTTCTCTTTCTCTGCCCCCTGGAACCCACCCTTCGACCAGTTTGTCTAGTGAACTTCGACCTTTGCACTCTGCGCTCGTAATTCTCTCTCTTTTTTGAGTTTTTTGTGGCTACACGTTCATTCAAAAAATTAGCCCGCGAAAAGCATCGGGGATCGTTCAAAGATTTTTCTTGACGTTTTAGATTTCAGTAAATAAGAAACAGTGCAGGAGTAAGCGCGCTCCGTTAGCGCCACCTGGATGCATGCGCACGTCGCGTCCGAGCGTCCCTAGCCCCGCCCCGCCCCGCCCCGCCCCGCCCCACCCCGCCCCACCCCACCGCGCCGGTGCGCAGATATTTCCCGTCCAGACGCCGCAAGACGGATGCCCTGTATATATCGTGCTGCCTATTTCGTTTTAAATTAAAATGTCTGGAGGAAGCCGCAGCGTGCGGCGATACGTCTTGAGTCTGTGATTTAGGGCGCGAATCCCTCTCGCCCTCCGTCTCCCTGCCTCTCTCTCTCTTTCTCTCTCTTGCTCTGTGTACCTCCCCGCCTAGGGCGCTCTCTCTTTCTCTCTCTCTCCTCCCCCGCGCTGCCCCTGCAGCTTCTTCTTTTCTCCTTTTCTTTCGGGGGTAAAAGTCCGGGACAGAGACGAATGCCGGCCGCAGATCTGGCGCTCCCGGCGGCAGGCGCACCGCTGCTGCTGCTGCTGCTGCTGCAGCGCGCGGAAAATGCAACAAAAAGGAAATGGCTGGTGGCAGTCCTCGCGTCCAGCGTCTTCTCCGCCATTCTCTTTTGCCTATACCTTCCTTTCGCTGCCAACGCTGTGGACACACCTTTCATTACAAAAATTTGCATTGATTTGTATCAATGACAAGATTACATGATTTTCGTTTTCGTTTTCAAAAGGAAAATTGACAAATTTTTAACTTGTATTTTTTTTTTTTAATTTAAAATTTTCTTAATAACAAAATGTTAAAAAAAATTTAATTGTTAAACTTTGCATGTTTTAAATGCCATAATTTTATAAATTTTAAAGCAAAAATTTGACATTTGTCTCATGCCAAATTTTTGCCCACTTTGAAAGAAGGCGACCAAATGCGAGCTTTTGGACACTTTATTCATGTCAAAGACTAGCATTATTCAACTAAAGGGCAGCGAAACTTTTGAGGTAGAGGGCTCATAGGTTCCTTGCTACTTCTCCGGTCCTGTCTGCATTCGATCTCCTGATCCTTAGCCGGAACCCCCAGGAAGAGGAGGCTGCTGCGTCCTGATAGACCAGAAGCGATAACGAATAATTGCGGCTATGAATCACGATTGGCTGTCCACACACGACGGGGGCGCGCGCACGGACGCACCAAAAACTTTGCGCCGTCGGTGATTTACGCGTCCGCGCATCAAGACAGATTCAGGCGCCGTCGTCTTGTTAGTGTGTGAGTGCGTGTGCGTGAGTGGTGACCTACACGCTCCATTCCCAGCACGATGGCGGCGCATCAGGTCCTTAGCGGGGCTTTTCGTCAGCAGGGTAAAACTAGCCCCTTGGTTTTCGAGGAATTTTTATTTTTATTTTTAAGACTTATTGGAAATAGCAATTCCTTTACTATGACGTCCTGAAAACCCCGACGATTTCTAAGACATGCCCTTGGCCCTTGGACTAGAAGACGTCGTCTTGAAATTATTGCAATTTTTCAAGATGACGTATTGAAATACCAAGAGCTATGTCTCGGAAATCGTCCCAGTCTTGGTTTTTTCCAAAACATATTGAAAACCAAAACGCCAGTTTTACCGTGAGGGTCGTCCTCTAGACCATACTCAGTTACACCAAATGTGCAACTATGTTTAACACTTGTAAGCGTGCTGCTCCCTGTTAATCACGTGCAAGTATTCAACTCAGCAGCAGTACAATTGCAACTGTTCAACTCAACTGATTTTACACTTGTAAGTGCTCGCGGCAAGGTAGTTGTTCACTTCACGGTAAAAACAATGTCTGACTCTTTGAGGAAAAAGGGAAAACTGGGGAAAACTTTGAGGAACTTCCGTAATTTGAGGGAAACCCCTCAAATTTTAAGGAAGACTCCTCAAAAAATAATGGAATAATTTGAGGAGACTTCCTCACAATCTAAGGAGTTTTCCTCAAAGTGTAAAAGGTCCTCAAAGTTTTCCCCTTTTCCTCAAAAAATCAGACATCGTTTTTACCGTGTTGCAAGTATTCAACTGCGACGTAGGACGCTTACTTTATTGAACGCTCGAAAGTAAATGTAAAGTTAAACACTCACACGTGTAAAACTAGCGAGTTGAACACTTGCAAATCGCTCAACTGCTGGGTTGAACACTCACAGGTGTTAATCAGATGCACACTTGGTTTTACTGTCAAAGCATGAGGCCCATTCGCTACCCATACCTCTCAAGTACTCAGCTGACACCACTCATGTACCTTTTCAAGACTGGGGTACCTCTTTAGGGATTCGGTGACCCCTACGCTGGCCCTCAACTCATCTCTCAGCCTTCCATGATAATTTCTTTTCCTGACGCTCAGGTCAACCGGGTCTAATGTGAAAATAATTGAGTATCTGATACCATTCCGAAGCACGCCGTCGGCGGTACCGCGGTCAGTGGGTGTGGCACACTCTAGGGCGGAGAGTAGGAACCTTTCCCCTCTTTTTGTTCCTTCTTATTCATTTTCTTTTTTTTTTTGTGTTGTCTTGCCTTAAGTCCATCCGGGCAGCCTCGGCTTGAACCGAATCACCGAAAAGTTGAGGAAATCGAGATTGGTCCGTAGTTTACGAGCGCACACACACACTCACACACACACGCGCACACAAGTACACACACGCACAAGGGGGGGCTAAGTGGTACCTTGGCGCGTCAGTGGGCTGGACCATCTCGGAAGGGGTACAGTCCACTTCGAAAATCAGAGTAGAGACGTCTCTCACCTCGCCTTATTACATCGTACGCCCTCCGTATTGTCTTTTGTGTCCAGAACACCGAGATTCCAGGACTCCTCCGCGTCCCGCGGTCAGCCATCCGGGAGCCGCGGGGCCGTAGCCATAGGCCCCGGAGCCCCGGAGTCCCGGAGCCCCGGAGTGGCGCCGCTTATGAAGCGATAACACGTCTGTACCGCCCGGCCCCGGCCGCGGGAATCGTGAAAATTGATTTCGGCTCGTCTTGTGTGGCGGTCGGTACCGAGGTGAATTATTTCTTACTTAGGAATAACCTCTAGAATTATGGGGGGGGGGAGACTCACACCGCCTCCTCAACGCCCCCTGCTTTACCTTTTCAGGGAATATCTTATGAGGTGAGGAGCGGGCGGTCTTGTCCGGGAGCCCCCGACCAGCAGCGACGTGAAGGGCTCGCTCTAAATAGGCATATAACATTAAGATTATAAGTAACTCAGCTTTATTTGTTGTTTTTTTAAATTAATTTTTCTATGAAATTGATTGAGCAGGCGTTTGAGTTTACAAACACACGATGAGTTTCTTTTTGCAGCAGGTCAGTGAGTGTTATAAATGAATATTTTCCTTTTTTTTTGTTTGTTCAACAGTAAAAAAAAACATTCCTATACATCAAAATGTATCGAAGCGGTCTCAGAATCCTTAAAATGAACCAACGAAAAGGTTTACGACAAATATATTCACATACGTTATTCTAGTGGGTGTAAATTGTGGTTCGATACTTGAGACTGCCAAAGTTTAGTTAAACAGTTAAACTAACGTCAGTCAAAGTAGGTTGTACAACGTTACAAATTCTAATTATGTAAAAAGTTTTCCCCATTTAGCAGACGTAATTTTTTTTTGAAAATTGTCCGTTTCGAGTAATTGCACTTAAAAAGACGGTTCCGGAGTGGTGCGGATCGATGAGGATGGATATAGTGGAAAAGTGGACCAATTTCGGTCGGATTTTACAGTGTACTAGCGAGTTAAGCCTGTTTTCAAGGACAACGGTTCGCAGCATTGACCTGGAGTCGAAAAGGCGGTTCCGGAGAGGTGCGGGTCGATATGGTCGAATAACGTTGAAAACTGGACCAATATTGGTCGGTTTTTATAGTGTACTTGTGGTTTAGGCCCTTTTCCGAGGGAAATGGTCTGCGTCATTGAACTGCACTTGAAAATCCGGTTCCGGGCGGATCGATGGGGTTAGAGAAACTTGAAAATCGCACCAATTTCCCCCTTTTTACAGTGTACCGGCCAGTTGGGCCCCTGGAACAAAAATGGTGTGCGCCATTATTCTGGCCGCGTCCAGACGATTCCTGAGAGGTGCGGGAAGATGGGGGCGTCTCCAAAACTAAAATTACGCCAATATCGTGATTTAGGCCCTTTCCGGAGGGGCGTAACTCAGCTCCCAGAGATATTTTGGGAAATCGCTGAAAACGTTGGGCGGCATCAATGAGCCACCGTCGAGACGGTTCTGGCGATGTGCGGGTCAGCTGGGTTAGACAAAATTAGAATTGGACCGTTTTCGCCTATTTATTACACTGTACCGGCCAGTTACGCCCTTAATCGCAAAAACGGTGGGTGGCTGAGCCGACCCAAAACGGTAGAAGATACAGCAAAACGGGCAAAATTTTGACCTAGAGAAACCTAACTCGTCGACATACCCGTTACGAGCTCATGAAATTTTCCCGATAAATTTTTTTCCCATTACTGTAGAACTTTAATTATTTTTTTTTCAGTGCCTTAATGAGGGTTGGCAGGATTTGAAACAGGCCTTTCGGTGTCCAGGAGTGACCCTCAAAATACCCCCAAAAATTTCGACTCTCTACAGCAACTCCTTGGAGTGGAACAAACATACAGACAAACAAACAAACAAACAAACAAACAAACAGACACCAAAGCCCGCTCTCAAGCTTTTCCAAACCAGAAGGGAGCGCTAAAAAAATAGGCCAGATGATAACAAAATTCTAAGATACAAACGACTTGAATAGATTTTTCATGGAAAATCTAAAATTTGTCTGGTATATGTATACTTGCTAAATATGTAGACTAAAATGTCTAAAGCTGATTAATAGGCCTCAAATGCTAGACTGAAATAGGCAAGAGTATATAATATTTTGCTAAAAAAGGTTCTCTATATTACTCCTAGGATTTATAAAACATCTCAGTACAGCAGCATCAATAGTTTCAGTGAGAATATATGATATATATTAAATCCACGGTTTGCCGTCACCATGTGTATAATAAATAATACCTAACAAATGATATCAATTTAAGTAATTCTGCAGCATGCACCCAAATTTGTGTATTTAAAACAAAGGTACTTTATTATTTAGAATACAGAGAAGAAATATTAAATCCACGGTTTGCCGTCACCAAGTGTATAATAAATAATACCTATCAAATGATATCAATTTAAATAATTCTGCAGCTTGCACCCAAATTTGTGTATTTAAAACAAAGGTACTTCATTATTTAGAATACAGAGAAGAAATAAATTTGCATCAAATCAGTAATCGGACCAATATTATACAAAACACACTAGCTGACATTCGACCGAACACTGTATTCTACGCTTCACATGATCTGAATGAAATTTCAATTTGAATCTTTCAGTCCTTTAATATTGCTAAAAATGGTTCTCTATATTACCCTCAGGATTTATAAAACATCTGAGTACAGCAGCATCAATAGTTTCGGTGAGAATATATGATATATATTAAATCCACGGTTTGCCGTCACCAAGTGTATAATAAGTAATACCTATCAAATGATATCAATTTGCAGCTTGCACCCAAACTTCTGTGTTTAAAACGAAGGTACTTTTTTATTTAGAATACGGAGAAGAAATTAAAATAGTTCTCTATATTACCCTTAGGATTTATAAAACATCTGAGTACAGCAGCATCAATAGTTTCGGTAAGAGTATATGATATATATTAAATCCACGGTTTGCCGTCACCAAGTGTATAATAAATGATACCTATCAAATGATATCAGTTTCACTAATTCTGCTGCCTGCACCCAAACTTGTGTATTCTAAACAAGGTTCTTTATTATTTAAGAGATAGGGAGATGAAATAAAATTACTACAAATGAGTGATAGTGATGGGCCCAGTATTGTACAAAAACTAGCTGACATCGGACAGACCACATTAGTTTATGCTTCACATAATCTCAATACAACTTCAAAACCTACATATCAGACCTGATATTTTGTAATTTAAAATGATCCGAATGTATGTGCAGCCCTAATACACACCATTTTTTTAACAGAGTTATGCTAGAATTGAATATAAAACTAGATTTAAACTAGTTTACATTATGGGTTATGGTGCTTTGTTATGGTTCCCACTACGCTCCGCCATTCGGGGCAAGGTCCTCATTGTACAAAAACTAGCTGACATCGGACAGACCACATTAGTTTATGCGTCACATAATCTCGATACAACTTCAAAACCTACATATCAGACCTGATATTTTGTGGTTCCTGACATTTTTTTACCCGGAGCCAAGCCGGGCCGGGGGGAGCCGGGTCGGGCCGAGCCGGGCCGAGCAACGAACACGACACACGAACAGACTAGACGAGTGGGGACAGAGCGTGGAGGGGGGAGGCGTGACGTCACAGTGACGACCATTCCCGAACGACGACCACGACGACCATACGACTACGACGACACGCTCCCCGCCCCAGCCGACGTAGCGCTAGAAGCGGTGCTGAGACCGCTTAAAAAATTCTATACTGCGGGGTTAATGCATCTCTGACGTATTTCTTGCATCTCGGAGACCAGCAGAAGCAGGAACGCGTTTTGAAAGCTATCGAAGGTGGGGCACGGGAGGGAAAGAGAGAGAGGGGGGAGGGGATGGGGGGCAGCAGGGAAGGTTCGTGAGGTCGTGCTTCACGCTCTGGGGTGGAGCAGGTTAGAGGTGAGAGGGCTGGAGGGGGGGAGGGGAGGGGGGGCAGACGCTGCCCCAGGCGAGCTGGCTCGTACCTGGCGCCTCTTGCTACACCGTTGGGCTTCGGCTGTACACAGCCGTTGATAAAACGCCGATATCGTCTCTCTCCATCTCTCTCTCTCTCTCTCTCTCTCTCTCTCTCTCTCGCCCGGCCTCTCCTTCCACGCTCAGCTCAAATTGAAATTTTGAGATTCCTCCGCTGCGATACGGGGTGCCGGCGGCGGCAGCAGCAGCAAGTAGCAGCGACCTGTATCGCCCACGCGTCCCGTACCTGGAACCAAAAAGAGATTTTATAATTAAAACTCCGCCATGCCTAAAAAAAATAGAAATAATGTCGGGGGGGTTTCTACAGGTCTGGTTAACGTGAAAAGTCCTGGAAAGTCCTGGAAAAATGGTCATGAAAAGTCAGGGAAAGTCATGGACATTGCAGGGACGGTAATTGAAAAATCCTCTGGTGACGGGTATTCCTTATGGGAGATATTTCAGACGCTCCACTTAAAATTTTTGACCGTAAATTTGTCGATTACTTTTTAAAATTGCAAACTTAGAGGCACGGAAGATTTAAAAAAAAAATTGTCTTAAAAGTCAAGGAGAAGTCGTATAAAAAGCCAAAATGTGGGAACCCTGTCAAAATTTCTTTGAGTTTTACTCGAAAACGCATGCCCTTGACAAATATACAGATGGTTGTTTGCGAAAAAGTGTAAGACGACGGAAAACGCTTGTGACCGCTAGCCCCCTGCCCCATCGCGCCCCACCCTGCCCTGCCCCACCCCGCCCCGCGCCCCGCCCTGCCCTTCGCGCACGGCTCACCGGTCCGAACATGGTGGACGTCCCTAAGTGTTTCAGCAGTGCCATTACTCAAGGGGGTAGCCTGCCTTTTGTTGTTGTTTACTCTAAAATAATCGAAAACATGTCATCGCATCCCCCTGGGGCGCGCGTGCACGCTACCAACGTGGATATCTTTTTTTTTTCTAATTCCAGTCGCACGACGCGGAAAGACGCCTGGGCGCCTCTCTCTCCGATTTTTTTTCCTTTCCTTCCTTCGACTTGGCCCAAACGTTTTCTGGCTAGATATGACACCCCGGGGACACTTTTTACACCAACCCTCGTGCCCTTCTCTCTGTCTCTCTCCCTCTCTCTCTCTCTTTAGCCGCACATCTCTTTCTCTTTGCCCCTCTCTTGTCCCCTATCCGTATCGCAGGACTCCCTCTCGCGTAAAAATATTTCTCCTCTTCTAGATTTATATTCGCGTGTCGTTTTGAGGCTATCGGCATATGGTGTCGCGGGGGTGGCTGGCTGGGCGCAGCGGTCGCCTGTTTCCCTTTTGCTGGTGTGACAAGCATTACCAAAAAGTGCAACTCCTGCACTGCGCGGGGTTTTAAAATTGGCGGGGTGGTGGTGGTGGGATAGTCGCAGGAATGGGAGGGGGAAAAATGTATATAAAAAAGGTGCCATTAGGCGGAGGGCGTGGCGTTGAGTAGCGCGGTGGGCTGGGGCGCGAAAATCGCTTTCAATTTGTAAAACGCAAACAGCATCGTGCTGCTTTCTGCGTGCGACTTTTAGACCCCTCAATCCTTCGAGCTATCGATTCTTGTAAAGTTGACATAAGGTATTACGCGTGCTGTACAGGCACCCCCACCATTTTTTTTTTGTGTGTGTGTGTGCCCAGCTACTCATGCGACGACGTGAATCACTGCACTAATTTATTGTCGGGTGTCTGTGTGAGGTGGAGGAGGAGGGGGAGTCCAGGACGACTGCCGAACCGCCATTTGTTCGCTTCGACACTTACTTTATTTGCATCTCGCCGCACTTCCTGATGTTCGCCAACACGTGGTGCTTCGCACATGTCCCGTTACTCGACGGCAGTTCCAGCTTCTTCCGAGTATTTGCTCTTTCAATTTTTTTTTTTTTTTAAGGAAGAAAAAAAGACAAAGCCTTGACCTACTTTTGGAGAATGTCAGAGCAAAAACATATTTCAGCAAAGGATCTATGCGTCTCACCCATCTATTGGTCACCATATTGAAAATGGCAGCAAGCCTGATCAAATCTATTGTCTCAGCTCTTTATTTCGAGGATTATTTTTTTTTCTATCAAGTAAAGTTAGCACCCCTCTCGCCCCTTCTCTCTCCCTCCCGCCCCGCGCCGCCCATACGGTCTCCAGAGGCGCTGCCGGGTCCCTACAACCCTATCCCCGCAGTGCACCTTCTGGCCCTGCTTGGCCGGCAGGCGGGCGGGCGGGCGGCCCGGGCCGAGAGTTTTAGCTGAGGTCGCTGAGACGGAAAATTGATGGCCGTATATCGTTTCCACGGCGCGTGTGTAATGCAATGCACATAAATTAACCGTCGCGCGCGCCGTATGCCCCGCGCACTTGCACTTCATCAGGGCGTGTTGGGACTTATTAGGACCGGCGGCGTGCGGATGCCCGGCGAACAGAACGGAGTAATCGCTGCGGGAGATAGTACATACATAGTGTTATTTTGAAAAGGGAGAAGCTCTTCATACACTGTAAAAGTACACCGTATAGGAAATTTTTTATGAAAGATGTCTTGCAATTACAATTCAGGATCGTAAATGTGCATGAACTGCACATCGACGACGAGCTAGAGTGGGAGGTTGTACATGTACGACACATTTTGTAAATGGTAGATTACAAAATATGTCGTACATGTACGCGCATATTTTTCATAGCGTATAGTGAAAAAAAAAAAAACAACGAGTTCCTTACACGAGGGGGAAACGACTTGGGTAAACCGAGGCTGTCAAGGAGTGGTTGGATAACTAGCGGTAAGCCGGTAATCCAAGGAAATTTCGATCAAATTTAGGGTGATTGAAGCACTTTTTAAATGGAAATCGTTTGTTATCCGAGGGGTATTCCGCGTAATTCTGGCTATCTGGGCAATCCGCCTGACACCGAAACCTTGAATCGTTTTCCCCTTGTCCTTTCACCTTTGGTATTAAATTTCGTTTGAATAATATTTCGTGGGAGAGAAATGTTGGAGCGTCGACTAATTTGAACAGCCATCGTGGGCTGCTCGGTGAACGTTTGGTGAGGAAGTCGTCACTTTAAATCCGTGACAAAATTCTCTCGTTTGGAATAATAAGGAACTCGGTGGGCCTCCTGCACGCGGCTACTGCTGCCGCGCCGCCACCGTCTTGGCTTCTGTCTGAGAGCAGAATGAAAGGTTGGAAAATAACCTCTCGCAGCGGCAGCCTCTTGTGACGCCCTTTTACTAATGTGGCCTTTCCGTATCCATTGGACGGAGTAAATCAAACTTAGCGTCACACAATGCCCTAACTAGGGACCGTAACTCATTTCCGGCGAACGATGTCGCGGTCGGCCGCTGGGCGACAGGTTGAGGGAACAGAACAGCGACCCCGCGTGGGGGACCCCTGGGCCCCCGGGCCCCCGGGCCCCCTCCCCCCTCCTCTGGGTGGGGGTCCCGCGGGGTCGGGGGGTCCCTAGGGTGTCCCACACCCCATCCGCGCTCCCTAACTATACGTGGCTGCGACCCCAGACAAAGGCGCGCAGTCGGCTCTTCAAATAGACAGAGAAAAGGTTTGGAAAACTTTTGAAAGTAGAGAGAATGCTCCGTGGTGTTTGACACCAGAGATATATCGTTGGAACTCGCCGCAGACAAGACCGACCCACTGACTAGATTTGTAAATTTTATTTGTACAAAGTTAAACAATCAAATCTTTTGCACGTATTTGCGCGTTCATTTGAATACTTTTTGCAGTAATTGCGTGCACAAAATTATGATTTCTTTCGCACAAATTTGTGCGAAACGGAAAAGCAGTTGTGACTTTGTGCAAACGTTAGCACGAAAACGCACAAAAACAGTGAGCGTGGATGCAAGAAACTATCTGAATTAGTGAAATTTCGACGGAATAGCGGTTTGTGTTTTTGCGGGCGAGCTTCTCGCGTGATGTATATCCGGCTGGCGCTGCCGCCATGAACGAGGATGAGCAGAGTGTATTAAATACGCGCTCTTGCGGCGAAATGTGTTGCTTATAATTTGGAACAGCCTCTCCTCCTTCTCCGCCCGCTCCCCGCGGGACACCCTTCCCCTACTCCACCCTCCCCCACTCCAGCCCACCCTCGTCTTCTTTTCTTCTTTTCTCCCTCCCCCAACAGCAGCATCCCCTGCTGCTCTTCCTCTCTCTGTCAGACTCACGCGCGATCCCGAGTCCCTCGCGTCGCTCTGTGTGTGTGTCTCTCTCTCTCTCTTGCACTCGCAGAGCGGCCATGCGACATGCTGCGTTGCCATGGTGATCAATCTTCCCGCATCTAATTGGCTTCCCCCTCCTCCTTTGGACCTCCGCGCCTTTGGTCTAGGACCCCTGGTGACGACCATCTGATTAATGCGGTAAAAGTGTGGCGTCAAAGGCCAAGTTCTCATGGAACTAAAAAAAAGTAAAAAAAAAATAAGAAGAAGAAATAAAAAATGGCGAAATTATAATATCAAAATTTTACCATTTGGAAAATATCGCCGTTGGAGCTTGGTAAAAATTTTCAACTAGGAATCAACTATAGTTAAACGACCGTTTTCGAGTGTAGTTGCATCTACTGATCCCTCCATCCGGGAACAGACCATACTGACCAAAACCGTAGTCTAGACAGCGGTTTGGTTATGCCGTCGCCATCTTCACTGCTAGAAAAAGTTGCTGCCTGACAGACGCTAGGAATTGCTGCTAAACAAACTTATAACAATCCTTTTCCTGTTAATTTACAAAAAACAAAATTTTTCACAGTGTTGATGATGCCAGAAAATAATTTGCCCGGCGGAGTGCAGCATGAGCAGAGGACGGCGGCGTGCCCGCAGCGCCGTGCAGCGCCGTATCGCTGATCAGAAGTGTTTAGAGGTGTGCAGGTAAACGCCATATGCCCAGGGCAGCCACGCACGCGGGAGAGGGAGGGAGAGGGAGAGGGAGGGAGAGAGGGAGAGGGTCGGCCGGTCTGTCAGAGGTAGAGGTAGGAGGGAGGGAGAGGGGGGAGGGGAGCCCGGCCCACAAGCCTTTTCTAATAAAGCGATAAATTATACACGAAGACCCCTCTGTGCTGCCCGCTCGGCCAGCGGACGCGTCATGTGCATCGGATTGTGAGTTGAGTGGAGACTTTTTTTTTCCTTCTTTCTTTTCCTTTTTTTTTCCTGTCGGTGTTTTCTTTTCCTGCTGCCATGCCCACCCGTGGGGCTCAACCATATTGGTGTAATTGCTGGTACTTGTGGGAAACTGCATCAGAACTATGGAATAGATCGGAAATCAGGTGGACCCATTTCACTCAAGAGCGAAACACCCTAATCTTGTGATATAAGTTAAGCAGTAGCGAGTAAGTATCAGTGTCCTTTATTAATGAAATCGGATACGGAAAGCAAAGACATCCGGAAAGTGGGGGTGTGAGAGAGCGGAAGAGTGTGGGTGTGGGGAGTGAGAGAGAGAGAGAGAGAGAGAGAGAGAGAGAGAGAGAGAGAGAGAGACGGGCGCGTGCATGAGCAGGGCCCATTTGAGGCGCGGGCCGTGAGCGGGCGCTGTTATGTACAACTTGTTCGTATGTGCGGCGTGTTAATTTGAGTGCCGATGTAGCGCCTAGTTAATTCCGGACTCTTGTCTTATCGGGCGTGTAACATCTCGCGGTTTCAGTTTCGGACGGAAACAAAAGATGGAATACATTAAGTCAGAGGTGTTTCATTTCAATCAGAGAAGACGAATAATTTTCTGCAGTACATGCGACTTTCCGCAGTGAAAGTTTACACCATAATTACAATTTGGCTAAGATGAACTTATTAATTCTTTTCCGCGACCGTAGCAAACCATCGCAAGTAACCACCGCGGGCAGGTGCATACCGCAGGCGCCTCGAATTGGGTCATTCGAGCGTAGTGTTTGTTTGGTCACGGGGCGGGGGGGGGGGGGGGGGGGAGGGTCGCAGCAGGTCAGAGGACGTCCGCCCGCGCGCGCCTCGCTGTCGCCTTTTGGCGGTCGCCCGTTCTGCATTATTCTTGTTGACCCAATTTTCGGTGCGATTCAGGTGGGTGCGGATTTTACGAATAATGGTAGGAATCGTTCGTTGGGGCTGCTGGAGTCGGGGGGCGGGGGAGGTAGGGCGGGAGAGAAGGGGATGGCCGTGGCGCGCTGCCGCGTCCTTTGTTGGTAAACATGCATTGGTCACGCCGTGTGCGGCTGGCGCAAAAAGGAAAATTGTTCTGGGGCGAGCGATATATATTTTGTATAGCGAAGTGGTGTCATCGTCCGCTCGGGTGAGGGAGGGTGGCCCGCGGCCGTCCGCCCCGGCGCGCCACCTTTCTTCCTCAAGGTCAGCGCGGTTCTGTCTGCCCCCAGGCAACGCCAGGAGGGTCACCTGGCAGGAGAGTGAGAGAGAGAGAGAGAGAAAGCCTGTCTGTGCGGAGGCTGATGTCGTTGCCATGTTGCACAAAACGTGCGTGCGACCTTCAGCGGCAGAACACGGAAGGATTCGTCCGAAAATGAAAGGAGCGAGGAAAAATCAGCAGCGAATGTTATGTGCGCTAGAGATTCTTCAAATCGTATCGCCCGACCCGAGAGCCGGCAAGCGTGATCGGAAAGTGCCATAAACAATCTTCGTCTGATCCAGACGACAAATTAAACATGATACGACCCTGCAGAGGTTACGGCGCCCGCAGTCAAACGGGGCTCGGTCGCTGCGGCGGCAGTGCGATGCAAAACAGTCCGCGCATAGCCATGCACCCGGCGCGCACGCAAAGGCCCGCCAAAACGAGACGCGCATGTCAAGTGCGACTCGTGCCCGCGACGGTGCATGGAATGCGCGGAAGCACCGGTGGGGTCGTTTGAGAGGTCTGCTATGGCATCTCGATCTACGAACTGTTTAAAACTACTCTGTCGAACCAGAGGCCACCTTCGGAACAAATACTGAGTTTTGACCCTCTCACTCCATAATTTGGCATCCTTTAAGGCAAGGCGGAGGCCAAGGAACTTTGGCATATGAGTATTCATAAATTGGTGATCCTTAGAAAAATAAATTATTTCAATATAAGAAATGGACTACTTTCAGAGTTCATGAAGAACGCAAAAAATTTGTTGATGCAAAGCGGCCTCTGCGTTTTTGGTTACGGGTTAATTATTTGCGTGTAACTATTTTCTTAACCAAATTTATGTAGCGCTTCACGGTGCAGGTTTGTCGGTAGCAAAGCACACATTGTCTTTTTTAAACTCGCGCACTCGAGTGCGCGCGAGCTGTTGGGAGCCGTGTTCATTTCACGGCGCCCCTCTTGCACCCGTGGCAGCGGGTCCATGAACTTGTGCATCGCACTTGCGGGTAGCGCAACGGGTAGCACAGCACGAGGTACACGCTGAGCAGATGAGATAAGAGGTACCCGGGTGCCTGCCGATGAACACTGCCCAAGGTTGACCCTATCTTCAGGTCAGAGCCAACAGTATTTGTGTCTTTTTCTTATTCTTTCTCTCGTACTCTTGAAGCCTCATTTTTATTCTCGAGTGAGATAGTTAAGTAAAAAAAAATAAAAAAAAAGGAATTAATGCGCCGTTAATTTTCTTCACAATTTTCTTGAACATTAGCATTGGGGGAAAAAAATAATCAAAAGATAGTTTCAAAAACTTCCCTGTAGATGAACTCTCGCCATACATGTACGGAAGCCACGAGGCTGATTACAAACAGCCCCTCCGTAAAGCACCCCTGCCTCTATCGCCCCTGGCACAACCCACCTCCAACCTTTCGCCGCGCGCGCGAATTTTGAGAAAATTAAGCTGTAGCCGTGTGTGCCGGCGCGCGGCGCGGCCGCAACATGCAGCCGAGCCAAACAAAGTTGTAGCGTGTACTTGGGGAACACGCGCGCGGCGGACACGGCTGACACGGGCCGACACCGCCGCAGCCGGCCTGCCCGGCCTGCACCGCACAGCACAGAACAGCACAGCACCAGCAGCGCTGCCTTCCGAGGAAGCGGTTGTTGTTTGCCCTCGAGCCGCGCGGTCGGTCATGCCGGGCCGCGGTCAAAAGCGGCCAGAAGCTGTGGCGGAACAGTCAAATTGGGTACGCTTTTGTAGGGATAACTCGTATAGTATTGTTGTCTGCCAAGTTCAACGGTATCATCGCTGTTAAAACCTTTGCGAAGAAAAATTTTCATAAGCGCTCGTAAGGAGTTCGTGAGCTGGTGAGCATCCAGCTGCTTCGTATTACGAAGCATTTTCTTCGGTCGCAGTAAGTGTGCAAACCAATTTCTCCGTAAGGCAGGGCTCACGAAGAAAATGCTTCGAATTTCGAGGCATTACGAAGCAGCCAAATGCTTCGCAACGTGAAGACGAATTTACTTTGTATGAATTTTACAGTGGCTAGACAATTTCAAAAAGCTTTACAGATAACATCTAGCATATCTGAGTACAAGGGACAGCAAAGAAAATAAAATCAAACTGTCCTCTCGTCGAATACACTGGTGCTCGCTTTGCTTAAAAAAAATATAACAGCTGTCAAATGCAGCGAGCCTTGTGAACGCAGAAGTACGCGCAAAGCATCGCAGGGTGCAATTTGTTTTTCTGCGCTTTACCTACTCCCACCGCACAGGTGTTTCCCGTGTGCGCGCGCGCCCGCGCCCGTGTGCAGGTTTCGTCCATTCTAGCGCGTTATTTATGATCGGCGTTAATTATTTTTTGTGTTTCGATGAGCTCCATTAATACTATTGCGGGACGTGCGTGAGCGCGGCTCGTTTGTCTCAATATAAGGAGGGGGAGGGCGCACGGGGCGCACCTTTTGCCTCGACGCGTCTTTGCACACACACACACACACACACCCTCCCCCTTTTTTCGCGCTAAAAGAGATGTAGTTGGCTCAGATAATGTAAGACAAGACCTTATAACCGACACCGTGTATTTTAAGGGGGGAAAAATACTCTGGTATGGAAAAACGCACGCGTAACGCAATTATTTTGAGTTTTACATGACAACCTGCAAAATTCTGAAATCTTCCTCATTTTCGGTATAAACACAATTATTTGACGCATGCCTTTTTTCTGACAGTGTAGTCCTTGCATTACGCGCTCTCTACGCACACCGGCTCACCTCGGGCCGAGCCGTGTAGCGCTGCGGTGCGCTCCAAAACAGCGAGACGTCTCTATCCAGTATGCGTCGGTGTGACGCGCACGCTCGTGTGTGTGTGTGTGTGTGTGTGTGTGTGTGTGTGTGTGTGTGTGCGTGTGTGTGTGTGAGTGTGCGTGTGCGTGGAGGTCAGGGCATTACTCACGCGGCACTCGGGTGCCCCATGCAAGGGGTCCCCCACTCCCAAAAAATGTGTACACAGATTGTTTTGAGTGTGAGATTGTGTGAGATTGTGTGGATTGTGCGGATTGTGTGAGATTGTGTGAGATTGTGTGAGATTGTGTGAGATTGTGTGAGATTGTGTGAGATTGTGTGGGATTGTGTGAGATTGTGTGAGATTGTGTGGGATTGTGTGGGATTGTGTGAGATTGTCCAGGATTGTGCCGCATTGTTTGTTGATTGTCTCCCCAGAAGCATCAGAACGCGATGGTAGGCAACCCGTACGACGCCCGTGTTGCGGGCCTGCCTACCCTCGCTACCCCGCAGCCTCGCCCGCCCCCTCAGCTCTTTCCTCGTCTCAAGTTGGAGCAACACGGTTAAAATAGTTTCTTGTATTTCCAGGTCTTTTCGTGAATTTTAAGACGCGACTTTGTCTTGGAACTTTGTGCGTGGTTTCAAGACAAATAATGTCTTGTAATTCAAGCACAAATCCAAGTAACTGCCTTGAAGTGGTCGCGAGTCTCTAATTTCAATCAATACGTAGCAGACATACCTTTTATGAGCCTACGTTTCAGTGTTGTTCTTTTGCTCCGTGCGATTTCAGCGAATGTTTTGAAGCCTCGCGCTTTTTAACGTGAATATTCTTTTCTTATTCTCCCCCTGCTATGACGTCATGCTCTCTGCTCGCTGCGACCAGCTGAGTTTGTTTATATTTTCGGATAGAGGGTCGTGTCTTTGCGTTTGTGCCGTGCGTCGTCAGCATCGCGATTTGTAGATTTTCATGGACACTGTGCGTAAGTGTCTTACTTTTTTTAAAAATTTTTGTTTCTTATCGTAAAGTATTGCTTTGCATCACTTGTACCGCTCAACCAAATATAGATGTGCACTAACCTCTCCCTGAACGTGGGCTTGAGTTGTTATGAAAGCTTTTCTCGCATGGGTTTTTTGTATCTGAAGCAATTTTCACCAACCAAAATGTTCTTTTAACTTCTTCCACTTCCCCCCACAGTTTTCACTCTCTAAGGTGTGTTTTTACTGAGTTGTGTAGAACTTGTTTGTTTCCATGACTGTGCTCAGTATTGATATTACTGCTTGCCTCTAGTATCTTACATTGCCTTAATTTGCGTCTGCACCGACCGATGTAACGTTCCCGCGACTTTGACTGCCACCCCTAAGACAAGCAAGCACTGCATGTTTTTTTGAGAAAATGCCAACAGGAAAAAAGGATTCACAGCAACAATTCTCGCACAAACAAAAATCATATATTTGTCTGATGAATACATCAATGTGGCTTGATAGTCAAAAAGTACATATAGAGCATGAATATCAAAGAACGTAATTTGATGCACGCAGTTTTCATGATTCCCCCACCCCCCCCCCTTCCAACCCGCATACCCCCACCAATACACTGTCTTCCCCACGCGCGCGTACGCGTACCGTTTCCGTTTTTCGCATTACAGTAGGCTGGTCCAAAAGTGAACTCCTCGCCTTATTAAATTATCCACTGCAGGCGATTGGTGCCCAGATAGAGTGAGATTGTGAGAGATTGTGTGGGATTGTGTAGGATTGTGTGAGATTGTGAGAAATTGTGTGGGATTGTGTAGGATTGTGTGAGATTGTGTGATATTGTGTGGATTGTGTGGGATTGTGTAAGATTCTGTGGATTGTGTGGGATTGTGTGGATTGTGTGGGATTGTGTCAGATTGTGTCAGATTGTGTGGGATTGTTTTTCCGCGTGTACACAGATTGTGTGAGTGGGGGACCCCTTGGCCCCATGCATCATTGCACGGTCTCCAGACGGACACTACTAACACACCTCTCAACCGCGCCGCTTAATATCCTGATTTATTCCTCATTTATCGTTTTCGGTCGCGAGCGCAGTATTTAGAAAGGACATATGAAAAAAAAAATTCAAAATTTACGAACACACACACACACAAAAAAATTATGAAATGAACTCCTCTGCCGGAGCTAAAGTCGTCGAGCACCACTGTGAAAAATATTCGTATAAGAGTTACGGGTAAATTTTCAATAATAAATGTTGTAAAGTTACAACTTCCAGCTGTATTGTTTCGATAATTTGTATACTTCATGTGTAGACTTAATTTTCTTCGACGATGTATGAATTTGCGACTGCACTTGTAAATTTACAAATCTGTGTCGCCATCACAAATCAAAGCCGTAAATTTACGAATATATATTTTTTTTCAAAGTGACGTGTGTGACGGGGGGGAGTCTCTTGGCAGGGTTGTGGAGACGCATGTGTGGTCCTTGGCGGGGAGGAGGAGGAGGAGGGGGAGGGAAGGACCAGCCGCCGGCATTTGAGGCGTATTCATACAGTGTTCAATGTTCCGTGTGATCCAGCGAGACGTTCCGCCAGCCTTGCTCCGTTTTTCGGCGGAACCCCCTAACGAACGCGACGGAGTGTGGGAGGCGTGTCGTAGGCTGCTGCAGCCTGTCTAACCGCCGTTTCGTTTTCTCTTCTGATTTCAGGGCGCGACTCGCTGCTCGAGTTCGATATCAGCCCAGGTCACCTCGATGCGAAGAAAATACAAAAAAAAAAAAAAAAAAAAAAAAAAAAATGGATGATATTTCTCTCCTTTCAGCAATAAAGGGTGAATTTCTCCTTGTTCCCCGATACACAAGCCATGAAACCGCAAACTCCACTAGTCGTAGTTTATGCATCGTTAGGTTGCGAAATTGGAACTTGAACACTTGCATTCGCAGAACGGCATTTTACTTCGATACGTAGTAATGGCAAATCTTGGTTAACGCGTGCTGTAAGAAAATAGGGTAAAAACAATCCCTTGTTCCTTTTTCATTCCTGGCCATTCTCGCACTGCATCATCCCTTCTCTCTCTCTCTCTCTCTCTCTCTCTCTCTCTCTCTCTCTCTCTCTCTCTCTCTCTCTCTCTCTCTCTCCCTCTCCCTCTGTCCCTTATCGCATAGTTATTCCCTCTCTCTCTCGCTCCGTATGGTATTTAGCTCGTGAGTAATGCCCCGGATGAAAAGTAAGCGGATGCCCAATCATAATTCATCACAACAATTTAAATGTTTCGCCCATAAATTAGTCGCACAATAGAAGGCGTGTGTAAATCCCCGGCGCTCTGCAAATATTTGCCCGGCGGCCTAAGATAAACTCAAATATTGAAAAATCTGATGGAAGGTGGCGACAGCGCAAAAGTAGCGATATCTAAGTACGTTCGAAAAGAACCCACATAGTTAGCGAGATTGTTCCAGCGAATTTGGTCCTTGCATTCATCCCGCTGACGCCGGCGCAGCGGCAGACGCGGTCCGCATATCTGCGGTAAATCAAGCGCGCTATCAAGACAGATGACGCTTTTTGATAATTCTAATTTATGGGGCTCGCGGCCATACTTCTTTTGGGCCGAGGATCGACTCCCGATATCTGCTTTTCTTTTCGCTCCGGGGACGACGACGCGCGTCTTATATCCTGTGAGCCAATAGTCCCTTCTCCTCCCCCCCTCCCCCCGCCTCTCTCTCTCTCTCTCTCTCTCTCTCTGTCCGCCATCGCCCTCCTTCATCTTCTTCTCCACAAAATCCGCCAATTGGAGGCTTCATACATCAGCGATGATTAACGACTTCAAGTTTTCGTGTTCTTATAAAGCCTTCCTCGCCTTTCTGCGGTCAGCAGCGTTCGCTTAGAGAGAGAGAGAGAGAGAGAGAGAGAGAGAGAGAGAGAGAGAGAGAGAGAGAGAGAGAGAGAGAGAGAGAGAGGATGAGCAGCGGTCCGAATCATTAATCCCGGAGGAGCCGACCAAAACACACAAATAGAAACGATTAGGGCCTCTTTGCAAACAGCTGTTGCCTGAAATACGACCGGCCAGAGCGCCTGGAAAAGTCTACCAGGCGCGCTGCTGTTTTATGGGGGGATGCGAGGAAGACGCTATGCGCTCTCGCGGCCTTTGCGCGCCCCCTTTTAGCTACTTCCGTTTTGCAACTATATACAACGGTCGGTACGTTACTCATGTAGTAATTTCGTTCAGTCCTACCGGTTGACTTGTCGTGGACTTTACAGAAGTGCCGAGAGAGCGTGCACGTGAGTGAGAGAGCAGGAGAGAGAGAGAGAGAGAGAGAGAGAGAGAGAGAGAGAGAGAGAGAGAGAGAGAGAGAGAGAGATATGCAGTGAGAGGAGTCTAAGGGAACGGGGGAGAGAGAGGAGGGCTGAAAAGGGTGGCGAAGGGAGGCGGGAGGCTGGGGTGCTCCTCTATGTATAATGAACTGGCCTGATGGAATTTGTAATATGAAAAGTGTGCGGCGATAAATTGCATCCGTCCCGGCCCGTGAGAGAGCCCACCACCCCCCTGCGCATCGCACCCCACCAGCTGCGGAAGAGGAGCACGAAATTCTTACGAAATCGTAATTACTCCCCGAATATCAAATTTTTCTTTCAATGTCGTGAAAATTTGTTTTCCCGCGCGTTCTTAATAATCGCCGAGGGAAAAGAACATGAAAAGCGGAGCTTATTGGTGCGATTCTTAGTAATTTGGAGCAGGAACATTCGTTACCTTTTCTTTTGGTTTACGCTTCTGAATTTATTTATTTTTTCTGTCAGTGTTACCGGGCCAAATTTTCCGCCAGACCCGCTTTTCGTTCTGGTAGCAAGGGTCCGCCCACTTGGCTAGTCCTTGGTTCATGTTATGCAGGGCGCCGCCCCCCACCCCCTCTTTCACCGCTCCCCGACCAGCGCCCTCGGTACAGGGGCCTCTGACTCCCCCCCCCCTCCTCTCTCTCTCTCTCTCTCTCTCTCTCTCTCTCTTACTTACACACATGCAAATGAGCGCCGAGGCGTAGCTTTTCCGGCGTGCATTGCTGGCTGCCTATTGTTCAGGCGCATCAACAGGGACACAATGCGCGTAAACAAAACCGCCGGCCGCTGGCGCCCCGGCTGTGGTGGCAGCCCTGCGGGTGCCCTGTGGGAGCCCTTTGGAAGCCCTTTGGGAGCCCTGCGGTCCCACCGTTCGCGGCGTTGCGTTGGTACCTTCGGGGGAGCTGTGCGCCTTTGGAGGCTGGCTAGGACTTCCCCCTCTCCCCAACCCACCTATTTCTCCCCATCAAGCACGAAGCGTAGCTGCTAATTTATTTCATTTTAAAGTAGATCACAGTGAGTCAGAACTGTGTTCCGAAATAAAAAATCTAGAATCAAGATTTTTTTTCCTCACAGCAGTAATTTTTGTCGAAATCGTCCCGGTATCTCCCATACCCACCCACCCTCCTGGAGTGAGCTCTTCGCGCGGAAAATCCCCCCCCCCCTCTCACTACTCCCCCTTGGTCCTCCAGGCAGCGGGGTAGCACCACCAGGGCGCCCGCAGCCCCGCGCGCTGCCCAGCACCAGCAGGAGGGAGAGGGGCACAGGGAAATGTGTCAGTAAAAATTTCAGGCACAATCTCACCATTTGTCTTAAAGTGTGTGCTATAAATCGAGGCGGCTTAGGACGGACGGCAATACCTCACCCCGTTACTCAGATCCTCCCTCCCTCCCTCCCTCCCTCCTCCACCGCTACCCCTGTTGGGCCCCCAATCCTATAGCGTTATGTGCCTTTCTCGCCCTGTTCCACTACTATCACCCCGCGCGCCGAAATATCCTCACACGCAGGACGCTTCGGAGGCAGCAATCTGTCATAGCATCATCGTCATCAATTCATTGTTCATTAGGATACGGACATGCACTAGATTTTCCTCAAGGTAAAAGAAACACTGGTGTATTGGGGTTTTCCGGGAAAAAAAGTTAGAAAAGTCTTCAAATCAAAGAGAGGTTGTTTCCAAGCAGTCTTTCTTGGTTTGCAAAAAGACCTTGTAACAAAACATGACGCCAATTCGATACCTACAACGCAAAGACACGTAATTCTACAACCGTCGGCGAGACTGACGTAGTTCTTAACCCCGTTTCCAAACACACGTACTTCTTAGGCCTTTGTCAAAACTAACGTAGTTCCTATCTTTTTAACCAAGAAGTACGTGAGTCTTGCCGAAGGCCTCAGAAGTACGTGTGTTTAGAAACGGGGTTGAGAACTACGTTAGTTTCGCCGACGGCTCTAGAATTACGTGTCTTTGCGTTGTAGGTATCGAATTTTACTGAGCTTAACTCGATTTGTACCGCCCTGGTTTGTTTTTCTAGAAAAGGTGACCTTACACACGCGGATCATTTCCTGGAGAAAACTCTTCTTCACGCAGAAGGGGTTTGTTCTTGGCACAAGAAATGTTCTTGCAGTGTGCAACAAACATTTACTTAGCAAGAGGCAAATTTACTTTGTTCATGGGATTGAGCTAAGCCCGCGTTCTTGTACCAAGAATGGGCATTTTTAGGTGTTGGTTGCACACTTGGTGCCTCGCGTAACAGGCTCCTCGGAAGCATGGCGGCGACGCGTGCGCCACTGGCGACGACTCGTCGCGACGACTGCTTGGACTCTTTATCTCTCATCAACAATATTGCCAAGACAGTATACGCTATCGGGACAATTGTAGGCGGGGGGTGGGTGGTGCGCGGGCGGGCGGCGGGGGTGGCGACGGTGGTGGTGGGGACTCGACTCTGGGGCGGGGCGGGGCGGGGCGGGGCGGGGCGGGGCGGGGCGGGGCGGGGCGGGGCGGGGCGGGGCGGGGCGGGGCGGGGCGGGGCGGGGCGGGGCGGGGCGGGGCCGGGACAGGGCGCACGGCGCGAGTGACACACGACCGAACCGTAAATCTAGACCAGTGTTTTCGTCGCGAGCCCGCTACTACGCCTTGGCTAGACGCAGCCGGGTGTCGCGCGCGCGCGCGCGCGCTGCTTGTTGGAGAAAGGAAGAAGAAAAGTTGGGAGCAGAGAAGCCGGATGAAGCAGAGGCGTGGTCGGGAGGGGGAGGGGGGGCGGGGCAAAACTGCGTCGAAAAGTACTGGAAATGGGAAATTTACTGAACGCGCACACGTGCAGCTGCTCTGGAAATCCAAGTGTACGAATGTCGCACACTTGTAGGTGTGCGAGGATTCGTTCTTACACTTGGCCACTCAAAGGTGTGAGAGTGGCCAAGTGTAAGAACGAATCCTTGCACACCTACAAGTGTGCGACATTCACACACTTGGGTTTCCAGTGTGCGTTCGCTGCGTTCAAGACAATTCACCATTGTCACAATGTTCACCACCACGACTTCCTTTTAATGTTCACTGCTAAACCAAGTGTACAACTGTTCAACACTTAGAAGTATGCAACTCTATGTTTATTCCATTGCGAGCGTTCAACTCAACAACAGCGCAATCGCAACTGCTGAATTCAACGATTGTTGACTTGTAAGTGCTCAACACCGCAGATGTGCACTTTGCAAATAGTGTTCAACTGCGCCGCACATTACTTTTCTTGTTGCACACTTGCAAGTGCACAGCTGCGGTACCGAGCACTCACAAGTGCACAGCCGTTGCATTGAACAATTACAATTCCACAGCTGTTGAGTTGAACACGCATAGAGGATAACCGAGAAATTCGATACTTCCAGCCAGATATTTAGCAGCTGCATACTTCATTGGACAGTATTCGCTGTAGAAAAATGCGTGAAACATGGAGGACGCGATACAGACTCCAGAAGCATGCGTGAAAAAAAGGCAAATCTGGGAAAGCCAAGCAGGCCGTAGTAGGAGAGCAGCAATCTGATGCCGCAATAAGAAGCGAGACGTAGGATGAATACAAGACACGCCCCGTTTGGCCCTGCTGCTTAAAATTTGATGTTTATAGCCGCAGTATGACGAATAGGCGTGCAACGTGGGGGCACAGGATGGGGGCATAGGGGGTTGGGGGTGGCGCTACCCCCCGCACCACGAGAAAACAATGGCGTAAGCCTCAGAACCCAATTCCCAGCGTCAGAGTACGCAACAACACAAAACTTCGACTTCTTTTTATTCTGTTCACAAGTTAGGTAGGTAGGGTAAACGCACCAAACAAGAATCATAGATCACCCCCGTCTTTTTTTCCGAACTCGAGAGTCAAATTTGGACGCCAAAAATATAGATGCAACAGGTAGCTAATCAAGAAAAAACCTTTTCAAATTTACTCATTTTATCAAGTTTCGGATAAATTGGTAGTGGTCCATGAAACGTGTTGGGTGCATCACCTAACCAGCTCAAATAAAAGTTCCCTACACCTCTTGCCACTAAGGTACTGGCTTTGTTGAGTGGGCGCGCCTTAGATCTGCCCCCAGAAGGCAGCCCCAGCTCCTGGCGGGACCCTAGCCAGCCTCTCTATCTCTGCGCCCTCCTGAAATTACTCTTGCGAGTCTGAAATCTCATGACTCACAAACAGGGCCGTACGGATGGGCCCCCAGCGGTGGTCGTCGCTGTGGACCGGCGGCGTGGCGCGCGCATTTTTCTCTCCCGCGAGCCGTCCTTCACCCCCCGTCCGCCTTCGTATTTCCATTTTTGGCGTCCGTCGCGAGCGGCGGAAGAGCGCACTATAGCGTTCCGGGGGAGACATGGGGTGTAGTGGATGGGGGGGGGGGGGGGAGGGGGCACAAATTGCATGGAGGCACTTGGGGGGTGGGCGGGCTCGGGTCGCAGCGAGGAGTACCGTATATACTGTGCTTATTCTGCTGCGGCAGAAGGTCTTCGCCTACAAGGCGCGATGTCGTCGTCACGTTCAGTCGCTCCACGCTTCCTCATCGCCAGGATGAAGAGGAGGACTTCCCTCACAGAGGGGGTCTAAGGGGGTCAGGTGCGCAGTGCGCATCCCCCCCTCCTGTGTCGATATCCCGTGCCCCTTAACACCCAACGCAACCATCACTGACGCGTGAAGCAAATCAGTCAACTCATCGCGAAGGGGAAAGAACTCTGATGTTTGGTGTACAAGTTTTGTTCATGTTTGTGAATTTTCAGGATTTCTTTTTCAATCTTCTTGAATTTTTGAGATTTTGTTTTCCCGGAATTTTTCTGAATGTTCCTGAATTTTTCTGAATTTTTCTGAATTACGAGATTTACAAAAATTTCATAGTTGTTTCCCACTTGACTTATCACCACCACATTACACCACCCTTCTGTTATCTTAGTTATCTACTATATCTTCTCAATAAGAGCTCGATAAAATGATTTTCAGGTGAAAGGCCGGATTTTAAATCCCGTCGAGCTCAATTTTCGCCAACGAGTCTCGTGCGTGTGGGGCGGGCTTGTCTCTCTAAGGGTTGCGTGTTCGTTAGGTGTCGCGCTTCACCGCCCCCTTCGGTTCATTACGGGACACGCGGCGCAGGGGGTTTCCCCCGGCCGGAGGGCTCGTCCTCGCGCGCTGGAAGGCGGTGGGCGGACACGGAAAGCTGAGATGCGCCTCGGCAACACACTCCGTGCAATACGCGTCCAGGTAGTTGAACTGGGGTCCAAAATAGGTGGCAGTTACACAGGTTGTACGCCCATAAAAAAAAAATATCAAGGTAAAAATAAAGAAGAAAGATACAGAAAATTCAGAAAAATCGACAAAAAAATAATTAAAATACCGAAGTAAAATTGAAAATATTCAAAAATGGGAGGGGTAATTGATCGATATGTATCAAAGAATGACAGAAATTCTCATTGAAAATTCAAAAGGAAGAAAAATCATTGTAAACATTTTGTATGAGTGATACCCCCTCGGTTAGACGCGACCTTATTGGGACGGACGACAGCTGGTATAGGTCGCGACGCGAGTACCCGGGAGTGTTGGAGCGAGAGTAGCCCTGCGCGTGTTCTGAGAGGGCGGTATCAGAGGAAAGAGAGAGAGAGGCCGTTCGTTGGTGGGAGGAGGGGGGTACAAAACTCTGTGGCAGAGATTAATTCCATTCATTTCACGCGAGGGCAAATCCCCCTATAAGCCAGCCGGCCAGCTTCCCCCTTCAACCCCTTCCGTACCCCCCCCCCCACTTCTCCCCTTCCCTCGCGCGCCCCTTTCCTTGTTCCCTGGCACGGCTTTCGTGAGTTTCGGAACCTCCGATTCCACTCCCCACTCCTCCCCTCGCTCTCCTCTCCCACTCTTTAATCCACCTTCACCCCCTGGTCGGCGGGCTCAGCGCGCCGCAGCCCCCTGGCCGCCCCAGCGCCGTCCACCCCCTCCCCTCCTTTCCCCTCCCTCTCCCCCCCCTCCTCCCCCTGGGTTTCCTGGATCCACTGTTACCACGCAATGATTTAAAGCCTGTCCCACGGTACATTCCCTGATTTATAGAAACCCAGGTTGTCTGGTTTCGGGGAGAGGGGCTTCCACCCACCCTCCACCCCTTTCCTGCCCCCCCCCCCTCTCCCCCCTCCCCCCCCCCCCTCTCTCTCTTTGGCCCTCTACACAACCCCCCACACACACACACACACACACTTACACACACACACTTACTACGACTCTTGGTGTGTCTTGTTGTTACTTGTTATCAGATAGATGCATAATGTGTGCAAAATGGCCGAAACGTATGAATCCACTCTTTCGTCTGCATCATTTTAAGTAAGCCTCAACCAAATTTTCCTCGGGGTAAGGTGAAGTTGATTTGACTGACCCACTAGTGCCCACCTGTATTCCGATTCACCGTTCACCTGTTTGGATATTCTTTCGTGCACGGGACTGATACTACACCAATATTACTTAAAAGTTACCGGTAATACCTATTATATCGATATCACCCATTTTTTTTGGCAACATTACATCAATATCACCGATATTACTTACAGTAGTTTCTCAATATTGAAATATTACTCGGATATTGCCAATAATACCAGTATACCTCGGTGCATGGCAAATAAAAAAAATAAAAAAAATAAAAAGTTTTGACGACCCTTGATTTTCATGCTGAAAGCATATGATTTCACTTTAACAAGTAAAATTAAACCGGCGCGCATTCCTCTCCGGCCGGCGTTCGGACCGTGCAGAGAGGCGATGCTCGCGGCAACATGGCACCGCGAGGCGCGCGAGGGGTGTGAAGTGAAGGGGGTGGCACCGGGGAGGCACCGCAGCTGCCGCGGGGGTGGCGGCGCGCAGCCGGGCGCAGCCGGGCGCAGCCGGCCGCTCGCACCTGTGGCCGGGATATAAATCTAGAGCTGCGAGTGGAATGTTTGGCTCAAGAAATATGTTTTATCTGCTTTTAATGGAACCGAAATGAAACAAACGGTCGGGTGGCGCGTGGTGCAGTAGTACCCCTTCCTTTTTACCCCGCGCCGCGCCTCTCGAAACGTTTTGCCAACCGCAAGGAGTGAGGGTTCTAGATTTCCCCCCCCCCCCCCCCTACTTATTCTGGGCATGTCAAATTTGTTGTAGTCGTGTGACTGCCGTTTCGGACGTTCTTCCGGATTATCATAATCATAGCTGTCGTGCCTGCACTGAGGGCAGGGGTGAAGTGAGAGAGAGAGAGAGAGAGAGAGAGAGAGAGAGAGAGAGAGAGAGAGAGAGAGAGAGAGAGAACGAGAACGAGTACGAGGGCATCAGTGCTTTGGAGGGAAGTGAAGAGCGGGAAAAAACAGATTTTTGAACACGATACTCTTTTTAGCTCACTGTGCACTCCCGCAACGATCGCCCGTCATCCCGTTATGTCATTGCACCCCTTACAATCTCTCTCTCTCTCTCTCTCTCTCTCTCTCTCTCTCTCTCTCTCTCTCTCTCTCTCTCTCTCTCTCTCTCTCTCTCTCTCTCTCTCTCTCTCTCTCCACTGTGAAAAATACTCGCAAGGGTTACGGGAAAATTTTCCATGATAAAAGTCGTAAAATTACAATTTGGAATTGTAAATTTACAAGCACTCCCTATCGACTTGGAATTTACGGACGAGCAAGAATGGGCTGTCGTAAATTTACGACATATTTTGTAAGTCAAAATTACAAAAAAAAATGTCGTTAATTTACGAGGATATTTTTCACAGTGTCTCTCTCTCTAACGTCACGTGACCTGCAGTGGGTCACCCGGGCGCCCCCGGAAGGAGCGTGCACTAACTCTCGCGGCCCGGAAGCGGGTGGCGAGCGCCCGCTGACAGCTGTGTGATTGGTTGCCTACCCGCCGCGGCGCCGCGGGGATATATCCGTGCGCGCTGACAAGTCAATCAGTCAAAGGGAAATTGTGCCCAGATCTCGGCCGGCGTACATCACACCCGATCAGACGGTTAATAAGCGCGTTCATGGGAATGTCTCAACACGAATGGTATTAATGCGCCGACGAGTATTGAATGTTTTAGGCAAACGCCCTAGAATTTTCGACACCCTTACAGAAATGTTTTGTACCGAAATCAGCCCGAAAATCGGGCGATCCTCGGTACAACCCGAAACTACCCGGGTTGTACCGAAAATACATCCGGATTTGCTAAAAATCAGTAAGATTCCGGTACAGCCCGCGGATGAGTTTCGGAGTAGCCCGAACTACGGGTAGCCCGAAATGAATCCGAATGTGAGGCTCGATAATCCCCTCTAATTTTCCGCTCACCCCCTGCTACCCCAGCTTTCCCCCTCCCCTCCTGCTCCCCGCCTCATAAGGGTGGAAGCCTACAAACTGTAAAAAATCTCCATGGCCGATTTCCTATAAATGTATCTTACTTTTCCACCGCTTTTAACACATACACTTATACAACTAATTAGTTTTTTGGAAAGAAAGGCAAGATCAATAGTTCATGGTTGAACACAACAAAAATATTAGAATATCAGGTACACTGCTTGTGAGTTCATGTCGCGAAGCTCTCCCGCCAGCAAACTTGGGCAGTCCGTCGCGACGTTCTTCCTCTGACATGCTACCATCCTGAACCGTGCCAATAATACGAAGTCACACGTCGTCCGCGATAGCTGCAAAAAGTATGCGTGGTGCCGTGGTCCGTGGTCTCCTCAGGAGACTCTCCTGCTGTGCACATGTACGTCCGCACACAACGGCTGTCAGCAGCACACTGGCACTGGCGAGCGAGCTGTGCTTGCTTGTTCTGCTCCTTGCTCGCCGAGCACCCACCAGGTAGCCGGAAGCCTACGACTCCTGGTCCAAAGGGAAGCGGGCACCAGGAATTACCCCAAAGCTTAAGGCTACCCTCCGCTTCCCACCTCCACCCAGCGCGCCGGCCGATGCAATTCCTGGAAGGAAAATACCCCGCCGAATCCTGTGCGAGGCAGCGGGGTGATGGAACAGCCCGAAAACAGCCCTAAATTCTTTCTCTCGGATGGTTGCCGGGCTGTCCGGTAACACCGGGCATATTCCGGACTGCCCTGAGTGCTGCAAGCACGGGCTCGGGCTAATTCCGGGCTGCCCTGGAACATATCTGGTACTGTCCGAACGATTCGGGCCGGTTCCGGTGCTGCCCAGGGCAAGTTTCGGTATGGTTTCTTTTCGTAAGGGCATGAGAATTCTCTGGCTATACACTGTAGAAAATATTTTCAGACACATACGATATTTTTCGTAAGTTACCATTTACAAAATGTGTCGTACATACGTGCAAACTCCCACACGTCATTCGGTTCTACAATGTGAAAAATAGTCGTAATAAGTTTACGGGAAAATTTTCCACAAAGTACAGTTGTAAAATTACAATAGCAAATCGTGAAATTACAAGCACTACATATCGGCTTGAAATTCATTCACGAGCAAAAAAATTCCGTCGTAAATTTACAACATATTTCGTTAATCACGATTTACAGAATTTATCGTAAATCTACAAAGATATTTTTCACAGCGTTTGACGATGCGCAGTACTTGCACATTTACGATCTTGAATTGTAATTGTACGACATCTTCCGTGGAAAATTTTTCTGCACCCCTTAACTTTCACAGTGTAGGAATCATATTTCTTGAGCAGTGGTATACTTATGAATTTCCCGCCATGCCTTACACGGAATATGTCCCGCCCCCATGCGCCCAGAGCGAACAAACAACAGTGTCCTTTACGCACACAATAGGTCCTGCTCGCGTATCGGCGCGTATTTTGAGGTCCGAGGATTTATGATTATTCATTGGTTTTTGATGGTCGGGCGGCCCACCATGGCGCCACATGCGTATTCCATTACGGTAGGCCCTAATGTGCCGTGCCTCTACATGTATATTTTTTTTTCTGTTTGCGGAATGGTAGGAAATCCATCATGGCTACCCGGATGTTTATTCTGCCTTTCCCTTCATGAAAATTCGGCACTGACATTGCGCATATAGACAGCAACATGATTCGTCCATAAAGTCTACACCTTCCCTGCTTCCCCTCTGTTCTTTTTCTTGTCTCTCTCTCTCTCTCTCTCTCTCTCTCTCTCTCTCTCTCTCTCTCTCTCTCTCTCTCTCTCTCTCTCTCTCTCTCTTACACACACTCTATCCTTTCATTCCTCACATCATCCATCCTGCCCCCCTCTTTTTTTCAGCGGGGGGCCTCCTTCTCACCCACCCAAATGTATTCATGTATCCTTCCGTCTCTCTCGCACGCGCTGAGCCGCTCGAGTCCATAGCCTCTCTCTCTCTTTCTCCCTCTCCTACCCCCACCCACGCATGCGCGCTGCGTTGCCCGCTCATCGTCCCAATGGAGTCTTCAATCCGTTGAGAAATGGCCTGTCAAACGGACGCCATTTCATTTTTCGTCAAGTTGGCTGCACATGTGGTTTATTCGGGTGGCGTGGCGTAGCGCGGCGGGCCGGTCACCTGGCTAGCGCCACGGAGATGTACTGCAGGCCGGCACACACGTGACTCGCGGCTGGTATAATTAAGGTAGTAGTATTTGCCTTTGGCATCCTGGGGAGCGATGATTACACGGCCGTCGTTCAACCCCACCTCGTGATAATTTTCTCGTGTTTCGTGCCGGAAACAAACAAGTTTCTTATTATATTTTAAACTTCCTTTCACAGTTGGGTTGGCACTCCGTATCCCCTAGAAAAACGACTACGTGCCACTAGCTCGGAAGCGAATCTTAATAATCAAAAAAGAAAAGAAAGAATGGTAAAAAGAGAAGGGAGAATGAAAGAGAGAATGAAAGAAGGAAAGAAAGAAAGAAAGAAAGAAAGAAAGAAAGAAAGAAAGAAAGAAAGAAAGAAAGAAAGAAAGAAAGTAAGAAAGAAGGAACATAAGGGAAAAGGGACTCAACTAACAATTTTTTTTAAAGGGCTATAACCCTAGAACTAACAAGTTTTGAAAAAAGCTGAGTCACAACAATATTACTGTCAAAAAAAATTATCAGTAGCGATAACCGTAAATCGTAAAAAACCCGTAACTGTACTCGGAAAAAACGGTAAGAAACTGTACTTTTAGCGTCACCTTTCCCACAATTTCCAAAAAAATATTTTACGGCTTGGTATTGTGTTGAGAAATAACTGTGTAAACCGTTGTTACAACTTTGAGTTGTTTTTCTTTGATTATTTTTATTTACAGTGAATTGTGTGTGATATTTCTTAGAGCTGTCCAGTGAGAAAAGATATCAGAATACTTTTTTTTTTCTACTGTAAGTACAGTGAATCGTGTGCGATATTTCTTAGAGCTGTCTAGTGCGAAGAGTGAAAATGAGCCTAAAGTAAAATGAATAATTAACCCAGCTTGTAAGAGCAGGGAGAGCGTCGGCCCGCGCGCGCGCGCGCACACACCTTTTCGCGCACAGGCCCGGGTGTAGTGACCTGCTCTAAATCAGCTTGCTGCTCCCCCTGCTGCCCCTGCAGGCCCTCCTGCAGGCCCTGCGCCTCGCACCCCCGGCAGCAGGCCGGGCAGGCAGGCCGGCCTTCTTATCAAGCGGAAGCTCGCCGTCGAATGAATCTTCATCAGGCGGCGGTCCCTGACTGACGCCTCCAGGAAACGGAATATTTATTGGCCGTACACTGCTGCTGCGCGCGGCTAGCGAGGACTCCAACCCCACCACCCCCGCGCACCCTGTCTCCAGCCGGACCCGCAAGAACACCTTCCCCGCCGCGCAATCATGTCGCAATTTGCTGAATTTTCCCCCGGCATTAAATAAATATTTGACGAAAGAAAAATTACCAATGATATATCACCCTCACTCTGCAAATCTAAGTGTGATACCTCACTACTACATGTCAGTTTAAACTGCGAAACTTTAGTTTCGCAGTTACAATTGCAAAAATAACGAGTTCGTCAGTTTAAACTGCAAAACTTTAGTTTAAACTGACATGTAGTTTCACAATTAGATTTGCAGAGCAAACCTGTACTGATTTTTTTTTTCTCTTAGAAATTGCATGCGTTTTTACGCAGCAGGACTACAGACAAATTCGTTAGTAGTTCTGTATAGTTATGTAAGTAGCGTACTGGTAAAATAAGAAATGGTCAGTAACGTGCGGAATTAGTGCGTACAACTCAAGTACAACTGATAAAAACAAGTTGTCAGTTGCCTTTGAAGATTTTAAAGCAGCAGGGATACTGACAAAGGGATCCGAAAAATCATGCAGTAACAGGTTGAGAGTGATATATTATTTATAATAATCTGGTCTGCGCAATGTCTATGGAAGCCTACTCATGGCCATCATGCTGGTCCTTCTCTCTCCGTCTTCCCTGCCAGCATCTCAGCCGACGGCACAGTCCCCCTGCGCGTGATGCTGCTTCCGTCAGCAAAAACATGGAGGCCTCGTGGAAGTCTGAACCAAATATCAAATGTTGCAGAAAACCAAAATTTATATCCATACATCAGGGGCTCGTGGGGAGGAGGGGGGGGGGTCTGTCACACGCTGGGTGTGCGGCGGGGCAGTCGTTGTCGTGAAGAAGGGGACCTCCCGTCAACAGTGAAGAACATGCAGAACTGTCTTGACAGAATACGTTGAGGTATCTGGAAAAATCAACTTTTTTTTTTTGGTCGTTGGAACTAATTTGTTTGGAGTTTTGTTCCTTGAATAACTGATAGAAAATGGGCGCATATATTCTTTTTTGCTTTGAGCCTTCATTGCCGTCAGAGGATGCGAGGGCGTAATGAATCTCTAGCTCGGGGTTATTTGTTTATATTTTGCATGAACTGCGGAAGTAAGTTATGGGCATTTGTTTCGCCTGTTTTCTTATCAGCTTGCTTCACCCCGGGAGCGTGCGCGCGCGCGCACACACACAGGCGAGCAGCGTGCAAGCACACAAAATCACATGCTGGCACGGCCTGCTCCATCCTTGGTCCTGGCTGGCGCCATCCTTGTTACATGCTTGGGAGGGGTTGCTACTACTGTGTGTGTGTGTGTGTGTATCAGTGACTTTTGCACGATAAAGTACTGGAGATATACACCCTTCTTGAATGTGTTCCAAACGCAGTGCAAGCGTCTAGTCTAGACGTATTCCTTGTCGCAGTCGCGGTTTTCGTTGGGGGAGAGGAGGGTGAGAGGCTACCAGAGAGCAAGAAACACATGACAAACAGAGGCTGGGAGATGCGGGCAATCCTCACACAACATTAGACGAGACACTATTATAGAATTCTAAATTGTTCAAGAAAGTGCTCCTGTATTTTACAAATAGTTTTGATCATTACATCCTGCATTTTAGTCAGCTCCACTATTGCTCGTGGAGTTCTCTCCCCAGCCCTGCAGTAGTTGTTGTACCATGAGAGAGGGACGCCCAGTAAACGGGGAACAAACATGAGAGGGTTTTGCTTCTTCTCCAGGACGCCCTTCTCTCATGGTTGTACCCGGAGCTCGCAACCGCAGGGAGGCCTTGTGGGCGCGGGTGCTCTGCCCTGGACGGAGGCCGCGGGGCTGAGGGGCGCCGCCGCCGACCCCGCCCCCGCTTCCACTCTCCTGGAACATGAGAGGGTTTTGCTTCTTCTCCAGGACGCCCTTCTCTCATGGTTGTACCCGGAGCCCGCAGCCGTCGGCAGGCCTTGTGCGCGCGGGTGCTCTGCCCTGGACGGAGGCCGCGGGGCTGAGGAGCGCCGCCGCCGACCCCGCCCCCGCTTCCACTCTCCTGGAACATGAGAGGGTTTTGCTTCTTCTCCAGGACGCCCTTCTCTCATGGTTGTACCCGGAGCTCGCAGCCGTCGGGAGGCCTTGTGCGCGCGGGTGCTCTGCCCTGGACGGAGGCCGCGGGGCTGAGGGGCGCCGCCGCCGACCCCGCCCCTGCTTCCACTCTCCTGAACTTTGTCCCATTCATCACTGCATTATTGCGCCAAGTTTTCATTCGTTCGCATCGCCTCGAGTTGGCCACACGGATATTGCGTGGAAAGATGTGTGTACTTTCGGAACCCTCGCGGCGCGCTCCAGAGTGGCTTCTCATTTCAGCGGCGGACACCCTCCCCTCCCGCACCCCCACAGCGGCCAGGTTATCTGACAAAAGGGCAAGGACAATGTGAGATATTGCGTCGTCTATGAGGTCCAAATTACGCTACAGTTATTTTCTTAGTTTGGTGTTTATTCGCATTCATTCCATTATTTGCCTCTAAAATTCCTGAACCAAGGGGAGCACAGAAGCTTAATGGTTTCTTCCTTTTTTGAACTCATCACTACTTCTCCTAAATGTTCTCAAGTACCGAGCCTGGTTGGCACACCTTGCCCGCAAACCAAAGACAGCGAATTTTCCTCAGTATACCTTCTTCCCCCCTTCTTTCCTCCGTTCCATAGCATTATTTATTCCCACCGCATTAGCAACTCGTAATCTCACAATTAAAATACAAATAGGCGCGCGCCCCGCGCCCGTGCTCGAGGTACAGCAGGGCCACGTCCGAAAATGATCCCCCGTCCTTTTCTACACGGCGCGGTGACTACTTCTTGGAAGTAAAGAGTTGCCAGTTGCCCTCCGTGAGAGGGTGCTGGTGCGCATCTCGGACGCAGCCCGCCCCGGCCGGGCGCGCCTCCGCCTGTGATTGACACTATCGCCGCTGCGCCGCCGGGCTGGGCCGGGTCCCTCCCCCGTGCCGCGCCGGGCCGTGGCGCGCCGGGCAGGGCAGGGCTCTCCCCAGAGCCGGTCGGGCACCCGGCAGACCCCGAGCCCCACGCCCCCTAAGCGGATTGCTTGCTCCATCATTGATAAGCGACCAAGATTGCGATGGCGATGGCTTGTCCCCGGAGCGCGCGGGCGGGCGGGCGAGCCGCGGGGCGGGGCGGGGCGGGGCGGGGCGGGGCGGGGCGGGGCGGGGCGGGGCGGGGCGGGGCGGGGCGGGGCGGGGTGGGGCGGGGTGGGGCGGGGCGGGGTGGGGCGGGCTGGGCACGGGTTGCGGAGGGGGGCGTCCGAAAGTGATGAACGTCAGGGGGTGCCAAGTGCCATTCGCATACGGCAGCGCGCTTCCTTTTTAGAGAATGCAAAATCGCAAGACAGAAATCGCTGGTTGATTTAGGAATTTTTTTTTAAAGTACTGCCTTCCTTTTTGCGGTGAATGTAATTTTTACATGCTACCAGATGGAAAATAGTTGGGATGCACAGATTGAAAGGAAAATAGGGATGCGTACTTTTACATGTCGTAAAATTTAGTTGGTAACATTCCATAGATACGATTTGCACATAAATAAAGCAACGCAAAATTAAAACCACATGACGTTTGAAAAATATGAGCGAAATGTAACAGTATACACCAACGCACGGTACGGAAAACCGTACACAAACTTAAATTACCTCAGTAATTCTTATCGTTTTCTGGAAAATTACCAAACAAACACGCGTATGATTACAGTTAGTTGTAAGATTACTTTGATAACACCCTCATTTTCTGGAATATCAATAGAAAAGATCGACAAAATTACCATAAAAGTAATCTAAGCATACTGGAAATCCAAGTGTACGAATGAATATCTTAGGAAAATTCACACGTTTAAGTGGCCAAGTGTACGAATGAATCCTCGCACACCTACAAGTGTGCGACATTCACACACTTGGGTTTCCGGTGCATAGTCGGTAAAATTACCCCACACGTCCTGTAATAAATTTACCAAAACTTGTGTAAAAATCACCAATATTTTTAACAGTGCCACCTGTCGCTTCCAGGACCACGACGACCTTCGGTCGGAGGACCTGCTGCAGTCGGTGCAGGTGGCGACGTGGCCTGCGAGAGGAGGGGAGCGGCGTAGGTGCGAGACGGCGGGGGGAGCGGGCTCGGCGGCGGCGGTGGGGGCGCAGAAAAGGTACTTACTGTCGTCATTAACATAAAGCTACGCCACTCTATGAGGGGCATATCGCCGGCCGGGGCGGGGGGCCGCCGGGGCGGGTGGCGCGCGCAACAGGCTGTAGTACCGTCAGCACACGGGCTGACAGCAGCCCGCCCAGCCCAGCCCGCCCCTGCGCCCGCACCAAGTGTTTTGAAACTAAACGACTAATAAAATGTTACGGTATAGGCAACTTGTTGCCACCAGGCGCCGGCTCAGGCCCTCTCGCTCGCACCGCCGGGCCACCCGCCGCACCGGGCGCGAGCGCTGTCTCCGTCGCACTCGCTGGCGGGCCCCCGTCGCACCACACATCAAGCCGCTGGCTGGCTGGCTGGCTAGACCCGCCTCACCTTACAACCCCCTCGCCACCCTACCCCAGGGGAGTCAGGCCCCCCTGCTCCCCCCTCCCCTAACCTCAGCAGGCCGAGCGCGAGATATAGGCTGTTTATCGAGATGACTTTATCGACGCAGAGCTATTCACACGCAGTCGCTAGGGGAGCTAGAGGGGGTGGGAAAAAAAAAACCTCTTAAATATTCGCAGGGCGGACGCTCGTGTTAGAGAAGTACCACGTGGTACCTCTGTCAAAAATATCTTCGTAGATTTACAGTTTATTTTGTGAATTGCGACCTGCGAAAAATGGTGTAAATTTACGGCACACCATTGTTGCTTGCAATTGAATTTCAAGTTGATAGGTGGTTCTTGTAATTTTACGGTACGTGATTGTAATTTTACAGCTCCACTTCGTGGAAAATTTTCCCGTAAAACCACAACTATTTCTTAGTGACTGCGCTAACAAGTGTGACGCACATCTTGTCCTGTAATTGTAAATGTAGGACAATCCGTGACGGACACAAAGTGACCTTCCTCATTTTTTATTTTTTTTAATTTTTTTGCTGTGGGACAGAATGGGTCTGGCACTTTTTTTACTACAGAACAATTGGTCTCGCGGTGCAGTTTTTACTGCAGTACTGACCAGCACTTGAGTTTCGCAGAGCGAGTACAGTTTCTCCGCGACTGCGTACGTAACTCTTGCTTGCTCTTCCTATATATCCCACAGGCGCGTCCGAAGGGCATTAGCACCGCGCACCTGACTGTTTAACGGCCCCTGTGTCAAATTACAGGTGTGTATCCGGTAAAACGACTAACCGGTACCACACAGCGCTGGAAGCGAGCGGACGTAGCAAACGAAAGTCGTACGGATTTGCCCGTCCGCATGCGAATATTAAACAGCCAAGCAACCGAGGGGGAAACAACATGAATATTGGTGTACACATTTTGTAAATTTTCGTGACTTTCTATGAATTTTTTTTGTAAATTTTTATTGAATTTTTCCAAATTTTCAATTGAATTTTACCAATATTTTAGTGAATTTTCCTGAATTGTTCCTGAGTTATTGTGAATTTTTCTAAAAAAAAAAAAAAAAAAAAAAAAAAAGAAAAAAATCTTAATTTTCTTGAACTACACGAGGTGTCCGAAAATTTATTCAGAGTTGTTTCCCCCTCCCAAGCAACGCACATTTTGACACTTAAAACTTTTGCGAGCCAGAGAAGAACCATTGTAAAATATTTTTGGATCAACAAGGGGGGGAAAAGTCTCAATTCTACGCGTGATATTGCAAAAGCCGTGCCCTACGCGCGAAAGGAAAATCCAGCTGCCGCACAGCAGCCCGCGTTTTTGGCCGACAGGCCCTGGCACCGGCCAATAACTCTTCTCTTGGATATTCTGGTGTGTGCCTACGAGTCTGTGTGTGTGTGTGTGTGTGTGTGTGTTCGTGTTCGGAACGACGAATCAATTTATAATCCGCCACACCGGCACAAGCTGCTTGGAGGCGCTCAGGATCGCACGCCCCGCTGAATGAGGCCCTCTCTCTCTCTCTCTCTCTCTCTCTCTCTCTCTCTCTCTCTCTCTCTCTCTCTCTCTCTCTCTCTCTCTCTCTCTCTCTCTCTCTCGTCGCTTGATCAGGCCCATGTCGCCCGAGCGGTAGCTGATGCTGCAGGACCCGGCCAGAGAGGAGGTACAAGAGTAATTGATATCATTGGCATGGCCAAGTACCCATTGTTGTTGTCGCTTATTGAGTCGCCGGAATACCTTATTGCAGTGGCGGCGGCCGGCTGGAGTCTGCTCGTGCCAGTGTTGCCAGATAAGTAGGCAAAAAAAAATCTCACAAGCACATCCGTGTGAGGCGGAAGGGGCAAGGGGCACCTTGGTAGCCTGCTTAGTAGGCAAATGTAATAATTATCATATGTGTGGAGAACTTGCCCAAAAGACAGGCGTCGGTCTAACACAGGTGTACTCATGATTTTTTTTCGCGCTCACCTTTCTGGCAACACTGGCTCGTGCTGCTGCCGTTGCGGGCTGCGCTGCTCGATCGCAAATTACTCGCGGAGTCAAAGTGAAATGTCGACGCCGCCGCTTAGCTTTTTTCCGCAAATTTTGAAGACCGCTTTTCCTAGTGCCTTTATTTTAAAAATTTGCTCCCAATCGTTTTTTTCAAAAATATTTTTTTAAAGAGAAAAACGGAGAAAAACGAAAGACTTTATCACATTGCAAAAAGTAAAATAACTACGTATTTATATCTAGTCTTACTATTAAACTGAATCCCATTTGCTTCGTTATGTGATGACAGATGAGAGGTGTTCAACTTTGAACAAAATATGTTACTGAACTCATTTGTCTGGAAAATTACAGAAAATTTATGTACTGTACATCGGATGACATCTGTAATTTTACTGAATTCTGTATTTTAAGAAAATGAGTGTCATTTTACAGAAAGTGATAACTTTGCCATACTTTTTCCTTTAAAATGCCAAAATTTCTGCAATTTAACCGTCACTTGTAATTTTACAAAAGATTATACCTGTAATATTGATATACTCTGTAAAATTACGATACAATATCTCTACCGGATTACAGACATTGTCTTGTAACTTTACAAAACTTCTTTGAACTGTGTTTATCAATGACCTTCAGTCGTAGAAATGCAAAATAGAAGCCATTGATGCGTTTAATCTCTCTTATTGGATCACGCCAACTCAATCATCGGCGTCGTTTACCTTTCACATACATATGTGTACTCGGACGAGAGACAATTCAAAAAGTGCAGCGCCATACCAATTTTTTAACAGTGTGCTCGAGCGGGCTTGCCCCGTTTGACGGTCGCGGGTGGCGTGAGCAGCACGGTGCAGACCAGACCGCGAGCCGCCGCGCACCGGCCGCCACCTCCACCGTCGCCCCCGCCGCCAGCGCCCGGCCCGGCCCGGCCCCCGCCGCAAGTTTCCGTCTTATGTCTTCATTTGTCGAGCGTGCGAATATAAACTTGGGAGCGTCCCTAATGAAGCAGACTTCTCATTTTGCTCTCCTTCTCTCTCCCTGCTTCCTCTTCCTTCTCTCCCTCCCTCTCCCTCCTCTCCGCCATGCATTCCGTTTGGTGAGAGGATGCAGAGTGTCCGATAGAGACTCAGCACCCTACTCTCCACAGCGCGCTCGCGGACCTGCATGCGGGTATAGTTCCTGCCGGCCGCGGGATTTGTTTGCCGTCATTAAAACCATCATCATCATTATTATTTTGATTCCGGGCCCGTGATGATTATTAATGTATCGTACGCCCCTTTTGCTCTCGGATCGCTCGTGTTCGCTCGTAAATTCTCACCGGCGCGACACGACTCGGGTTACTCCGTGCACCACTACATATATCAATCCGTCTACCTCGCCGCGTCGCCCCGGCGAGAGAGAGGGGGAGAGAGAGAGAGGGAGAGAGAGAGGGGGGGGGGGAGATGGGACAGGGGTGCTGGAGAGGCCCAGCCACACAACACGCTGGCGCATTTAGCAAGGTGAATGAGGAAAAAGCCATTCCGACCCTGTAAGAAATGTCGAGGGCCGTTCGTGCTCCCTGACACACACACACACACACGCACGCACGGCTGCACGGCCGCGCCAACACGCCCCGGCAACACCTTGCAGGCTCGTCCCTCCTATTTCACCTCTTCTGATAGGTACCTCCTGTTCTCCACGCGTCCTTTCCGTTTGTAGAATAAGGCGGGTTGGTCTTCTACTCCACTTTGTTCCGCATGGAAATAAGAATATCGGAATTACACTTTTGTGAGTACTCTTCGAAAAAGTATACCTAAACTATCGAAGATTGGGATTGCAACACTTTGCTGGCACTTTTAAGATAGTTTTTGTGTACTTTTGTATATTTTTTTGATTACTTTTTGGACTCTTTGGCCAGTCACATAATCAGATAGTTATTTCCATGCGGGTACGCGTTAAAAATTTTTAACTTGATTTTTTTTTTATTTAATACCTGACTGTAAATTTTGATACTTTATGAAATCACATTTATTAATGCTTGTGGTGGATCGTAAAAGTTCAACACAGGGGAAAAAATATGACAGGTCGTCGGATACTATGGGTGCGACTGAACTTTCTTCGAGCCCCGTGTGAACCTTGTCCGTCCCGCAACGTGTATTTTCGCCATCGAACTCGATGGGCAAGGTAATCAGATAAATACCATAACAATTGCGCGCTCGTCTTTTTACCTCTTGTACAGGGCGGGCGTGATGTTTCTGTCTCTCTCTCTCTCTGATTCGCTCTTCGCACCGCAGCAGCCGAACGGTGTTGCCGCCGCGAGATCTCCTTCCCTCTTTCTCTCTCTCGCTCTCTCTCTCTCTCTCTCTTCGTTAGCGCCACCGCCATTGGCCGGCTGGGTCACGTGGGCGGTGACGTCACGCTCCCGGGCCGCAGGGGGCGCGGCGTGGCGCGGCGGGGTGGGGCGGGGGGTGGGGGGACGCGCCGCGGTGTCCGAGGAAGATGGATTATGTGTGGAATAATGTGTGAGGGAGGGAGATGGCGCTAGGCTGGAGTCCGGGCTTGCGCAAGAGAGCGGCGTGGGGGCGGGAGCGAGCGAGCGAGCGAGAGAGAGAGGGAGAGAGAAAGAGAGCGCCCCTCGCGCTGCTCCCCCCGCGTGGCGCGCAGCGGTCTACTCTCTCTCTCCCTCTCTATCGCTGCCCTCTCTCTTTCCCACTCTCCCTCTCTCTCGCTCCCGAGGTGGCTCTCCCCTCCACCCGGCCGTTCGCCCGCACTCTCCCCCTCTCCCTTGCTCCCCTCAGATTCCCCCCGTCCTATAAATCCATCTCTCTCCGACCCGCGGGCGCGGCCATTAATCCCGCTCTCCCTCTCTCTCTCGCGCCCGCGCGGGCTCTCCGCCCCCCCCCCCCCACCCGCTCCTGGCAACCCCACTCGCCGCGCCGCCGCGGCCCGGGTGGGGGAGAGAGAGAAGGGAGCGAGAGAAAGAGAGAGAGAGAGAGAGAGGGGGCCACGGGGAGAGAGAGAGGGGGCCCGGCGCAGCCCGTAAAGCATCGGAACGATAACACTCTAACTTACGTATCTCGTACGGACCCGGCCGCCCGCCCAGCTCCGGCAAGCACCACCAGCAGCCTCAGGGATCGTCGTCGTATTGTCCGCGACCCGCCCGCCGCCCGCCCCCTCCTCAGCCTATTTTTAATTTTCTGCCGAGTCGCGCGCGCTGCGTCTCTCTCGCACCCCCTCGGGTGTCGGTGTCCGGGGCGCCGCCGCCTGCCGGGGCACCGTAGTGTGTCTTCGGCGTCCCCGGCGTCTCTGCAGAGCACCCCGTGAGTGCGCGTGTCTTGTACTCCACCTCCCCGTCGACGTCGTCATCGTCGTCGTGTCGTGTTCGACGCCGTCCTCTCTCTCTCGCGCGCGCGCGTAGTCCTGGAGCTGTCCCCTTGCCGTCGCGCGCCGCAGTGTTGGTCCGGGCAGTCAGCTCGGTGCAGGTGTACTTCTTGTCCTCCACGGCCGAGGACGACGACGGCGCGCGCCTGACGCGGCACGCGAGGTAAGGATCACCGGGAGGAGGACGGCTGCCAGGACGGGCGCCCCGCCGACCTCCTGTAGTGCTGTGCCGTGGTGAATGTGTAGTGCTCAGTAGTGCTGCGTCCTCCACGGCGGAGGATGACGCGTGAGCAGGCAAGGATCACCGGGAGGACGACGTCGGTGGCCAAAACTAGCAGGACGCTGCCCGCCCTCGTGTAGTGCTGCAGTGTAGTGAATGTGTAGTGCTCAGTAGTGCAGCGTCCTCCCCCTTCGTCCTCAAGCACCATACCTCGTGCACGCAGCCGCCGTCCTCTACAGCGGGGCAGTGAGGACGCACGTGCGTAGGTGCTATAGTGCTAGTGCTGTGTGTAGTGCTCAGTAGTGCAGCGTCCTCCCCCTTCGTCCTCAAGCACTATACCTCCTGCACGCAGCCGCCGCGGCCTCTGCAGCGGGGCAGTGAGGACGCACGTGTTGTAGTGCTAGTGCTGTGTGTAGTGACCGCAGTGACACATGAGTGTCGCCGTAGAGAGATCAGCTGCGAAGAGAACACCCTTCGGCAGCTCAAGACGGATGCAAAGAAATTTTTATTGCGGTGCCAGTAGTGTCGCCAGAGAGCTATAGTGTGATCTACGTCTTTCCTATTGCTTCTGAACGCCTGCAGCGGCGTCGCCAATGTTTGCGCTCAAGGGGCGCCCACCAGAGCCTATGTCTCTATATAAGAGAGCCCGTGTGTGTGTGTGTGTGTGTGTGTGTGTGTGTGTGTGTGTGTGTGTGTGTGTGCCGTGCGTGCTGTGGACAGAGACCTCAGGTGTCGATAGTGTCAGTGCGAGCACGAGACTCTCGCGGTCATGTATTTGCTATCTCCGCAGCTACTGTGTGTGTGTGTGCGTGTGTGTGTATGTCTCTGTGTGCGTGATTGTTTGCAGGGATGTGTATGTGTGTGTGTGTCCGTGAGTACCTGCTAGCTGCACACGTGTCCGTCTTACAGGGTCTGCGAGGCGAGCAGCAAGCATGGTGATGTGTAGTTTGTATTCTGCATGTCTTCGGGACCCGTGCGATTCGCGCATATACCGATTGTCGGGGCGCAAAATCGGTTGAAAAAGGAGGCGGTGCTGCGGATTTGAGGCACGAGGTACTCGCTTCGGTCTCGTTATTGGAGATTATGGACAGGGAAAAAAAAAGTTGTATAGATTTCCGATACTGACGCGAAAGGGGTCTCAGAGGGTTAGCAGCGTCGGCCGATTGAAACTTCCCCCCCGTTGCCGCCACCCCCCGCCTCACTGCTGCTGCAGACCCTCGAAAATAAGAAATTACCTGCGAGCGCGGTAATTCCGCCACATTTCGCCGTCGTTCCTCCCAGAGGCGGAATCGTTGCCCCGTTTCGGCGGTTGATCGGTCCGGGACGGGTTGCGGTATTGATTTGGAAGGATGTGGTGCAGCGTATCGGGTGATTGCCCCTCCATCCCTCACTCAGGTCGATGACCGCGGCATCGGCACGGCCATCTTCCATACGGTACACAAATGTATATTGCCCCCCCCCCTCCTTCCCCGCGGCAAATTTCCCCCCTTTCTAAAGGCCAACTGCTTTATTTTATTTTATTTATTTTTTTTTTTAAACCTATAAGCTGCTAATTTTTGACGAACGGGACATTTGTCGGTGTCCCGAAACACCTCTTAGAAGGTTTCTAAAATGGCTCATCTGCCGAATAGGGCGCTGCCCATACTGCTCTCTCGAGAGGCGCGGTACTTTGGAGAAGGGAGCGTGGCATCTTGCTCTAGAAGAAAAAAATAAAAAAATAAGGCACAGTGCACGGTTATTCCGACATCTCCCAATTCCACCTGCAGGTGCAAGCGGCCAGCTGCAGATGAGCAGCACAGGTGGGCCGCCCTGTTTCCCATACTCGCATCCCATTGGTCACCGCGAACTCGACCGGCGCGCCCATCCCGCGTATAACGATCCGTTTCCATATAAGAGGTGGTCCCTCCTCTCGGCAATAAGCTCGGGGCACGCGTGTCTCGAGAGGGGAGAATTCCCGATAAAATTCTTGTAAGTACAGGGGGCCCGGCGCGCACCCGGTAGGTCCCGACACTTCACCAGCGAGTCATAAATTGCCAACCCTTTTGCTGTAATTGTGCCCTGTCCGTTTCTACTTTTTTTCTTTTATTCCTCTTTACTTTTTTTTTTCGCCCGCGTTTTTCGTGGCACTCGGCGTGATGGATCGCCGGGAATAAACTGTACGTACCTTCTTTTCGCTTTATCCATATTTTTTTTTCTCCCCTTTTTTTATTCTCATTGCACGAATTATCATCGCACCTTTACACACTAAGTGATTCGCGGAATGTACGGCACCTCCGCGGTGCAGCCCTGCGACATCTTGTGGGGAGAGAGAGAAAGAGAGAGAGAGAGAGAGAGAGAGAGAGAGAGAGAGAGAGAGAGAGAGAGAGAGAGAGAGAGAGAGAGAGACGATGGTGTCGGGGTGTGAAGCAGCTCTGCCCACGTGTGGCGCGAAAATTTAAACACTGCTCGTTGTCTCGTCGCAGTGGGTAGCCAGTGTTGAAATTTACGACAGGTGCTTCGTCAGTGGCGCCGTATACGTAGAGAGGAGGACAGAGAGAGAGAGAGAAGGGGGGGGGGGGTAGGACGAATTCCCGCTCCACCCCTCTCGGTCTGAGAGATACCCGTCAGCGACATTCGGTACCCGGCCCGGGCCGGACATGTGTCCACGCGGTATCAGCGGAGCGACCCGTCGTATACCGACTCTGCTGAAACAACTATGAATAATGCAGCCAAAGGGACACATCAGCACATCAGCAGGGGCTGCGGCCGCGAGGCGCGCGAGGCGGCGAAGTGCAGCGAGCGTTTGACGCCACCAACAGAAATATGGTGGCGGAGATACCATCTGTGGTGGCAGGGCAGCTGCAGGGAGGATATGGTGTCTGCGCGCTGCCGGCCAGGCCCGCGCGCGCCGCGCGGGTCGCGCAGCAGTCAAATCGGGCTGTGGCGACGGCGGCCCAAGTTTGCCAACGTCGTGACTGTCTTTTTATTTATTTTACATTTTTGCAACGGCCTCTTCAAGGCAAAGCTATGGTTAAAGTCATTCTTTTCTCACATGCTTTACGTTCTATTTTTTTCTTAAATAGAAAAAATGTTCGATATATATTATTTTGAAAGTTATCATTTTCAAATTGCAAATTGTGTCGAACGTGTTAACTCACCAATTCTTTCTCGTCATTCGGTATTACGTCGATGCCCAGTGCTTGTACATTTCCGATCCTTAACTGTAGTTGTACATTTCCCTCGGAAAATTTTCATGTACTCTATACGACAATTTTTCTGAATGTTACATTTCATATAAGAAGGTACTCCAAGTGCTCATTTATACCAAAATTATAACTTTCCACAGTTTCGGTTCCGGTGTGTAGATAGGCGCGCGAAAATTCAAAGTAATTGACCTGCTCGATCGCTCGCTACCGGCTGCTTGACCTGCGCGGCGGTGGCCGCGGCTGCCGCTTGCGATTTGCCTCGCGAGAGCGGCCCCCATTTGCGCGACCAATCGCTAATTGCCGGTTGCGGAAAAAGGCGCGCGGTTGTGTGGCGGGGCGCTGTCTACAAGAGTGGAGCAAACGCCTTGTGAACGAGGCTGGTGCCACTGAATGGTTTCTCAAGTGCTCTTGTGTCCTAAATTCTTTCTTTCTTTCTTTTTAGGCACGAAGTAGCCTTATGGTTTTGTCTCAGGATCCGATTTTTTTTTATTAGCACGGCCCCTTACCTAAATCCTGATTTTTCTATACGATTTTGAGAAGACTTGGAAGAGAAGTAGAACTCGATCTCCTTAGTTCACTGCTGAAATGCTAGCCCAAAGTTGGTGGCCAATTTTGAGAAATTTCGATCTAAAATCTTCGTTTCTATGGTAATACTCGACTTGTCTCGGGAAAACAGCGTGGAAAGGGGAGCCGAGCCGAGTCGCCATTGTCGCGGCTGCTCGACCCCTCGGCGCGGCGCGCAGGGGAGGAGGACCGGCGGGGCCGGGGACTTGTTGATTCTATTCATGCACAGTAGTTCAAAAAGTAAAATTTCGAACGACACGTTAAAATAAAAATGTAAAAGCAGTGATCGAATGCCCATTGCACAACGAGCCTACAGTTCAAAAATCAAGCTGATCGGACAATTTTTACTGAGAGACTAACTTCTAAATCGTTTCAGCTAGAAAGCTAGACTTTGGCATGTGACGCGCTGTACTAGTGACTCTGAGATAAAGCAAATTCAAAAACAGGACCCACTAGGCTAAACAATTTGAATTAAATTTCTTCAAGAACCATCATCCACCGAAGTATTTTGTGAAACAAAAACATAAACGAACTTCGTGCCTACCAGGATTTCATGAAATCGTATTTTATTTTTTTTTGGGGTTGAAACCAATTTTATTATAATTTTTTTGTTGGTATAGTCTTGCGAATCTTTCTTTTTCTTTAGAGTCTTCGTGTACAAAATAACTGGAAATGTACTTTTTCGTACAGAACACATGTAACTAAAGATATATCTTTATAAACATGCAGATTTATGAACGAATAAATCGCGCTTCATTATGAATAATATTTTACATAAATCCGTTTATTATTGTGCATAGTTTCTGTATTTATACATTTTTGCACTATGACTAATTTTCTACATAATTGCGCACGATCTTGTTCATAAATCTGCATGATTATCTGGTTACTTGAGATGGTATGTACGAAAAAGTACATTTCCAGTTAGTGTGTGTGTGTGTTATAATCCGTTTTTACGGTATGGAAAACTCATAAAATCCCTACCCCACTGCACACGCGCTCGCCCAAGTGCGCACGCACGCACACACACACGCCTAATCGGTGGCATATGTTCTTCCCGCAATTTGCCTGAATGCATCAAGTCCGCGTAATGCAGATAAGGATTGCCCTTGGTAATAAGGAAAGGAGGGGAGGGGGTGGAACGGGAAGGAAGAGGAGGGGAGGGGAGGGGAGGGGGAGGGGGAGGGGAGGGGAGGGGGAGGGGAGGGGTGATGCACGGCGCCAGCGTGTGCGGGCCATGCGGGGGATGACGGAGGTGGGAACCTGCCGTCTGATTCCGAAGATCGCTCTCGCGCCCTCGTCTTTGTCGCACTCATACGGTCCCGCCATCCTCAACATAGGGCACCGCCATAGGTGCGACAAGGACGGACATACGAGAGGTGGGGCTTTGGTCTTTTCGGACGCGGTCCGTCCAGCAGGCGTCCGGGGCCTAGCAGCCCACCGAGCTGGACGTAACGAAGAAAAAAGGGGCGACAGAGCGCGCTGCGGCAGGGAGCTCTCCACCACCATAGGCGACATGATTTTTGTCGTTTTTGTCGTTTGCTGAGTTCCAGGTCTTTCGTGACCGATTTCTTTAGTGAATATCCCAAGCCCGCCATAAAGAATTATATTCTTCCACGTAGAGATTTTACCTCTTTAAAAATTGAAATAATTAAAAAAAGGAAAACTTCAAAACCAATACACGAGTTGACACACTTTCATTATTCCCTCGTAATTAAAGCCCTTCGGTGATGGACGCGTCGGCAGCGCTCATGAGTGGTCGCCCCGCAGCGGGGGGTGGCTTGATCTGTCATAGAGTGAGTGTGTGTGTGTGTGTGTGTGTGTGTGTGTGTGTGTGTGTGTGTGTGTGTGAGAGAGAGAGAGAGAGAGAGAGAGAGAGAGAGAGAGAGAGAGAGAGAGAGAGAGAGAGAGAGAGGGAGAGGGAGGGAGAGGGAGAGGGAGAGAGAGATGGTGTGAGAAAGATAGAGGCGAGAGGGGGAAGGAAAAGCGTAGACAATAATGCGGCCTGATGAGGCTGCTGGGGGGCGGGAAGACGGCGGGCGGCAATTACTTCCAAACATGTGCGTCGTTGTCGGTATTTTGTCGGCGTCGACGGCAGCGGCGGCGGAGGCGGTGGTGGAGGCGGCAGTGGGGGCGGCGTTGGGGGCGGTGCCGCCCCTCCACCTCCACCTCATCCGGCCCAACCCCGGTCCACCCCCTGCAGCGACACACGGGCCTACCTAGTCGCCATGAGGCTGAATATCACGTGTTTGAAGACTTTGATAAATTTATCGAAATTTTCTACATTATTTATTTTCGTGAACGAACATGAACTGTATTCGGATAATATTTAAGTTCAGAGTTGTCAGAAGGTGTCAGTACAGTATATCTGTGCGCTTTAAAGTGGCGGTGATGCGTAGATTTGGCAACACTGGGTGTGTCCGCTCACGGTTCATTGCCTGATCGAGTGTCCGCCCGCCCGTCGCAACCGCGCGCTGACTATTGGCACAACTGTCTCGCGCGCGTGCATGGCGCACCGGTGTCTTCTGCCTCTTCCACCACCTTCCGTCTCTCTCTCTCTCTCTCTCTCTCTCTCTCTCTCTCTCTCTCTCTCTCTCTCTCTCTCTCTCTCTCTCTCTCTCTCTCCCCCCTCCGCGCGCGGGCAAGCGGCACGCAGAGGGAGTGCGATGAGCGAGACGGACGATATAGTTTTTGGCGCGCCGAGCGGTTTTCGAACGCGCCCGCCCGCCCGCGCGCGTCGCTGCATCGGAGAGGGATTCGAGAGGTGGAGGGGTGATTTGCGACGTGACAAGGCCGTAAATCATGTCCGCTGTGTTGGTCTGTCGGCCTGCCGGGCTAGTGCCGGTCCAGGCGCTGCCGCCCCGCGGTTGTGGCACCCCTGGCCTGGCACACACTCACCCCTTCCGAGAGCACCACACTCACACACCCTCCGGCTCCAAACCAGAGAGTAGTCGAGGGCGCGTTTTATATAGTTTTCTAGGGGCTTCGAAATTTTCATTTTTAAAATTTTTCGTAAGAAGATTAAAATGAATGGAGCATGTACGGTTTCATTCACTTTTTTTTTTTTTTTTTTTTTTTTTTCGTTTTAAAGCAGCCTGGAATTTTTATTTCATGCTGGCGATCGGGGGTCGATAACTTATCAAAAAATAAAGATAAAAGCTAATATAAGAGTTAAAGTGATAACAATTTCTTTGTAAACTATCAGCCGCCTAGTTGAAGATTGAACTTCAACAAGTATTATTTAATGTTGAATGTTCCTGATAAACCTAACGTGCCCTAAAATTTGATGTGCACGTTAGACTGGCTTTCCTGATTATTAATCAGTCAACTTGAACATTTGTTCCCTTATTTCTTTATTTCTTAAGTTATTTCACAACTCCCAAAAATTTGACAAGTGCTAATACGGACCTCTGCACCTAACGAGATTCTCGGCGTCTTTTGCAAATTAAGAGTTCTGACTGTGAACCTCGCGTCCACCGGCAGCGAATGCAAGCTAGCCAGCATGACTATCTAACTCATGTATAACCGCTATGGAAGATTTTGTGCTGCGGTTTCTGTTACACCAGAGAGAGAGAGAGTGAGAGAGAGAAAGAGAACAAGAGAGAAAGAGAGACTCTCTCTCCCCGAAAATAATACCCGTCTGCCTGTAATGAGAGCGCGGCTATGCAGCCGCGAGAAGCAGAGGAATCGATTTCACGGCCCCGTTCATCCGGCACCAACAAAAGGCCAAAATATTTAGCGTCGCCCTCACACACAACATCATGCAAAACGCTTTTTAGTGGTTGTCGTTGCGTGTCGTTGCCCGAGAGTGCACCGACCTTTTTTTTCTTTTTTTTCTTTCTTTTTCTTTTTCTTTTTCTCTTTATCTTTCTCCCCGGGTTGTTACAGTTTGCCTGCTCTCTTCCGTTAATGAAATGCGGGACCCGCTTGACACCATGCTCTCCCGTTGGTTGACAGCGCGTTTTGCGGAAGTGAAGGGGGCGGTTTTGCGCTCCGTTTGTTTCTCAGAGTGCGTGTCCGCGTTGTCCGTGCGGCCGCGCGCGCGGTGTGACGATTTTTACAAAAAAGAACGATGCTTCATTTGCTTCCTACACACACACTCCCGGCTTATGTACTTTTTGTGCGTAGATATATAAATCTATGCACATGCGTAGCTTACGTAAAATTTCTTACATAGCTATGCAAAAATTCTTGCGTATAATTAGGTAAAAAGCGAGCCTTTTTATGCGTAACTATGTAAGAAATTTTTACGTAAGTTACGCATGTACATAGATTTACATAGCTACTTATACAAAAAAGTACATAAGCCGGGAGTGTGTAGGGCTAGAAGAACTGACGAACGTTTATTCGATTATTGAAAAAAAAAGTTGCGGTTTATCTTACTTTACTGATAGAAAATCGAACAAATAAAACGTTGATTCGATTAAAAATCCTCGCCGATCGTTCATTATAACTGAACAAATCTAAATCTATTGTTTATCGTTTATCCAACCCTAATGTGCGAGCAACACATTGCGAGGGTGTGGTCCCGTTGCCTCTGAAACTTGGACGTGGACTTTTGAGTTCCCCACGCGGCTAGCAGACGACGCGAGTAGCAGACGACGCCCATGGAGCAGCAGCAGCAGCAGCAGCCATCGCAGAGGTGGCGGCCTCCATGCTCTGCTCGTGCGAAAGGGGGAGGGGTCGAGACACGGCCGGGCCGGCGGGGTGAGGAGGAGGGGGGGGGGGGGGGTAACCCGAAGGGGTGGAGTCGCATGCGTTGCGGACACAAAAGCGCGCGATGCAGCGTGGCGGGAGGTGGAGGAGAGACGCCGCACGCCTTATTTTCAATGCAGCGATTTTGTCTCGATGTATGATCTTTTTTTTTTTTTCCTGAGAATAGTTTAGCCTGCACTCTAAATCTTCTACAAAGATTTTTTTACGTATAATACGAAGAATTATGTGAAACCGTAATATACAGGAAATTTCCTTGTATTAAAATAAAATATTTGAATTACAAAAATATGTTTTCTTTGAGTTTCAAAGACATTTTTGTATTACAAAGGAAATTAATTGGGCTTTGTATTACCGTTGAACAGAATTCTTTTTCACACAAGAATTTTCTTTGTAAGAATTTAAGAGTGTGACTAGTTTAAACTTCTTATCGTTCTTAAAGTAACTCTTTTAGCACTCTCTCTTAGCACGGTTCGATCTGGCAGATCAATGCTGGTTACCTTTGCTGCCACTTTGTTCACCTGGGAGCCCGTAGCCATGAGTCCAGACTACGAGGAGAATTCCGAATATTATTATTATTTCCGAGGCGTGTTTCTGCTCCCGCTCCCCGCACCGACAGTGTAGCGTGCGGACCTCCGCCGCCGGGTCCCCTCTACCTGTTATATAAAAAGACCATTCTTCATCGGAGGGTCAGGCGACGCCCGCAGGACACGGCTTTTGCATGGATTTTCGGACCGGCGCGATTGGGTAATGGGAGTTCAAGGCCACGGTCCCTTTTGACTGCGCTCGACCTTGACGACGGCTGTCCTGTCCACCTGGGCGGGGGTGCGGGCGGGTGCATCACGACTCTCCCCCAAACGCGTGGGCTGTGAAAAATATGTTTGAGAACTTACGATTCATTTTGTAAATTATATAATTTACGAAATGTATGTTGTATATTTACGACATTCCGTTTTTTGCTCGTAATTGAATTTCAAGTCGATACGCAGTGCGCTTACTTTTGCGATATTTGTGATTATAATGCTAGAACTCCGCTTAGTGGAAAATTTTCCGGAAACCTACTACTATTTTTCACCGTTTGTCCCGCGTAAGAAGCAATCTTTCTGAAAAAGGAGTTGTGAGAAAAATGACGTTTGGAAAGAGCGTGGCTGGTTACGGTATGAGAATTTTCGACGGTGATGGTCACGGTGCGGCCCGCCTCGCCTCGCCCAGGCCTCGCCCATCCCGCGGCGCGCGGTAAAAAAGCCGAGATTAAGAAATAAAACACCGAAGTCACGTACGCCCTAAAGAGAGGGGCTGGTAGCAGGCCCTACTATTGAGGAGAGGGCACGGACGAGTGAAACCGCGGCGCACCCATCTTACTCGCTAAAAATTAAAAAAAAAATTAAAAAAATTTAAAAAATGTGAGAATAACGAAAACATGACAACATGAAATAAAATAGTATAACTGGAGCTGAGAGAAATTGAACCAAATAGAGGCGAGGGAGTGTGGGGGTGAGTCATCGAGAGGGCTGTAATATTTGTGAGAGAGGGGGGACGAGAGAGAACGAGAGAGAGAGAGGGAGAGGGGAAGAGGCCTAACGGGCGAGACGAGGAGAACCATCCGACAGCAGGACCGGAGCAATACATCATTCCTCGCGTCTGAATATATACCATATTTATGTATGCACGCTATGCGAGTGTGTGAGTGAGATAGCGAGAGACTTGTGGTGGGGATAATTTACTGAACGATGATCGCTTAACCTTAACCTGAGCGTCATGGGCAGCGAGTCGCTCGGTAGTGAGTCGTCTCTTGCTCATTTCTCTCATATACTTCCTCCGGCAAAGACAAATACACAATTTTCGTTTCGACGCTTTATCCTTAATTTTTTTCGGTTGTTAAATGTACATTTTTGCGCGGTTGGATTATAGTGCGCATTTGATTCACACGGTGTCGGAGGACTGAGTGTGAGTATGGTGTGCATGCGTGTGTGCGTGTGTGTGTGTGTGTGTGTGAGAGAGAGAGAGAGAGAGAGAGAGAGAGAGAGAGAGAGAGAGAGAGAGAGAGAGAGAGAGAGAGAGAGAGAGAGAGTACGTATATGCGCACTGCCAGCGGGAGCGGACCAACTGAGGTTCGCCCCACCCCACCACCACGGCGGCGCAGTCGGGGGGCACGGCCAGGGCACGGCCGACTCGGAGCAGGTCCGGGTGTCATGTCAGAGAGAAAATACCTCGTCCTCCTCGGTCTTTGCATTCTTGAGTGGGCTCCTCCCAAAAGAATCGCACGACCGTGGTCCGTGCACTCCGAAAGGGGCACTACTCTGAATTTAGGTGTGCAAATTTTGAAATTTTTTATGAATTTTCGGGAATTTTTGTTAATTTTTTATTGAATTTTCCTGGATTTTTGCTTAAATTTTTCCGAAATTTTTGTGAATTGTTCTGAATTTTCCTGAAGTTTTCTGAATGCTTCAGAAATTTCCTGATAGGCATATTTTTTTTAAATTACGAGATGAACAAAAATTTCAGAGTTGTTTCCCTCTCGGAGCACTCTGATTTCAAGTTTTATGTACGATTTCGTCGACACATGGAGGTGTTCTATGGATAGAGCTTTCCGTGGGCAAAGCCCCCCCCCCCCCCCCCCCCCCCCCTCCTCTCCATCCCCCGAGCTCGCATAAACATCACTGCATAGAACAGAAATCGCAAACCGGCAGAGGGAGAGGGGATCCAAAGAGAAACGGTGAGGGAGGGGGTAGAGGTTCCGGGGGGGTGCACTTCCGGGATGGGCAGGCATCCGGGGGGAGCAGTGGGGGTAGGGGTTGTTGTAGGGGCCGCCGAGCCCTGCTGGTGGCGCCTATTGTGTCAACACAAAGCGAGCATGGGAGCGCGGGGGGCCCCGGGGCGGGTGCGACCGGGGATCCCCTTTTATTCTGCACTCGCAGGGGAGCGCGAGATTTCTCATACCGCACCCAGTTTCTCATAGTGCTTCGCGTAGCGTGCGACCGAGTGTACTGTACTCATTTCTTTTTTTTTTTGCCCCCTCCTCTATGGGGTCATGCCAGGCAAACGAACGCGGGTGCAATGCAAAATTACATTTAAATTTTTTTCTTTTATATTTATCTTGTGTATTTACTGCACAGAGCCGAGCCGATTGCGTGTTCCGCCCTGTTATTTATCGAGCACGGTGAAACTGGCGTTTTGAATTTCAAGACGTTTTAGAAAAGCCAAGATTAGGACGATTGCGAAGACATTGGTCTATTGGTTTTCAAGACGCGTCGTCTTGAACATTTGCATTAATTTCAAGACGTTGTTTTGAAAAATTGCAGTTATTTCAAGATTAGGCCTTAAATTCCAAGGGCATGTCTCGGAAATCGTTTTGCTTTTCACGACGTCATCGGAAATGTCTTGGTTTGTCCTAAAGGTCTTGAAAATCAAGATAGTTGCTTTGAAAATCAACACACCAGTTTAATTACCGCGAAATTCCCACGAAAACACACACGCGTTTTTTCCCCTTTTGTGTATGTATGGACGTTCACAGTCACAAGTGACGAATATTCATTATTTATTTATTGGTTTTATTTCCAATTGTACTTGGCAAAATGTCAAGCCGGAACGTGACCCCTTCTAGGAGGTTGAGTGACGGTGTACGCCGCGTTGTCGTTCCGCGACAGACGACGAGCGATAAGCGTGGTGGGGTGAGGCGGGGTAGGGTGCGGCGGGGTGGGGTGCGGCGGGGCGGGGCGGGGCGCGCTGGGGCGGGGCGGTGCCGGCTGGCTGTCCGCCCGTGTTGCTCTGCCGCGTGGTTGACATGCCGATGAATATTGAGAGTCGATGGTGAAGGGGGCGAAAGGGGGAGGAGGGGAGGGGGGATACGTCGGATAGCAGTGGGGCCAACGTTTGAAACACCGCGACCCACCCGCCCCGCCCGACCGCGATCACATGTCATGCCGATGATGACAGATGTTGGCTAAACTGACGTGCTCCGCGGCGCAGCCCCATGGCGGTTGGCAGGCCTGGCGTCGTGCGCTGCTTGCTGCGGCTGGACTTGTTTCCCCACCCCTATCTCTTGTTTTTGCTGTACAACGCACCCCTGCTCGGTGGAGAGCGCAGCAGGTTTGTTTGTTTTTCTCCTTTCCGTTTCAAACGTTTCGCAGACTGTTTTGCCAGTAGGCGCGCATCTCATCTGCGTGCCGGTATATGCCACGCTGGCGCCACGCACAGCCGCAAAGAAGGACGGATACAAGGCAAAAGAGGGGTGGAGAGAGAGAGAGAGAGAGAGAGAGAGAGAGAGAGAGAGAGAGAGAGAGAGAGAGAGAGAGAGAGAGAGGGGGGGAGAGGGAGAGAGAGAGAGAGAGAGAGAGAGAGAGAGAGAGAGAGAGAGAGAGAGAGAGGTACAGAGTGAAGGAAAGAGAGAGAAGGGGGGATGGAGAGGGTGCAGGGAAGGGCCTTTCACTTACGGCGCTAGGTAAGAGCGGGGTGGAGCCTGCTAGCTCTGGTGTGGTTAGGGGAGGTTGTGTAGTAGCTGTGTGTTGTGCCCTCCATGAGTGTAAATGTGTGTGTGTGTGTGTGTGAGAGAGAGAGAGCGTGGGCGCGCCTTCCTGCCGGAACAAGCTCACTAGAACAAAACACGCCCTATACGATACACCCTCTCCCTTCTCTCTCTCTCTCTCTCTCTCTCTCCCTCCCTCTCTCTCGCCTGCCTGCTAAACAGGCCCTCTGCCTTCCCCAGGATCTACCCTTGCACTGAGCTTCCATTTTTATTTACTGATGAATTAGCTAATACCCAGTCGCCATGGTGTTGCCAGGAAGTTAGGCAAATAACCGCGTAATACACGTATGAGTAACGCGACTGTATCTCTGCCTGCGTACTAGACAACATCTTTGCAGGAGTGCAGGGGAGTTGCCAAGTAGGCAGGAGATAACGCCACCTGCACACAGGTGTATTGCGAATGTTTGTTTTTTGGCCTTACTTTTCTGGCAACACTGCAGTCACGTGGGTTTTTGTGTTGGGATGGGGGCAGCCTGGGGCGCGGTCGTGGGGTGCGGTGGGGCAGGGCGGGGCGGGGCGGGGCAGGGCGGGGCGGGGCGGTCAGGGGCGTACGATAGAGCAAACCGCGCTATTAACGGCGGGAACCGCAAACTCGGAGGCAAAAAGCGAGCCGCCGCCGCCTCCGCCGCCGACGGGGTGTACTTGCTGCCCGACCGAACTTACCCGCCTCTCCCGCCTGAGCCGCCACCGCGTGTACAAAATTCGACTCACTGTAAGAAACGGCCCGGGCGATAGAAAAAAAAATGTGAGCACTCTGGTGAAAACTTTTAGCCAGTTCAGCTCTTGCACGGTAACGTAACTACACCTTGCCCCCCGCACCATCCCTATGACAAAACGAGCATTTAAGGGGGGATCACTCATACGCCATGTGTTCAATGATTAATATTTCTTTTTACTTTTGATTCTTTTGATCTTTTTCATTTGTTTAAATTTTGGTTTCGATTTTTCAAGGATAATTTCTGTAATTTTTTGATAAATTTTGATCGCTCCCCCTATATTTGCCTTTATTTTTTTTTCCAGTTCTGTTCATTTGTTTCTGATCTTTTGAATTTTTCTGTATTTTTCCTCTTGGTTTAATTCGGATTTGTCTGATTTTTTTTTTATACTTTTCGGGGGCCTTGCAATGATTTTTCGAAGTGACTCTCTCCTCGGGGAGCACGGATCTGGGACGGCCGCATGCTCTCGAGTGCGCGGTGGGCCCAGCCCTGATGAAGTATGAATTAATTTTTCGGGTCCTAGCAGGGCGGGGAGCTTGTGGGGGAGGGTGGCTAGCTGTCCCCCCCTCCCCCGCCCCCGCCACCGCAAAAAGCAGGCAGGCGGCACATGCAGGATTTTATTTTTATTTTTGTTTTACTTTGCGCGCGGACGGTACCTCTTTTTTAAATTTATAGTACACATGTTCGCCCCTCCCACACCATGCAGTCGAGGATCTGCCGCCCGCCGACCGGCGCTTGCCGAGCAGGCAACATATTGTTGCCCCCATCAGAGGGCGGGCGACCGTGGGCGACCGTGGGCGACCGTGGGCGACCGTGGGCGACCGTGGGCGACCGTGGGCGACCGTGGGCGACCGTGGGCGACGCGTGTCGGCCCCTTGTTCCTGCTGGACCTCAACCTTACCCCCTACTGCTACCCCTACAGCATCGCCGAGACACGCCCCGTCGCCTCGCCGATGGGACGAGAGAGAGAGAGAGAGAGAGAGAGAGAGAGAGAGAGAGAGAGAGAGAGAGAGAGAGAGAGAGAGAGAGAGAGAGAGAGAGAAAGAGAGATAGAGAGAGAGAGAGAGAGGGGGGGGACAGAGACAGAGTGAGAGCGAGAGAGATACTCGCAACCCTCGCCGCCGACTATTTTCCAGCATATCATCACTTCCTGGAGACGGGGCCCGAAAGGGTTGCGCCCTCCCTCGGGGAAGCGGAAGTAGGCGGAGCAGGAGGGAGAGAGAGAGAGAGAGAGAGAGAGAGAGAGAGAGAGAGAGAGAGAGAGAGAGAGAGAGAGAGAGAGAGAGAGAGAGAGAGAGAGAGAGAGAGAGAGAGTGAGAGAGACAGACAGACAGAGGGAAGGGAGGGGGAGGGGCGAGATACCGCAAAATAATAGAAATGACAAATTGACATCAAGGCAAGTAGTTTTCGACCCAAAAAGTCAACAATAGTGCTGTGCTTTATGACTGGTAGATTTCTGCGACGCAAGAGCGATAGATAACAAACGAACAGAAAGCAGTTGGGCAAAGTTTTTGCACCTAAAAATGCGGAGATTTTAAACCGGTCTAGTCGGAATGGAACTCCGCGGGTCGACTGGTGATGTTGTGGTGCGACGGTGACGCTGCTCATTGAACTACCACAGGCTGTACGGAGGAGTTCTTTGCATGCGATACCGCCGCGACCCGGCCGATTCAAAAGATCGCGCTCTCGTGCCTCCGTCCTTGTCGCACCTATGGCGGAGCCATGGCAGGGCGCGTGAGTGCGACAAGGACAGCAGCGCGCGGTAGTAGGCGGGCACAGGCGGGCGGACAGACAGACGCGTGCTGCCGCTGCCTCTGCCGAGCCGCACCGGCCGCACCGGCCGGCCGCCTCCAGCGCGCCGGGCCGGGCGGGGCGGGGCGGGGCGGGGGAGGGGGGAGCTGTCAATCACCCGGGCTGCTGTCGCCCGCGCGCGTTAGTTTCGCCCAGCCGCCGGGCCGAGCGGGCCGCCCGCCCCACGCGTCGTGCCGTGCCGTGCCGTGCCGTGTCGTGCCTCTGCTACCGGTAGTGTTCGTGCGTGTGTTTACGTGCGCGTGTGCGTGTGTCGTTGCGTGCCTGCGTGTCCGTCCGTTCGTGTCTTTCCGTCCGTGTGTGTGTGTGTGTGTGTGTGTGTGTGTACGTGTACGTGTACGTGCGTGCGTGCGTGCGTGCGTGTGTGTGTGTTCGTTCTGTTGTGGGGGTCCACACCATTGCTCCGGATCGGCCGGGTTGAGGAGATGTTCACACCGAACTGACGGCCTTCACAAGAGCTAGCCGTCGCAAGAGCTAAAGTTCACAAGAGCTAGGGTTCACAAGAGTTAGGGCTAGGGTTCACAAGAGCTAGGGCTCCCAAGAGCTAGAGTTCACAAGAGCCTGGACTCTGGGCGACCGTACCGTCACGCCCCGCGGCGACTCGACGTGCGCGTCCTTCATCTCTCTCCAGCCGGCAGGGACTACCTTCTGCTTCATCATGCCCAGGTCTGTAAAATCCACCCGCAGTTTGTTGTTTTTGCACGGCGGGCGCAAACGAGGGTAAAGTGAGCGCGAGAGAGTAGATAGGCTGTGTAGGCTAGCTCATTCTTAGCGATCACATGTTGGCTGCCATCTTGGTTACCCAGAATGCACAGTGCCTAATGAAAACTATATCACTGACTGAATGAATTTTTTGTTAAACGTTTGTGCTAGACAGTAAATATTTATTGCTCGTCATAAAATGAATTCGTTAAACTTCTTGTTTTGTTTTGAGTAGGCGGGCGGTGGCACCCGCATGCGGTTCCCGAAGTGGTCTCAGCCCCCAGATATGGACCGGAAGTCGCAAAAGTGGATAGCTCCCCGATGACCCAACACCTCCCCGTCGTGGGCAGCAGCCCTTGAGGTCCGGGGAACCTCAGCTCTCGCCTCATCTCTCTCGCTCGCTTTCATGTTCCTCATCTCTCTCGCCCGCTCCTATAAACTAGCTCGCTAGCAGCGCTAGCCTGCCGCGACGATTTGTTAACGGTTAAATAAGCGGCGCAGACTTATAGAAAACACACACGACGCGGACCGCGGAAGGGGGTAAAGGGGAGGGGGGAAGGGAACCGGGGAACTCGCGGCCACTAGAGGAATCTCGCGACCAGCTCGTTGGCCGCAAGATGGAGGTTGACACGAGTTGGCGCGCCGTGGCGCCGCCCCACCTCTGCCGCGGGGACTCTAGTGCTGTCAAAGTTTTGACAACCCCGTCCCTCCCCTACCTACACTATTGCGGCTGCATCTCCGAAGCGAGTTTTTGAGTTGCTGGGAGTTTTCTATTTTGTTGGCGGGATTATTTGAACAGCTGCAGTCGAGTTCAATTTATCGCGCCACAATGGAGTCTGGGCGGCGGCGCTTGTGTCGCGTAAAGTGAGGTGACTTTGTAGCCGTGTGTTTAGCGGGCTCAGGCGCGTGTTGATGGAAACATAGGGGCTTCCCGCCGCCGCCGGCTCAAACTTTAAATTCGCCTCGGGACAATTTAAAGGAGGTGAAATGTAGGAGTTAGAAGATGGGACATTTTAAAATATACATATATATTTTAAAAAAAATTGAAGTAAATTTTATCAAAATCTCTTGGGCCACAGGGACAATATAAAAGAACTAACTAGCGTTTCGACTTATTTTAGAAAGGCAGCTCCATTGCCAAATAATTTGAAATCTCTTCACCAATAATTAAAACAAATTTTCCAAAAATGTACAATATCTGTCGCTTTAGCAGAGACAGATGAAAGAAAATGAAAAAAAAAATTATACAATCTCTTTTAATTTGAAACATTTCTCGCAACTAGTGATTTACCGGGTGAAGTTGTAAAATTACGATGTGAGTATCGTTAATTTACTGATGACTATTTATTCTCGTCTAGAAATGTCAAATCAATATCAAAAGTCATTTCAAGAAAAATCTAATAATGACACAAATTTACTTATTACTTTTACTACAATTCCCATTAAAAAATAATAAACTGCAATTTCAATACCAGCATTTTTGCCAACAGCGGCACGCCGCCGCGCCAATGAAAGCACCTCCACCGTCACCAGCACACCGCTTGTGAACGACTTGATTTAGCCGGCCGGCGACAATCACGACACTCTCTCTCTCTCTCTCTCTCTCTCTCTCTCTCTCTCTCTCTCTCTCTCTCTCTCTCTCTCTCTCTCTCTCTCTCTCTCTCTCACGCGCGCGCGCGCCACCGCACACCGTTTTGTCGTCCGTATCGAGTTGCTCCTCGTGATCACCCACTCGATTGGGTGTAAACGGGCTGCGATTACTGCTACTTTGCCACCCGGGCTTTACTTTACGAGCGAAGGAGCCTCCCCGAGCAAGCTCGTAAAGTACACGACGCCTCGGCGACGCCCCGCCCCGCCACGCGTATGGCCCGGGAGAGGGGGCGGGGGACGGGGGGAGCACGCCACTGTGTGTGTGTGTGTGTGTGTGTGCGCGCGTGTGTGTGTGGATCGTGTTTATTCAACGGCATATCAACGCCATTCAATTATTGAGCCCGGGGAAATGCGGGGCGGGAAAAGGGGGGGGGGAGGGGGAGGTGACCATAGGATGGGTTATGAATAGCGATGGAGGTGCGTCCCAACCGTCCGCCCGCCCATCAGAGTCAGAGCACACGAGAGAGAGAGAGAGAGAGAGAGAGAGAGAGAGAGAGAGAGAGAGAGAGAGAGAGAGAGAGTGAGTGAAGGGGAAGAAGAGAGGCTGTTGTTTATGGGGTTGGCCGGCGGCGTCGAATTTCTCATACTGCGGTGGAAATGATGGGTGAGGTGCGCGAGATGGCCGATAAGGTGTAACTACCGGGTCAAGCGGGGGATTATTTGAATGGGGGGGGGGGGAAGGGGGGGCAGCCGGTCCCATTCAACCCTTTTCCTCTCCCTCTCTCTCTCTTACTCACTCCCGTACGTCTCTCGTACTCTTACTCTCTTTCTCGGTGTCCATACAAGGCTCATTCGCCTCAGGGTTGGAGTGGCGAGGTGTTTTGTCTCTGGTAATTATTATTAATTTTCGCTCGTGTAGGAGGCCGTGTTCTGCGAGGATTATATATTTTGGCAGTAACACCCCCCCCCCAACCTCCAACACCCCCCATCTTTCTGGCCAGCAGCAGGGAAAGGTCATGAGCGAAATTAAAGGTCGTGTCGTCTGGAGCGCCACCACACGGCCACCCCGCGCTGCAGTGCTGCCAATCACAGCGGCCAGGGCTGCCAACGGTGACACAACGAAATACAGTACCATATACTTGCTCGTAATTTACCTGACACGAACCACCCCTTCTTTACAATTTTTCTTGTGGTTTTAGTGTGGTGGCAGTAATGAGAGTTGTGCACAAGATGCTTTTTTCCCCTTCTTCTTTTGTGCTTGTTGCCAACTTCCCGGTAGCACAACGTGGACCCGCTCATTATGGTGAACCTCTGCGCGCGTGAAGAATCGCGCGATTAAAATTTTAATAAATTGGAGGCGACGGCAACCTTTGCGTGGGTGCGACAGAGAGGGAGCGAGGGGCGTATCGCACACGCGCCGCTATCCGCGCGTGGATCGCAGTGAGAGAGAGAGAGAGAGAGAGAGAGAGAGAGAGAGAGAGAGAGAAAGAGAGCTGGATGGTGCTGGCTCTTTTTGAAGATTGTGCAGCGATTTAATTAGGACTCCCGTCTTGCGATTATGCAGAGGCTGCAGCGGCCAGCCGATATCCCGGCGATAGTGACTTGAATGTCTCAGGTACGCCCCACCCCACCCCGCCCCGCTCCCTGCTCCGCCCCACCCTAACTCGCCGCGTAAAACAAGCAGGAGTAATACACACTTGGTAAAAGCCTCGATCCACATGTGGCATGTACCGAATGCCCCCCCCCCCCCCGAAAAAAAAGTCTCTCTGAATTCGATTTGATAAATTATTTTGGACCGCAATTTTGATTAATTTACCTTTTAATAAAACCCAAACCACTTGACTCAGTTTTGATCAATTCTTCTTGCATTTCGTAGGAAATTTTAACATCTCTTTCTGATTAAGTCTTGATGGCCTTTTTTTTTTGGCAACGTAGTTGCATTCTAAAATCGCTGGAAAATGCATGTCAATTGTTTTATGTAGCGTTTAACGCGAGGGAAAAAAACTGTCTAAGGAGTTTTGATAGTATTACCTATAGCTAAATAAATTAATTTAGGTTTTTTTTTTTCTTTTTTCAAGCCTGTTAAATTTCCTTTAAACCGCGTCTTGACACCCAGTGTCAGCCCAGTCAGCCTCCTGTCCCTCCTTAGCAAAGTTCTGTGACCGACTCTATTGGTGGGCCCTCGCGGCCATGCTCGCGGCGCCGACGCTTACTCCCCTGCCCCTCCCCATGTGCCGCACACCGCCCCGCCCCGCCCCGCCCCGCCCCGCCCCGCCCCGCCCCGCCCCGCCCCGCCACGCCCCGCCCCGCCCCGCCCCGCACGCAGGCGCCTGGCCCCGGCGGCGCGGTCCCTCCACGCCACGCCCCGCCACGCCGCACAGGGCGTTCCGCGTTGACCGGCCGCGATCTATTCTGGGGTTTGGGAGGAGTTAGAGCATGTTTATAATGAGAGTGCCCGCCCCGCCCCGCCCCGCCCCGCCCCGCCCCCCGTCCTCCGCCCACCGCACCTTCCACGCCGTCCTCTCGCGGTCCCCTCCCGGCCTTGTCGTCCTCCTGTTCAATCTCGTCACCTCGCCTCTCTTCTCTCTCTCTCTCTTTCTCACTCTCTCCCTCTCTCCCTCCCTCCCTCTCTCTCTCTCTCTCCCTCCCTCCCCCTCCCTCCCTCTCCCTCCCCCTCCCTCTCTCCCTCTTCCCATCTCGCTCTCTCAGTCTGTGACGACGCCAGCCGTTCTCCTCAGCAGCGGTAGTTTACATCTCTCCCGTTTCCTATTGGCTGCCGAGTGTTTACCTTCAGGTTTCTCGGGCCGGCGACTCCCACATCCAGGATGTGGAGTGGGGCCTCGACCCGCCGAGCCTCTCTACGACGGGGGAAGTCCTAATTGTACACACGAAAAAAATGTTTTTTAAATGTGTGAGACTTGAATTTAAAAATTCTGAACACGTGTGTTTGCCCACGACTTGAGCATGGGAATATACTATTTTTTTCCGAGATGTATTTTACTTATGAAAGGGTTCCAGAGTGTGAATGAAATTCCTCACATCTGCAGGTGTGTGATGTTTACGCATGTGGGGGTCTGCAGTGTTAGCGGGCGGCTACACGGCACTCTGTTACACTATACACGCCTGGGCGCCGGGCGGCGCTCGATGTAAGAGGCGCTCAAGGCTCGGGCAGGGCGGGGTGGGGTGGGGCGGGGCACACCCCCCGTGGGTCGCGCACTGCTCGTACCAACAGGTGCCAATTTGTGTGCGCCAGACGACATCCCCTCCCCCCCCCCCCCTCCGTCCTCCTAGCGAGCTCCCCGAACCCCTTTGTACCGGCCGCGCGTTGCGACCTGGCAGCAGCATTGTCAGCCCGAAATGCCATTCATAATACAGACGCCACCGGTCAGCGACATTTGGGCGTTTTCTGCGGCCTCGTGGGGGTGGGGTCGCGCTGCAGCGGGCGGGGCGGGCGGGCGGCGGACACGGGACAAACGTTCCTCCGTGCTAAACATTTCGCAACCATACCACGATCAGTAAAGTTTGTAATTTTAAAATTTACAACACTGAGTCAAAAGATCTTGGTATTTTTAATTATTTTTTTTTTTGTTAATTTATCGTGCTCGTATTTCAATCTTAAGTTAATAGTTCGTGCTTTTAAATTTACCATTTGTAAATGTGATTTTAAAATTCCGCCCTTCATGGACAATTTTTCCGTAAACCTCCGCGACTATTATTTTTCACGGCCAGGCAGTAGAAAGTGTTGAAAAGTTTGTTATACGATTATAATAAAAATGATGATGAATTCGAACTAAAATTTACTGAGTGATTTTTTCTATCTGGAAGTAAAAAAAAAGTAGGGAGAATGAGGAGTCATGGCATTTTGGCGCTTGCGGTTACTTATATTTTTTATTCTTTTAAATTTTTAGAAAACGCGCGCTTCTTTCTTTACGATACCCGAGCGCTCTGTGAAATGGAATTAGAAGTTTTAGAATGTCACTCACATGGAGATACGTGAAGTTTTTGAGTGAATAATTTATTCGGTCACTTGCAGTTTTGGAAAAAATTTGCACGCTTGCAGGTGCGTGAATAAAAATTCGCTCATTCGCAGGTGTGCCGATGAGTATTAGTGTACCTAAATTCGCTCACCTGCAAGAGTGCGAATTTTCACACTGGTAAAACTAAGTCGTAGCCCTACACTCAGTTTTCAAGTGTACTGATATTACGCTTGATCTCAAGAGTAACGGGTCTATCCGCTCCTATATTAGTCCCATCTAAATGCATGGGAGAATTTCTTTCGTACGCTTGATTTCAAGCGTAACGTCTTCAAGCGTAACTGTATATGCACGGCAAAAACGAGTCCGGGGTTTCCTAGGGGAATTTGCGCATTCCCAGGAGGTATCATCTTTCTCAGGGATGTCCTGGGTTTTCCAGGCAAAACTCCTGGGAAAAACTACTTTTTTTCCAGGACATTAACTGGGATTCCAACTCTCCTGGGAATCCCAGGATTCGTCTCTACCGTGTGCTTCATTCAAGCGTACAGTTACGCCTTAGTTTTACCAGTGCATTCGGACATTTAAGACAGGTGACCGAAAATTTCTTCTCACACCTACAAGTAAGCGAATATTTTTCACTCATCAGAAGTGACCGAATACTTTTCACTCAGCTTCTACTCAGCGAATATTTTTTACTCTCCTACAAGTGCTCGATTTTTTAACACTCCCTTAAGTTGGCGAATATTTTTTACTGCTTTACAAGTGAGCGAATATACATTTACTCATCTGTAAGTGAGTATGACTCTTGTACATTCTGATTTCCAAAAAACGCTATGTGCTAGTACACTGTTCAAAAAATAGTGAGGGTTACAGAAAAATATTCTTATGACAAATGTCTGAAAGTTACGACTTCAAATTGTAAAGTTATACGTGTAATTTTTGACTCGATGTGTCGACTTAGTTTTCTTCAACGGGCAAGAATTTGCTCTTGTTGTAGATTTACGACTGCTGTCATAAATTTACGACTCCGTGTCGTAATCGGAATTTAAGAAAAAAAGTCGTAACTTTTCGAGTATTTTATTCACAGTGTATTATTTGTTTTACACGATTCAGCCGCGCGCTTACGGTCAAGTGCGTCGCGCGCGCCTCAAAGAGTGTTGCGAGGCCGCTGCTCCTGGCTGCTCGGGTTAATCACGGAAGCAGTGCATCACACTGAGGGGGATGGGGGTGGGGGTAGGGGTGGGGGTAGGGGTAGGGGGTGGGGGCAGCGTGTGAGCGGTGGGGGTTGCCACCCCAGTACATGCACCTGCCGCTACATCGCGGCGCGCACCACAAATCAACCGGGCCCGCGCCAGCAGAGCGCCGCCGCGGCCTGACCTTTGTTGGCGCCCCGCCCCGCCCCGCCCCGCCCCGCCCCGCCCCGCCCCGTTTTGCGAGGGTGTTCGGTCAGCCGTATGTAAACACGCGCCGGGCTCGAATCATTAGGGCGTACACCTTCACATCCCGCGAGCGGCTGCGTGATGAATTTTATTGGAGCCTGATCGCGCGCCCCGCCCCCCCGCCCTCCGCCCCGCCCCGCCCCGCCCTCCGCCCCGCCACGCCACGCCACGCCCCTGACTGCTGGTGGCAGATGAACACGGTGAGCATCGCGCGCCGGTCACAGACAGACTGCCTGCCAGGGCAGCCGGTACAGCCCATCGCATCGGCCTGCCCGGCAAAAATTTGTTTCGAATTGTTTAATCTTTAGGAATTTAGACTTAAATATCTAACCATTTACGGACCGTTTCGCATGCTTGGTGAAAACGATATCTCATTTTTTTTTTTTGAGAAAAAAGGGAAACTTTTCAGGAACTCCCAGACTTTGAGGAATTGTCCTCAGATTTTAGGGAAATCTCAAACAATATTTCCCTCGTTAGTTTTTAGAGATCCTCAAAATCTGAGGAGTTTCCGTCAATAAATTCTGTGAGCTTCTCAAAGATTTTCTCTTAAAGAAGAAAGAAAGAAAAAGTTTTCGTGTATTAGAACTTTTTTTTACTGCATCCATATACGCTGCAGACTCAAGTGTGAGACAGTGTGGGGTTCGGAACAACAATAACATTAAATAATCGTAAATGAATGGCTCCGAAAATTTATATGGTCATTGATGTTTGCGATCAGAACCTCATATCACATGGTGGCTCCACTGGAAAAACTAATGTGACATGAGTCACATCAATTGATGTGACCAGTTTATGTTACATTTCAAAACGTTACCAAATTCTCGGTCACGTTTGGTAATGTGACATCCGGTGCCACGTGTTATGTCTGCTTATAGTAATAACATGGAGGATGTCGCATTACAAACGTTACCGAAAATATGGTAACATTACGTGATGTTACCTAAGCTGGTCACATGTGCACATGTGACATGTGTCACATTAGTTTTTCCAGTGTCGTTTTAACCGGGATTTTGAACCAAAGCTGATGCTGTCTCCAGAACGTGATTGCTATTCAATGACAGAAAATGGTTTTTATAAGTGTGAGACACAGTGTTACTGCAGTAATAAGTGTTATACTGTCTCACACTTGAGTTTGCAGGGTATCAATTTTAAGAGATTATCTGCTAAGCGCGTTCCCCGACTCTTGCGGTATGGATTTGGTCCACTATCCCCGGATCCTTTCAAACTCTCTCTCCCCTTTCTCTACCCCCGGGGAGGCCGCCCGCCGCCCTCCTCGCACACGAGGCCATACATATCTCTCGCATTAAAATTTTCGGTCACAGTTTTGGCTCGGGCCCCCCCGACATGGCCACAGGGCTCCTCGCCAGTCCGGTGGGAGGGGAGGGTTCGGTGGGGGTAGTGGGGGGTAGTGCGGGGGTGGGTGGGGGTAGCCGGAGTACATGACCGCAGGCCTAGATATTAGCCAGACCACACGGGAGACCGGAGGGATGAGCCCGAAACCCTAAGGCAACCCTCCTTACTCTCTCTCTCTCTCTCTCTCTCTCTCTCTCTCTCTCTCTCTCTCTCTCTCTCTCTCTCTCTCTCTCTCTCCCTCTCCCTCTCCCTCTCCCTCTCCCTCTCTCGCTCTCTCTCGCTCTCTCTCTCGTACTTCCCCCTATTACCCTTTGCACCCACCCTGGCCGACCCCTTCGGGGATGACCAACCCCCTTCTTGCAGTCCGCGTAGGTTGCGGCTCGCAGCAGCAACCCCTGAGGAATATTCTACACCGCTGCTCAGCCGCGCGCCGGTCACCCGGAGGGGCGTGCCCGTCTCCCAGGCATGCAAGAGAGAGAAAGAGAGAGAGAGGGAGAGAGTGTGCGTGCGTGCGTGCGCGTGTGTGTGAGGATCGTGCGTCCGCATAGTCGCTTGTAATGAGTGCCTTGCCTTGGAGGTGACCCCCCGCCGTGGTCCGAGGGAGCGAGAGACAGAGAGAGAGGGAGTTAGAGAGGGAGAGAGAATCCGAGGGAGAGAGAATCCGAGGGAAGGGCGTGTGTAAGAGGACTTCGGTGATCAGGCCAAGCCTCCCAGGACCCTCTCTCTCTCTCCCTCTCCCTCCCTCTCTCTCTCTCTATGTCTCTCTCTCTCATTCTCTCTCCCTCGGCGTGCGTGGGATTCCTGGAGGGCTGCTGTAGCAGCAGTGGTGCAGGAGAGTTGTCCAGGTCCGACCTGGATCTATTCCAGGAGCCCTGCTTCAGTAAGAAGAGAAGAGAAAGGGAGAGAGAGAGAGATAGAGAGGGAAAACGATAGTTAGAGAAAGGGTACAGGCCTAAGCACGTGCATCATTTTCTCGTTCACGTTTCCTCCATTCTCTACTCCATATTCCTCTTTTTCTCAAGTCACTTTGCATGATCCTGTGGATGGCGCTGCGCCATTGCCTGGTTGGTCCATGTGCGCGCAACATCTGACCGAATGGCACAGCTCGCCCCCCGCCCCTTTTTTTTTGGAGGTGAGTCCGCAAGCGATGTGGGTGACCATCAGCGTCGCACTTTGGCTCCCGCTTTGATACTCTCCCCTTTTCATTTTCTTTTCTTTTCTCCGTTCTACCTTGAGACACTAATGTGAAATCGATACTCGCTCTCTCTCAGCCTGCCAGCGCGTCGCCATCCCTGCCGAAAGCTTGACCTAAGCTGTTCGCAAGCTCTCAGATCAGCAAAAACGCAAGTTTTACCAAGAGTTGAATAAAAAAGAGAAAATTTAGAAAAATATTTAACGTATTCGATATTTTTTTACCCAAGACCACGAAAAATTCCACTTATTCAGCGGATTTGTCGGGTGATTTGCATAGAGTGGAAGGCATCGTGGCTGCAGCGGCGCCAGAGGGGCCGACGCACTTGCTCACACACACACACACGCCTGTTGATGTCGCTCTGTGTATGTGTGTGTGTGTGAGAGAGAGAGGGGAAGAGAGGGAGGGGGAAGAGGGGAGTACATTTGTCATGCAGGGCGTATGTGACACGTGACGGACAGTGGGGTGCGATACGTGACGTGTCACGGAACGTGACGAGACGTAATGGCTGGGAGAGAGAGAGAAAGAGAGGGAGATGAAGAGGGAGAGAGGGAACAAGGAGCGAGGAGTTTCACAATGGAACATCATCTTTAGCCGATGCACATATTATTTGAAACTTGAATACAAAGAAAAACTTCGAAGCTAAATAAGAAGGGGTGACTGAGAGAAAGAGAGAGAGAGCGAGGGAGGGAGCGGCTAAAAGAGATGGCCGTGGTGGGGGTGGGGTCGGGTTAGGCACTGTGCGCTGGCACTGGCCCATTCGTCCCCGCGAGGCCCGGCTGCACATGGCTGCATTAGCCGCATACGGCCACGTGCTGCCTAGCCGCCGCGCCACGCCCCGCCACGCCCTGCCACGTGCTCAGGGCGCCGCGGTATAAAATCCTGATTGTGCGTTCGCGCCGTGTCAAGTGCAGTCACAACAAGATCGAAGGTATTTTGACAGACAAGCTGGTGGTATGTTGTTCGATTCCCGATACCATCATACCTCTCATTCCCATTTTTTTCAGCGAAGAATTGTGAATTTGCTTCATTTCACTTCCAGATAAGAGAATATGTGCTCAATTTCCTTTTTTTTTTGGTTTTTGCTTTCCTTTTGGCTCTAATATGCTAGAGACTTTAACGCGGGGTATGGCCGATTTTTTTCTACGCTGACAACCTTGACATCTCGAACATTTAAAGTCTCTAACCAAAAAAAAAAATATGTGATTTTCTTTTCGGTTTTGCTGTGGAGGTATGATTTGAAGGGTTAGGGGTGGCAGCGCCCCCCTGTGGTGTCACCAAACCAGGACCCGCACCTGGCCGTGGGGGGGGGGGGGGGTAGGGGGTGAGAGTGGGGCGCCGTATTATCATGTAATGCACTGTGAGGTTAGCCTCGACTTAGTTCCCCAACTTATCGCAAAGAGGGCGCCCCGCCCCGCCCCACCCCGCCCCGCGCGCTCGCCGTTTCTTGTCGCCTGTTCGCAGGGTTATTACGCTCGATTAATCTCGGGGCGGGGCGGGGCGGGGCGGGGCGGGGCGGGGCGGGGCGGGCCGCGAGTAGAGGCGCAACCAAACTGTTGCAAGAAATTTCCCTCGCCGTGCTCTCTCCCCTCTGCCCTTCTCTCTCTCTCTCTCTCTCTCTCTCTCTCTCTCTCTCTCTCTCTCTCTCTCTCTCTCTCTCTCTCTCTCTCTCTCGCCGGGTGAGAGGGCTTTGTTGACGTTTTGCCCTGCGGCAAACAACGCGAACCGCGAGGCTTGCGTTGGAGATACCGCCGCTACGCGACAGAGAGAGAGAGAGAGAGAGAGAGAGAGAGAGAGAGAGAGAAACGGAGACAGAAGTGAGGAAGGCAACCTCGTTCAAGTACTCAGTCGGGCGGCACCGCCTGCCGATCTAATCGTTTTTCTCCGCATTGTCTCAGACTCTCGCACTCCAACCCTGCTTCCATTTCAACTGTATGTTACCACGTTGTTTGTACTAAAATACGTTACACTCGAAAAACAAAGGTGCTATATTATAGCACCCTCTTTGGGGTGCTATTGAATTGTTTGGGGTTTCACTGCACTAATGCCTTTGTAAAGGCATGATTAGGGCCAAAAATAGCTCCTTTGGGGGGCTATAGCGCCTTTCTAAAGGCACTATTTCACCAACGCCTTTATTTAAAGGCATTAGATAGCACCTTTGTTTTTCCAGTGTACACATAGTAGCCACGTTGCACATACTTTTCGTACTTTTATCGCAGAAAAGCTTTTAAAAAAATCTTTGTTTTTTTTTAGGCCCCCGTTAGGGGAGCCTATTGCTTTCGCCAGAAAGTTTTTTATTATCCTGTTTGACGATGGCCCCTTATGGGCGCAGCCGATCGTGCCCAAGCGATTCGTACAAGATTACAATGAAAAATACTACGAAAAATTAGAAAATTTTTGAGATAGGTCTGATGTCAAGCTGTCTATACGTTTTTGCATAAAATTAGTTTGCATCGTCAGTTTCTATGGTAATTGCGAGCCGAGCACCCTGTGCCGAGCCAAAATTGACACCCTCCAAAAGTCTCTGGCCAATAGAAATGTTTCGCGCGAAAATCCAGCCAATAAAAACGTCCGCCTGTTGCTTTGTACCTCGATATCCAAAAGTTTCACCGCAAGGCGTGGTCACGTCAGAATCGTTGCAGATTCACGCCATGTAAAAGGGTTCACCACCAGGAGACTTTCAAACGTGACCACTAGCTGGCCGCCGCGGCTCCTGATTGTTGGCTGGGACTGTAATTTCGCCGTGGGCGGGGCTTGTGACAATACCGCCAACCTCAGAGTGAATCCTCAGTTCATGTTTTCAATGAAAGATACAAATAGGTCAACCCTTGTGTTCAGTGTTAATGCGTGGAGGCTTGCACCGTTGTTTACTAAAGGCCTGCAACATCATTTTACGTAGTTACTTAATTTCAGACTAGCAAAATATATTTTGTGTTGGTTTGAGTGGACACCAAGCCGGCGTTGTTTAGAGCTGGCCCGCTCAGCGCCATGTTTGTGTCTTAAATATGAGACGGATAAAATCCACGATTTGGGCTCTCACAGAGAGTTTTGACCTAATATTTTTAATTTCTATTTCATTTAATGGTAAGTGTGTGGCAAATTTGAAACTAGAACCCTTTAATTCTTGCCTGGTGGTTCGATTTAGTGGTTTCCAAGCGCGTTGTTGACAGCTGGCCCGCTCGGCGCCATGTTTGTGTTGGAAATGTGAGACGGATAAAATTCACGATTTGCCTCTGTGTCTGCCTCTGTGTTCCTTGTGAATGTGTAGTGGCTCCCATAATTGTGTGCTAAAGGCCTGCAACATAACTTGACGTCGTCACCAAATTAAAAACTTGCCAAATATATTCTAGGTTGGTTTGAGGGCACGCGTGAGGCCCCGCGCTGGCCTTCCCCGAACATGGCCGCCACGGCCCAGCTGGCTGCGGATTGTCTAGCCTACGTTTGCCCTGCGGCCAGGAGTGCCAGCGCGCCAGCGCGCAAAGCCGAATCGGCATTGTCGCAGGGCAGGCTCGGGTGCTCGGCCGCTCGGCCTCTCTGCCCCTCTGCGTGGCGCGCAGGGGAGGAAGGAGGACCGTGGTATATTCAGTTACTTAACCAAAAAAGAAGAAAAAAATAGCTCAATTTTTGGGACTTCTGTTTAGCGGATGAAATTCGTGATGTGATTCTCACAAATAGTTCTGACTTTTAAGTTCTTTCTCATTCTGTGGCTAGTTTTAAAATCTAGGGGGCCGTTTAACGCGTTAGCGTTAGAATTTTTAATTTTTTTTTAAAATTATTTTTTTAAATAAGTGGGTAGATGCGGGTAAATGTCACCCATATTCCTCTGCGCTATAAAGTACACAGGAATCCCGTGTGTAAATGTCGCATACTTGTTCAGACGTACGAGTGAGTCTCTGCAAATCTATCTACAAGTGTCCAACATTCGCTCGCACTTTGGATTTTCAGAGTAGTCGTTATGAAAGCGCAGCGAAAATATATATATACTGTAGCGATAAAAATGGCGACTTGCGCCGCTGCTCAGGGTGATGCGCTGGTGACGCGTGCAGAACGGGTTAATTAGAGGGCCGCGGCGGCCCGGGCCTTGAATCGGCCCGACTGTGTTTTCGATTCCTTGCAGCGCCGAGGGGCGGGCCGGGGCGGGCCGGGGCGGTGGCGGCAAGTGTCCGTGCATGCGCCTCAAATGAGCCCTCTAATTAGACCGCTCTTAAAATACCCCCGCGGCGGCGCGGTGCGCTGGCCAGGATAGGAGGGAGTGGTGGGGAGGGGGCAGATAGCCACTGCAGTTCTTTCTCGTTCACAGTTGTTGCGCAATTTTCCTGTGCGCCCTAGCAATCGTGTGTGTGTTGGATGCCCTTCGAACCGGTGGTAGTGGGAAATGTGGCGAAGGGGGAAAAAAATAACCCTCAAGTAACTTGTTTCTTGACGGGAAGATGTGCCGGGATGTTGAACTTATTTTTCAACTAGTTTACTAATAACCATTAAAAAGTACAATCGATCTTCACTTCGTCAAAATCTAAAACCGCGCAATTTATTTTTAAGCTACCGTGTTTTATTTTCTAGCTACCCTGCTATTTACTTTCCCGCTGTTTAAAGTTTTTAGCCGTAGTGCTAGGTTTTACCACTCCGTTCCGCTGAGCTTTTGGGATATTTATGGTTGCCTACCTTTCTGACACTACCGGTACCGACTGCGCGCGATGATGGTGGAAAAACGAGCACCTCGCAACAACCTCATCGGACTGATTTACATTATTGAGAGGGCTGGGAGAGGGTTTGGTGGTGGTGGGGAGGGGGAGGGGGGGTTGAGTGGGGAGGAAGAAGTGTGACAGAGAGTCTCACTCTCCCCCTCTCCCCCTCTCTCTCTCCCTCTCTCTTTCTCTCTCTCTCTCTGTTTCGGACGGTAAAAAGTAACCCTCGTCGGAAAACCAATCGGGACATCTGCTGATCACATAGCGCCCCCGAGCGCGCTGCAGCGTTGATTATGTTCCCGACATACGGCGAGGGGTAGCGGCCCTGGCCGATGAGCTGGGACCCACCCCGCCCGCGCCCCGCCCCGCCCCGCCCCGCCCCGCCACGCCCCGCCCCGCCGCCTCTCTCGAGCTGTCCATGCGTGTAAAAGTTATAGCTCTGGCGCCGCCGTTGCTCGCATACAGCATGCCGCCTCGACCCCCTCCCCCCCTTTCTCTGCCGGGTTCCTTCTACCCCCAGTTTCCCTACCCCCTCTGGCCAGCCCGGGGGCTCTTTAACCCCTTTCATACCGCCAAAGCTGTACCTCGTATACACGTGAAATGCAAGTGGGTGTTATTTTATGTGTGTGAGTGCATCTTTTCTCACATTTGAAAGTGAGTGAATTTCCATTCTGCCATAGTATTTGCAATTATGGTCAGTCGCTGTCCATCCGTCGTTCTAAGCCAAAGGGGCCCTGCAAACAGTACTGATAAGATCTCATTTTTTAAAAATCTTGTTTGCGGATGTGAATTTACACTACGACCTGTTTATGATAGTCTCAGATTTGTGTTTTCAAAGTAATCTTTTTTTTTAAAATATATATATATATATATATATATATATATATATATATATATATATATATATATATATATATATATGTATATATATATATATATATATATATATATATATATATATAATAATTTTAAAAATACTAACTTACTGCGTTCATAAGGGTGTGCGAATTTCGCCCGTGTGCCGTGTGCCGTCCGTAATATTTGAGGGTATTTTTCTTTTGCCTCTGTTGACGCCGTTAACGCCGTGTGGGGGGTTCGAGGCGACCGGCGTCGCCAAAGGGCGCCGTCACCGTGCCGCCGCCAGCTTCAAATCCACCCCCCCCCCCCCCCTTCTCTCTATCTCTCTCTCTCCCTCTCTCTCTCTCCTCGGCAGGTTTGTGTTGTTGCTGCTTAAACGTGTCGCTGGGAAAAATGTCGTGTGTATAGTTAGTGTGATGTATGGGCACGCGTGGCGCTGGCCGCGGCGCCCTGTGTGTTTGCACCGGCCGCCGCCGCGATATGAACGAGGCTCTGCTGTTGCCCGCTGCTCTTCCGGACAAATCGGACGAGATTTCTCAACGCGAGTTTGTTTTGGACCGCTCGAAAGCCATGAGCGCGCGTAGCGTGTCGCTTATTTTCAAAGTCGCCCGCGCCTTGACGGTCCCCTGAGGTGTCCTTCACTATAAATTCAAGCGTACACCAATATATTTTTATTTGCTCTTTTTAAATTTATTTTATATTTTATGTACCTTACATTTCCTTAATTTTAATCTTTTTTGTTTCTGATTTTTACTGATTTTTTTCTTCTGATTTCATCTAGATTTTTCTGTATTTTCACTGATTTTGTAGGGTGTACACTGAGTTTTTGAGTGAAGTACCCCTCCCGTACGAAATTTTGCGAGGAATATTTCCAGAGTGGTAAAAAAAAGAAAGAATTGGTAAAGAATAAAAAATAAGGATGAATGCTAAAACGTGCTAAACCACGCCGCACACGACACACCACACGGCCTCGTCATTAGTATTCCTCGCAAAAATGTGTGGCCCTGTCGCGTGGTTTCACCCTGAGCCCAGCCAGCCGGTGTGCCCGCCGCAGGCAGCGCGCGCGCGCGGGGAGTTTTTGAGCGATTGGCAAAGTTTCTCTCTCAAAGTGTCTTTGGTTTGCGCCACCTGCGTGTTTGTGTGCGTGTGGGAGAGAGAGAGAGCACGTTCATGTGCGTATGTGTGAGGGAGAGAGCACGTTCATGTGGGTATGTGTGAGAGAGAGAGAGCACGTTCATGTGCGTGTGTGAGAGAGAGAGCACGTTCATGTGCGTGTGTGTGAGGGAGAGAGCACGTTCATGTGCGTATGCGCGCGGCGTGGCGCCCAGCTGAGGTGGTCAGACACGCGCCCTGTTGTTATTCAGCCGATGCCATCCTCTTTAGCCAAAGTTGGCGCCCCTGACGGAATGTGAGCCGCGCGCGCTGCGGTTTGAATATGCCATCGGCTCGCGTCACGCTGCTAGCGCGAGCGATGCTTTGAACCCGTTTGAACCTCACCATGATGATGTACTCGATGATGTATACTCGCTTTACAATCTGCTCACTTTTTCCGTTACTCTAACAAAGCAGTTATTATTTTGTTTATGTTCTCCCCCCCCCCTCTTTTTCTTTCGTGAGAAATGTCATTATTTTCACGGTCGTAGAAGTTGTGGACTCTGCTACACAATGTTAATAGTGCTGCCTGAACACTCGGAGGCGTGTTCTTAAAAGTCCGTAGAAGAATTTTGACCTCAATTCGAGCTCGAATTTATCCTTGAATCAAGAGCACGCACGGAAAAAAGGAATTTGTTAATATAGCCTTAACGATTTTTTTTTGTTCCAGCAACTAAAAATCGGTTGGCAGAGCAAAGAATCTGTTACTACAACAGAATGTTTGTGGGGGTACTGTTGTCGTAACGGATTTTTAGTAGCTATGGAACAAAAAAAATATTGTTAAGGCCATATCAACAAATTATTTGTTGTGAGAACTAATTCCTTCTCTCCGTGCGCTTTTCATTCAAAGACGCAACGGGGATCGACTCACAAACAAGTTGGGATTGATTTTAGTCCGACCACTCAAGTACAACAATGTTGCACTTGAGATTTTCATGTATTTTGCATCTGATTCAAGTAAATTTTATTACTCGATACAAGAGCCCGCTTCTCTGCGGGTGAATTCGAGTTCCTGCCTGATGGAGCAGGTGAGGGGATCGTTAATGACGGCGCTTACGTTCATTACCGCTCTTCGGAAGGCCTGTCTGACGAAGAGTGGAAAGGAATAAAAATGTCGGATGAATTTCTCATTAGGGTCAGTTCGCTAGGCGCCTGCCGTCAGTCGTCGGGGTAGGGAAAGAGGGGATTCAACATGTGGACATTTACCGAGCGCATTAATTGGGCGGGAGAATGGCACCCACAAGGAGGGGGGGGGGGAGAGAGAGAGAGAGAGAGAGAGAGAGAGAGAGAGAGAGAGAGAGAGAGAGAGAGAGAGGGGGGGGGGGATATCCAAGGTGTTGGAGAAGGTAGGATGAAGTGTGAGCACGTTGTATTTAAAAAAAAAGGAAAACAAAGTTGATGAAAACAGGTGGAAAGAAGAGGAAGCAGCAGCACCAGGAGAAAGATAAAAGAACAGGATCACCAGCCACAGCGAGCGGGCTAGCCTCTTCCAGATACTGTCTGCTGATAAAGAAGCCACCTTTTTTCCCCTTTCTTATTTTTCGGAATGAGAGGCCTGTCCTGATCAAGCTGACCCGGGAGTGACAACCAAACCGGCCGGTTGAGGTTGACCCGTTCGGTGGTGGTGGCGCGGTCAGGCTATGCTCCGCCCGAAATACCAACCACATCTTGAGGCATCGTCCAGCTTTGAACGAAATCCCCCCCTGCGAGAAACACTTAGCTGAGGCGAATTACCAACGCGCGCGCACTGCCTCTCTAGACAGCACTGTGTCCTGACTTCTCTCTCTCTCTCTCTCTCTCTCTCTCTCTCTCTCTCTCTCTCTCTCTCTCTCTCTCTCTCTCTCTCTCTCTGTCTCTCTAGGCGAGAAAAAAATCAGTAGCTTTTACACCAACGGGTTGGAATGGCTCCGTGACGCTTGGAAGCATGGGACTTGCCGCCGGCACGATGGCTGAGCCCTTGCCTTGCCTACCCGCTCCATGTAGCACACGCTCCCACTCTCTCTCTCTCTCTCTCTCTCTCTCTCTCTCTCTCTCTCTCTCTCTCTCTCTCTCTCTCTCTCTCTCTCTCTCTCTCTCTCGCACAGCTCCCGCCCGCCACGAATGGTACGTATTTTGGACTCTCTTATTGAGTCTGGTTGCCTCCAGTGCAGCCTGGTCCGCCTGGCCTCTCCCACTCACGTCTCCTTGAGCCCGCCCCCTCCCCCCTCCCCTCCCCCAGCTCTATACACAGTAGGGCTAGGACCTTTCCAACAAAGATAGATTACTCAGCCCCATTCTTGCAATTTCGCTGTCGTAGAGAAGCCCGTAAATCTCCGGTGAAATACGGCCTCAGGGGTGAACGCAGTTTCAGGCTGCGCTGCTGGGAGGAGGAGGGCTGGGCGATCTGAGGCGGGGAGGGGAGGGGGGGGGGGCAGCTCGTGAGGGGGAGGAGGGGGAGGGAGAGGGGGAGGAGAGAGAAGAGGAGGAGCCAAGGGTTGGTGGTGTCTCCGCAACGGCTGCTGCTGCTTCCCTCAGGGGTGAGAGGGAGGAAAAGAGAAAGAGACAGAGACAGAGAGAGAGAGAGAGAGAGAGAGAGAGAGAGAGAGAGAGAGGTGGGGGGGCTGAAGAGGAAGAAGAAGCAAGTGGCGGTGGTAGTGGTAGAAGGGAGCTGGACCGAAAATATATAAAAGGAATGGGTGGTAATGAGGAATGGTCCCAATCACGAAGGGGAACAAATGCGAATAAGGCAGCGAGCGGGCGGAGCGGCGGTTATTATTTGTGTTATTATTGCACTTATTCTTGCGGCGGGCTTGGCGGTGGTGGTGGGGGTGGTCACCTGGGGGTGCGGCCGGCGTAAGGGATTGGGGAGGGGGAGTGGGGGGGGGGGGGAGAGAACGGGGCGGCTTTATCGTCTTAAGAGTACGGAACCTGTCAAATGCGGTCTCTGGAGAATTATTTCATTCTTGTTTTGGGGGTGATGACTGATGATTAAATTTCCGCGACTCGCGTAAGAATGCTATTGGATTAATGCGGGGGATGTGTTGGTATAAAAATATGTAGGCGGCTACCGCACAATTTCGTCGCAAAGAGGGTGGGAGAGAGAGAGAGAGAGAGAGAGAGAGAGGCTGCTGCGGCGCCGGCAGTTGGGAGAGGGAGTGAGAGAGAATGGGGAAGAGGGAGAGAGCAGGAAGGGACACGGGGAATCCTGGATATATTGCCCGGGAATGTGAATAGAGTGCGAGATGAAATAAGTTTGGTGAGGGGCGCGGCGGGGCGGGGCGTGGTGGGGGCAGATAGGGCTGGGGCGTGGCGGGGCGGGGTGGGGCGGGGTGGGGCTCCTGCCCGCCACACTCCCCCCTTGAGGCCGTGCCATGCGGGCCTCACGCAATTTCTCGGACGTGTCCCCCCCCTCCCTCGAGTGTGTAGTACAGAGGGCGGGCCTCAACAAATTGCGTGCAGTGAGAAATTTTTTTTCTCATATTCCTCACTTCTGGATATTATTTGCAGAATGCGCGGTTGACGACGGAGGAACTTACATACGCCACCTGTTAATATTCGCACGACCTAATCCGATGAGATAGCTTGTACTATTTTGTTCACCGCCTGGGTCCCAGTACAGGTTCGACTTTCCGAGTAATATTGTGCCGAAAAAAATTTCACCCTGTCAGAAGAAACCCCCGTCCCGTGGCCCTGGCGCCAACCGTATCGGGGGCTGCCGCTTGACTGGGGGCGGGGGCGGCTGGGGGCGTGGTGAGGCATTCACATTCTATGGAGCACAATACATTACGTCTGGTCCAAAATATAGCAGGCGATGCCGCTCCCCCCAGACTGTGTCGTGTTCTCGCCGGAAGGAGAGATGTCTCATCTCTGCCCCAATCGTATCGCATTTATTTTTTTCTTCCATTTATTTTTCGACTTTTCTTTTTCGCTTGCGCATTACACACTGCGTATTTGTAATGGTAATGATAGAAAAGAGCATCCCCCAAGATTTTCTGAGTGTTTTTTCGCTCTTTTTTTCCTCTCTCCCCCACAGTGCCCGCAGCCCTTGTGTATTTATTCCCCTCCTCTATTCCTGAAAAATTCTGCTGGAAAGATCCATCCACGTGATTCGGCGTGTGCAGGGTGCGGCGTGTCCCAGGGCGGCTGCAGCGCCACCCGCAGGCACCCAGAGGCACCACAAGGATCCACTAGGCACCGCCAAGGCACCTCCGAGACACCTAGACCCCTCCCCCCACCCCAGAACCCCAAGACGTCCACCAGTACCCTAAAAGGCCCGCAGGCACCCGCCAGTCACCTCCATTCATCCCAAAGGAGGAACAAGTCTGATTTCTTTTCGTACTCCTCGTAATTTAGAAAACTACAGCAAAACAATTAAGAAAGTAAATCAGGAAAATTAAGAAAAATTCAGGAAAATTCTGAAAAAAAATATGAAATGTCATCAAAATTCTAGCAAAAAAATCAGAAAAAAAATCAATGAAAATTAACAAAAATTCACAAAATGTGTACACCTAAATTCAGAGTTGTTTCCCCCTAACTTCACCCCGAGGCATCCCCAGCCACCCTCAGGGTCTCCCTCCCCCCCTCTTCACCCCCAGGCACCCCCAGACCATGGCCGGCGTCATAGTCGGGTCCATAACTCACGTACTTACAGTTGGGACACCGCCGCGTCCGTCCGCGCAACCCCCAGTGTCTTGCCGCCTTATCTCGTTTCCAGAGCCCCCGCCCCGCCCCACCCCGCCCCGCCCCGCCCTGCAACCCGCTCCGTCCAGCCCTGTTCTCCTCTCCTCTTTGTCGACCACCGCCGTCATCGCGTGCACGCAATGTCGGCGCTCAGATTCGAAATTACAATTATAATGCAAGGAAAAATTTTGGTGCGGACAGTTTTTTAATTTTGGGTCAGGCCGTCGCACAATTGTTCGCTAATTGACCTGAGGGAGGGTAGGCGTGGCGTTGTGTGTTACTCATACGCCACAACCCCTCCGCTCTCTCTCTCTCTCTCTCTCCCTCTCTCTCTCTCCCTCTCTCTCTCCCTCTCTCTCTCCCTCTCACCCTTCTTTATCCGCTAGCGCCTCTAAACCCCTCTCTCGCTCACTCCCTTCTCTCTTTGAAATTGTGCCTCCCAATTAAACCGGATTTATTGCAGTTCCGGTGGCGGCCGGCGGTGGCGCGGGGAGCTGTGGGGCGGGGCGGGGCGGGGCGGGGCGGGGCGAGGCGGGGCGAGGCGGGGCGGGGCGTGGCAGCAGGGGCTGCGGCTTGCGCGTAGTATTTTGGTCGGGATGCGATGACCCCAAGCCTTGTCGTAGGTAGTAATGGATCGTGCTTCGTACACTGTTAAACATCTTTAGTCAAACCTAGAAACAAAACCTAAAAATTTTATTTATAAAGATAAATAAAAGGTTAATGCATATTCTTTCTTGAACAATAAGACGCAGTCAAACTTTTAATTTTAGAGAATACGAAAAGGATAGAAAATTCATGTGTAGCCCTTCAGCTCTCAAACTGCTTTGCCGAAAATGCATCGCACGACAAGTGTATCTATAAAGCAGGAGGTATGCCAACAATTCCCTCTTATGGACACTTCAGTGTGTGACACCATAGCTCGTTATTCCGGCTTGTGTGTCGCGTCCCTTCGATTTGCCCACATCAATATCAATATGTTTTTCCCCTCATATTTCATGTTTTGGATCAACACGGCACCATTGCATTTCGGGATAAACGTTTCGCCCGCCCAGCACGGGGAGTATGGGGAGGATAGCCACCATGATCCATGCTTTTCTTCCCCTTCCTTCTTCCTACTTTTGCTCTCACTCTCTAACTTTTCCTCCTCTTCTTTCTTCTCATCAGATCGATTCTTATTTTCCCTCTCCTCTTCATAATTTTCAACACCATCATCTTCTTTTTCTCCACAAAATAATAAAGAAAAATCCCGTGGTCGCGCAGAGGCGGCGGTGGCGATGGCCCGGTTCACACGCGACTGAAAGAGTGGCGCGAACAAGGTTTCAGGCTAATTGAACACGCCCGCCCGCGCCGCTCGCGGTAATAATGTACAGGATGTGCATCACATCCGGGGGGCTGCGGCTAATTGTTTAACTTGAATGTCCCCGCGACACGCACCAGGAGCACTGCTAAGCCCCCCCCCCACCGCATCTCTGCTTCTCTTTTCTCCCCGCGCGCTGTTCTCTGTAAAACGCGAGCGCCGCCGCCGCGCGGTTGTCGGGGGCGTATACGCGGGCGACGCTCACCAGATGGTGAGGAATGTTTGATGGTGCTTCTGGTCTTTTTCACGAAATATTGTTTTTCTTCTTTTTCTCGCAATATATTTTTTGTTTCCCTCTTTTTAACTAATTCATAAGGCAATAATTTAACAAGGCAATATTCCTCCTAGCGACATAGCGATGGATAGTTCGCCGCTCGAGTAGCGGGAGAAACGCCTCAAGAAATCTTGGAAGACGGTGCAATTTTTTTTCCTCTTTTCTTATCGCGTCGTGAAGATTTGCGCACCGTTTTATAGAGTGGGCACGACCTTGGAGGAGGAGAAGGGAGACCCTCTCTCTCTCTCTCTAGGCCCTGACCCCGACAATGTGGCTGTTGATGGCTGACAGACAATCAGGGGCGCCCCACGACGCCCCGCCCCGCCCCGCCCCGCCCCGCCCCGCCCCGCCCCGCCCCGCCCCTTCTCGACGACTCTCTTACCCTCGTGAGCCAGTTCTACTTTACGATTATGGGCGCATATAACCCCTTGGAGGGGGGCCCGCCCGGCCCGCCGCAGCCATACGGAGAGGGGGGTAGGGGGGGGGGTGGTTGCTGCTGGCACGCGCCGGTGGGCTGTACGCCGCCGAGCTTCCGCAACGCTGAGAGTGTGTACGTACTTATGGGGAATTTGTATACACTCTATTAAAGAAAAAAAAGTCCTTGGTTCTTTTTCTGTTTTGTGAAGAAATAAAAAACAAAAATATTTCAGCGTGGTTTTGTACCGAATAGGGAATGATGAAACAGGGCATTTATTTCTCTACACCATGAAAACTCTCTTAGAGGCACGTCCCGTGGCTGGTCCTTTCTTATCGCTTTACCATACTCCCTTCTCCCCCTCCCCTCCATCTTCTCTCTCTCTCTCTCTCTCTCTCTCTCTCTCTCTCTCTCTCTCTCTCTCTCTCTCTCTCTCTCTCTCTCTCTCTCTCTCTCTCTCTCTCGCACTCATCGGGCGTCGTGAAGCGCGCGCAGGGTCGCGAGCCGCTCCTCGCCGGAGCCCCCAAAGGATCATTTTATCACGTGACTGGAAACGAAATAGCGTTTTATAAAAGTTCTGCAGCCGCAATAAAATAATGCCATCCTTTTTTTTCCCCTATCTCCTCTTCTCTCTCGCTTCACCCACGACTGCCTCCTCTCTCGCGCTCTCCATCCCTCTCTCACTTATGTACTTCCCCGGCCCCCCATCACCGTCTTTCGAATTCTTTCTCAAGGCGCGCCCGCCCGTCGTTCGAATGGCGCGAAAACTATGCAAAGTCTTGGTGAATGACTATTCGCATAGCGCAGTGGCGACGGCCTCCCGCTGTCGCCCTAATTGAGATTTTATGAAGATCGGATGAGACTTGATTAGCGAGGCGCCTCTTATGAGTCGCCTCGCTTAACAGCCTAGCGGCTTTTTATTTAAAGCGATCTTAATTTCTTTGCCTTTTTTTGGTGCGTTTAAAATTCGCAGCGGTCCGTCAGGGCACTGTCGCGCCGGATAGGAGAGTGCGTTTTGATGCTAATAGGGTGTATTTGGAGGTCTGGGTCCGTCGACACCGACGGGGGTATTGGGTGGAGCAGATGGAGTACTTTCGATGGGTCCTTCACTAAAAAAAATCAGTGCGCATCCCAAAATAAATTCAGTTTAAACGAAGAAAAAAAAAATTAAAAATAAAAATAAAATTCGAAAAAAAAATCAGAAAAAAATCCGGAAAAATCAGAAGAAATTAGTAGATATCAGAAAAAGAAATCAGTAAAGATAAGGAAAAATTTCAGAAAAAAAAACAGAAAAGAAAAATTACAAAAATCGGTGCGCGCTGGGATCTATAGTGAAGGACCCATCGGGTATTTTCCATCTCTCTCTGGTCGGCGGCGACGCAGCGGGCGAGTGTCAGGAGAGGGCCGGTGTGGTATCTGTGAGCCAGGAGACCACCGCACCTGAGGCCTCTAAAAAGGACGCGGAGGGTGGGGGGCTTTTATGTAAAGCTGTTATTTATGAGTATTTGACCAAAGAAGCAGGGAAGTTTGTTTTTTGTATTTTTTTTAAAGAGGTTTGGGGGGGGGGGGAGAGAAATACGCACACGGCCGTATGCTTTATGGTCTCGATGAGAGCGGGGAAATAGATAATTCAAACAATTTTGTTTTTATTCGGCTGAGGCAAGAGCATTATGACGCAATGTGTATCTATTCGTTACAAGAATTTATAACTTCTGTTAATGCTATATATACATATTTTAATTTTGTTCGTGTACTTCTTGTGTTTCAGGTGAGCGAAACCGTTGCGAGCAGACGGCTGCTGCGTTGTGGTGCTTCTTCAACCTCGTCGTCGCCGTACAGAGCTGCAGGCTCTTGGTGAGGCCACCTCCACACCCTCTCTCCCTCTCCCTCCCCCTCTCCCTCCCTCTCTTCCTCCCCCTCTCCCTCCCCCTCTCTGCCGCACCTCTTAAATTTTTAGTCAAGTGCCGGCATGGGGGTGACACGCCCCACGTGTAAGGGTGGCTGCGCGCACGCACCACTGGACCGCTTAGAGGGGTGGGGATGGAGGAAATCTGCTCAGCCAGTCCTCCCCGTGGAACCCCTACCTCTACTCTCTCTCTCTCTCTCTCTCTCTCTCTCTCTCTCTCTCTCTTCTTCACTTTCACTCTCTCTCACTCTCTCACGCTCTCTCTCTCTCTCTCTCTCTCTCTCTCTCTCTCTCTCTCTCTCTGTCACGCACCCCCGCCGCAGCAGAGTCTCTAGTTACTCGCGGGGTCCACCGCAGTCGTTTATCATTGGAGACTTCTCATTTCCAAGTCCGCAGCTGATTGGATAACCAATCATTAGACTTGCGGCGTCGGGGGTGGCGTGGCGTGGCGCGGAGCCCGTCTGCTGGGGTTGTAAGGCTCGTCCGCCATGAGGTGTTACTCGCTGGACAGATGGGCGACCGTCCGTCGCACCCCTGATTGAATTGCATTCACGCGAGCCAGGGGTATAATTTTCCCTCTCGCTTCGACTATGTAAAACAAAAAAAAATATGCTGCCAGTGACAAGTGCCAAGGGAAAAAAAATAACTTCTATATTTAGAATTGAATCTCAAAAATAATACTCGAACGTTTGCATCAAAATTTTATCTTACATTCACACGCAGTCGCAGTGATGGTGGTTGCGAATTACAGAATTGAGAATTAGATGTAGGGTTGGGGCGGTAGTGAGGGAGGGTGATAGAGAGTTGGGGGAGAGAGGGAGAGGAGCGAGAGAGAGAGAGGGATTCCCAATCCAATTTATCTTTGTATCACATCGTAATCCCCGATTACCTGCACTCACCTGGGTTCCGCCATGCCCCGCTGGCTGGCTCGCTGGCCGGGGTGAGGCGGGGTGGATCCACTGGGGACAGGAGAGAGAGAGGGAGAGAGCGAGAGAGAGAGAGAGAGAGAGATAGAGAGAGAGCAGGGGGTATCCGCAGGGGTTTCTAAGAGCGGGCGGCCGGGGCCGGGGCCGGGCCGGGGCCCGGGGAGTTTGAGTAATGGAGTACACAGCTCATATATCACGGTGTCCAGTACCTGTTGGGAGAGGCGAGGGAGGGCACCACCTCCGCCATGTTGTTGTTGTTGTTCATGTTGTGCTGTTGTTGTTGCTGCTTTTCTAAAGACCCGCGGGTTGATTTTACAGCAAAGCGTTGCTGTTACTATTTTTTTATTGTGATATTGTTTATTTTATTTGATCGTTTTCTTATTGCGGCGACGCGAAATCGCGTCCGCGATTCTCTTCGCTAAAGGCATTAAATTCTTTGGGAAGCAAGAGAAGACGATGTTTTATTCACAACTTTTCAAAGTTCCTACGAGATGCTATAGAAACTATTTCGAGAATCCTCAGTAGATTGCGTTAAAATTCAAACAATTATTAGTTTACAGTTTAACTTTTGGCGTTAATTACTCCCGCTTTAATCCCTCCCCGGCTGTTCTAATACGGTGAAATATGCCCCCTCTGGTTCTTATCCCTGGCCTCGGACCCCTGAGCACGCCCCGCCCCGCCCCCGGCCTCCTGTAGGTGTGGCGAGGCGGGGTGGGGCCGAGGCCGGTGTGTTGTCACAGCAAAGACATTTGAAATGCAAAGTTTGCGTCCAGCCTGGGTCCCCAACCTGATAACGTACCAGCTCATTCAGTTGATTAAACACTCTCCGGGACCGAGCCCCACCCCACACCACCCTTGTCCCCCCGCCTTCTCCCTGGACATCCCCCTCGCCACATGAGACTTGACCACCACTACGGTTGGGTAGGCCCGCCCCCGCCACGCCCCCCGAGCGGCGGCCACCTCCGGCCTGCCACCCCCGCACAGCCCACCCCCAGCCCGCCCCAGCCCCGCCCCGCCCCCAGCCCGCCCCCGTCGCGCGGCCCCTGGAAGGCAACAATAATTAATTTTTTCATCATCCGATCTGTTTCGTGGGTGATGATTACACGGAGGCGCCGGGGGGTGGCCGGCCGGCCGGACGTTATGCCGTAATGCAGTTGATGAAAAATTCACCTGCACACGCGCGGGGAGGACTCGCCGTGGCGCTGTATGAGAACTATTTTGTCCGAGTTTTTCGGACCCCCGTTAGAGGTGCGCCTATTGCTCACGCCGGCTGTGTTTTGCTTTATTAGTCTTACGACCGCGACCGACCGTGCCCAAGCGATTCGTACAATATTACAATAGAAAATACAATTAGAAATTTTTTTTATGTGATGTCGAACTCACGGTAAAAAACAATCTCTAAAATTTTAAGGAAAAAGCGAAAATTCCGTGGAAGTCTCTTAGATTGAGGAAGACTCTTCATATTTTGAGGGAACTTCCTCAAAAAATGAGGTTAATTTCCTCAAAATATGAAGAGTCTTCCTCAATCTAAGACACTTTCCTCAAAATTTTCCCCTTTTCCTAAAAAATTCAGGGATTGTTTTTATCGTGCAGTTTCTATAGTTTTGCAGGGAACGATATTTTTTTCGAACAGTAAGGTGGTTTTGAAAACCGTACTACACCTTTAGTGTGTTTTTTTTGTTGTGCTTTGACGTGTGAAGCAGCATGATGCTGAATTGTGTATCTGGCATCACTAAAAAAAAAAAATCCGCAAGTTTATCTGTCTGCAGGTGTGCGAATGGAAGTTCACACTCCTCCATGTGTGTGACATTTATTACGCACTTGCGGGCTTCGAATGCACAGCAATGACTCACATGCCTTTGCCAGGAATTTATTTCGGGGGCATCTCCTGTTTTTCTCCTCTTTTTTCCTCTTTTTTTCCCTTTTTCCTCTTCTTGGTGGGCTTGGCGGCCGTGGCGGCGCTGCACGCCTCCTCGCCCGGGGTCGTGCCTCCACTGATAGCACACCTAGCCGCGCTATCGGAACCATAAGTCTCGAGGCGCACAACAGCGACAACCCCTAGTGATCCCCACTTGACTCGGGGGAGGAACGGAGAAGGAGGAGGAGGTAGAGGAGGAGGAGGAGGAGGAGGAGGAGGAAAAGGTGGAGGTAGAGGAAGAGGAGGTAGATGAGGGCGGGAGCTGCAGCAGGGGAAGGGCGGGCGGACTTCTGCTAGCGTCTGGTAAATATGGCGGAGCCGCCTCAGAGTTTGGTTTCAAGAGGTATCTGCTCGCGCGGGCGGCGGGGTGAGTTCAGTTAGGGGTGTAGAATCGGAGACGGCTGCGGCGGGGGTGGTCGGGCTGGGGGTTACTGTACTCGAGTCACTCTACGCGCCCGCCGCCGCCGCCGCCGCCCTGGACTCGCCATTTGTAAAGATAAGCAATAAATTCTGGGTCGTCCTTTTAAATATTCACAGCTTCCTGGACGCTCGGTAACGTATAGCCTTCCTCGCCCAACCCCTATTCTTATTTTTGCCGTTTCTCCTCTTATTTTCCAGTTTCTCTCCCCCTCCCTCTGGCTGCGCGCATCCCCCCGCCGTCCCGATGCGCCGCATGCCTTTGCTCGCGTACTTGCCAAAAAGAGTCAAGTCCAAAACACCCTTTTTTAAAATTTATGTTTTTTTTTTTTAATTTATGTTTTTTTTTTTAAATTTTAGATTTTTTGTGGTTGTACTTAACGATACATTTTATTTTAACTCGAAAAATAATTGGAAACAACATACAAAAGCTGCGATGAAGGTAAACGGTAAAGTAAAATGAGAGATTCCGACCGCAGTCGACTGGGCCGCCGCCTATCCAAACACGAAATATTCGCCTGTACTGTTTATCTCGCTGCCCATTTTTTTGTTCGTTCTTTTTATTTACCGCCTTTTTATTTGTTTTTTAAAATATTTTTTCTTACTCCGCGAGTCGCCTCCAGCAGCCTCTGGGGCAGCGCTAGGAGACGCACCGTGCGTATTAAAATTATCTCCCGGCCGCGTGTCATTTTTGTAATGTATTTCTTGTGATTTATGCGGGGCATCGCTCGGTTTGAGCGCCCGCGATAAAGATGTTACTCTGGAGAGAAAGAGAGAAAGAAAGTAAGAGAGATAAGAGAGAGAGAGAGAGAGAGAGAGAGAGAGAGGCGGCTCTCTGTTAGGGGCATAAATACTGCATGCGGTGAGTGTGGTCGGTCGGCAAGGGCCTTCTGATCTTACCTCGCTCTTCCCTCCTCTTCCTCACCAAATCTCTCTCTCTCTCTCTCTCTCTCTCTCTCTCTCTCTCTCTCTCTCTCTCTCTCTCTCTCTCTCTGCCTCTCTGCCTCTCTGCCTCTCTCGTACTATCTTTTTCCTCTCTCTCAGTGCATTTACACCTCTCGGATGCTGTCCTTGTCCGGTCTGAATGCCGTAGGGGTACGTTTGCCTACCCTTCAGGAGCGAGGTGCGGCACCTTGCGATATCGGTCGTGGATAGCGTCACCGTATGTGTCCACGTGGTGCCAATGACAGCCCCGCCCCGCCCCGCTCCGCCCCGCTCCGCCCCGCCCCGCCCGCGGTGTATCTGATGGCCAGAGAGCGACCGCCCGCCCCATTGAAATGTCAGAGCCCGTGCCGGCGAGGCTCCGCGAGGCCCTGCGGTGCACAGAGCCTCCGCAAAGCGCTTAGTAGTATTGTCCCCCCTCTCTCTCTATCATGCTCCTTATGGCCTCACCCCATCAGTGCGATAAGGACAGAAAGACGAAATCGCGCCTTTCGGAATCATATCCAGCAGGCCTCTGCACCAGGCCGCTGGACCGGCCCCTGTCACGCCATTTGCTCAGCTGGTGTCCGCGTACACCTCGCAGCTTCTCTGTTTTGTTTTTTTTGTTTTCTTTTTCAAAAAAAAAATAAATAATAAAGTAAATAATACTTTGTTGCTTTGCCACAATCCCGTAATGTGATGAAACTGAATAGAAGTAATAATAAAATAAAATGAAACGGGGGGGCCACCACTCTCATGTCCTGTGTACAAGTTGTAAGTGTAATCCCTTTATAATCTGTGTAATACTTCACCAAAATTTGGAGAATTATCTTTAAGTTCCACCTAATTATTCTTATTTAACGATTCTATAGCCCCAGAAATTCATGTGTAATTCAACAAAACTCATCCCACACAATTCATGTGTTACCTTTGTCAACACGTAATCCTATATGTACATCCTAGATCAATCCTAGATCGAAGTGGTGGCCCCGTCGAAAAAACAGCTGCTTTAGTTTGATAAATTTGTTTTGAAGAAAACAAAATCATCATCTTTCAACGATTTTTTTTCTAGGACTCAAACTATTTCAACTTTAAGAGGGGCTGTTCCATCTGAAAGGTGTCGGCTCCCCACAGGGCCCGGAGTGATAATCGAAGTTTGAGACCCCGCGGTCATTAACTTTGTCGACCCCTGGAGGGAAGAGTGGTGGGGGGGAGAGGGGTTGCGCGCTAGAGATAGGGGCGGAACCAGAAGAAGCAGAAAAGTAGGGGGAAAGGCGTACATCGCGCAACCCCCCTCCTTACCCCCACCGCAGCCGCGCCGGCCTGCATAATATCACCGTAAATCATTTACAGCCCGCGTATTCGAAACGTATTAAGTAAAGTTGCGGGTCGAGAAAGGGAGAGATAGAGGGAGGGAGAGAGAGAGAGAGAGAGAGAGAGAGAGAGAGAGAGACGGGAGACGAGGATAAGGGGGGTAGGAAACGAAAAATGGAAAGGTGATAGTGGTCACACTGCGGTTCTAGTTCTGTCTCATCTCCTCGTCGCCAGAAGCACACTGTAAATTTTTTTACTGTCATTTGACAAGTATCGTCCGGATTAAAGTAAAACATGATAAATTTGTCATAATGAGCTCGAAAATTTGTCATTTGCCAATGACGGTAAATTCATCTAAAATCAATTGGTTGTGATGATTTTCTTGTCTAAAAATAGATGTTCTGTCAAATATCTGACAAAAAATTGTCATATAGGCAGGCAATTTACTTGTCATACAGTAAAGACAAAAATATTTTTAACAAGTATATGTTGCCACATAAACATATTATTTGTCATAAACACATCATGAATTAACTGTCAAAAAATATGTTGTCAAAAGACGAAAACCTTTAACAGTGAGGAGGTTTTGCCAATCGTCAGCAGAGATCATGCAGGTAGCAAATATGAGAAGCACCTCACAGCAGATGATGATGTTGTTCGAGACTGTATAGCAGTTTAACCAAGACGTCTCCCCCCGCTCGACCCGAACAGATTTCGAATGGGCAAACGCCTCTGTGGAGGCAAAGTATGGGAGCGCGGGCGAGGGGGTGGGTGGAGAGGTGCTGGAATACGACGACTACTTCAAACATCGTAAATTTGTGAGGAGGCCGCGGGGGTCAGGGGGGGGGGCGGAGTGGCCGTATCCATCACTATAGACGCTGACAAACTCAATCCCGTCTGGAGGGGCCGGGCCCGGTGATTCAGGGCCTGCTCTAACGGCGCGCCCCGCCGCTGAAAAACTTGTGAGGTCAATGTTTGCTTCTTTTTTTGGAAAAAAGCGACCGCGAAGCTCTTGTTAATTAAACTCTTGCGGCGATAAATCACCGAAAATTTATTTCCGCGCGCGTGCAAAAAGCGCAGCCCGCGCGCGAATTCCTAGGACGACGCCGCGCGCGGAACGCGCGCATTTGAAATTTAAATAAGGCTATTTATAACTATTCTAGCTTGGTGCGTGCTTTTCTCCCTGCGCCTCGTCTTTCCGCCTGGGAAGTGGAGCGTCGTGGTGGGCGTATAGGATCTGTGCGGGCCGCGTGGACCGCAAGGAGCACAACAGAGCATAGGAAAAACAAAGGTATAAGGATGTGCAACCTAAAACCTTGGCACTAAAGCACCAAAGGTTAAGGTTTTTTTTTTAATATTTCCTTCCCATGGAATAAAATTGAATTTTAAGAATTATTTTACCGTAACCTACGCAAAATTCCACTTTAAACTTGGCTGAGGCTTAAAATGATTTCATTATTACTTAGTCTCCTTTCATTTGCTGACCACTTATCAGAACCCCATTACATGTGGGCTCGTTTTACGCGAAATTTTGCGAGGAATGCGATGATGTATCCTTAAGTGTCACGTGTCTGCTCTTCAAGAAAGTTTTTTAAAAACAAATGAAAATATACACTTTAGCATCCCTAAAACATGTTTAGCACTGACATCACACCTTTGTTTTTCCAGTTAGCACATCCACGGTAATAACAAAGTCTTTTTTTTTCTGAGGAAAAAGGGAAAACTTTGAGCACCGCGTGACTTTGAGGAAAATTCCTCAGATTTTGAGTGAGTCCTCTCAAAAACTGAGGAAATTTCCCTCCTCAAAATCGGTGGGGTTTTCCTTAGTCATGCAGTGCCTTATGGATTTCCGTTTCTCCTCAAAAATTCGGACATTGTTTTTACCGTGTCCGCGGGCCCCGAGTACACATTCACGGTATACGAATCCAGCAGGGGGCTTATTGTCAATTTCAAACGAAAACTTGAAAACAGCCTCCTTTCTGCTGATCGCACCGCCTTGCGCCGACGAGCCGAAAAAGATCTCGGCGGTCGATCTCGCACACGGGATGCATATTCCGCGATTGTTTCGCACGCGGCCTCTGCTGCTCGCTGTGCCTCTCACATCCCGCTCGGCCTCGCCTTCAATTTTTGTTGCATTTATTTTGCTTTGTAAGTTTGTTTGGTAGTAGGTTGGATGAGGGTCATAAATTGTCGACTTACTTTTACCGAGTAGACGGTGGTGGTGGTGGTGGTGCGGAGAGCTGGGAGAGAAGCCATGCATCATCTCTCAGACCTTTACACTTCTTGTGCCCAGCGCTCCTCTCCTCTCTTTTTTTTTTATTATCATTTTCTGCTCTCCCTTCTCTCCATCGTCCTGGCCTCTCGCCTCTCTGCGGCCCTCCATGTTTGCGCATATTCTTAAAAAAAAAAAAAAAAAAAAAAAAAAAAATCCTGGGGGAGCTTGTAGTGTGTGCTCCGGCGCCACCACGGTCTGAGTATGATGTGTCCGGGAGAGATAGATTTTTCAACCAATGGAGATCAAAATGTGTGAGTGTCGAACACTGCTTGTAGGTGTATAAATCTCTATTAGCACGATTTAGGAGGTAAATTGTGAATTTTGGGTACGAGTTCGACGCACTGGAAGTGCCGATAAAATATGCGCACACTTACAAGTGTGTGTCACTGACCCACTTTTGCCTCTAGCGTGGAGAGCGCTGATCGCTGCAGGAATCGATCCACTTACAACCTCCATTTGTCACGTTGATACTTTTATAAATTCCGGCCCTAAAATATATTTTTGCATCCTCCATCACCGATTTTGTCTTATTGTATTTGAGATAAAATATTCGTTTATTTCCGTGTGTAGGTATGACGTCTCCCGCCGCGCTCGCTTTGGTTCCTTACTCCCTCTGTACCCCCTCCCCCCACATCTCTCGCTCCCTCTCGCTCTCTCTCGCTCTCTCTCTCTCTCTCCCTCTCGCTCCCTCTCGCTCCCGTTATGAATATGCATTCCCGCCCGGGCCCGACACGTCCCGAGGCCGCAGCTCGACCACACCGCCCCCCTGTATGCGGAATTTTCGTTTTAACTCGACTGCGGAGGGCACACCAGCACACAAGCACACACACCATGCAGCATCTCACCAGAATTCTGTTTCTACGTTTTACTTTCTTTTTTACGACTCATACAAGAAATAGGAGAATAACTCTTGAACTCATGAATGAGAGCACCCAACAAGTCTGCAACTCCTAGGTTAATACGTTTAAGTGTTTAAAACAGTTGGGCAATTGTTGCAAGGGTTCAACTCACTAGTTATGCAATCAAATATCGACGCTGGCAAGTGTTCATCGTTGCACGGTGCATTTGACCACTTGAGTGCCCTTCTGGCGAGGGGTAAACAACTCTGAATTTTTTGTACACCTCGCACTTCAGAAAAATTCAGGAAAATTCAAGAAAATTTTAAGAGAAATTCAGAAAATTTAGTTAAAAATTAGGAAAATTTACAAAAATTTAGATGAAACTCAAGCAAAAAATCAGGATAATTCAATAAAAATTTCCGAAATTTCACAAAATTTGCTCACCAAAATTCAGAGTTGTTTCCCCCTCGCCCACTCGACACTTAAAAGTGCAGAACCGTTAAGTTAAACGGCTGCAACTGCACAACAGATGGGTTAAATTCTTGCATCTGTCAAACTCTTTAGTATTGAACTGTTAGACACATACACTTGTTGAATAACTGTCCACAATAGAGTTAAAAAGTTACTTAGTTACAAGTATCAAACAGTTTACACACTCAAAAGCGTTAGACAGTCACACACTTGGCTGCAGTGTGTTACGTGACACCGCGGGGGGACTCCCGTGACGCGTCCGTCAAGCTGTCCGGCTTGGTCAGTGGCTGCGCCCGCGGGACGCGACGCGACGGGGCCCCCCGGGTGCAGCCGCGCCGCCGCCAGAGGTCTGCGGGGAGGAATCTGCCCGGGGAATGTGGCCCCCGCGACCCCCTCGGGGGCCCCGGGCCCCGCCGGGGGACTCTGGGCTGGCGGCGACCTGGCGGCAAGCGGGCAGACGTCCCACCGCGACCTTTTTCGCGCGCGTTATCTATCTGCCGCGCGTGGCCCGTCCCAGCCGGGTCCGGGCCGGCCTAGCGCGAGCAAAGCCACCCTGAGAGAAGTGACGTAATGTGGAGGCGATACCAACCATCCAGCGCCGCCGCGGACAATGGAGGCAGCGCAGCTAGCGCGGTCGATGTCTGCTGCGGAAATCTGCCGGAGCCGAAATGTCGCGCGGTATAATAATTATCCAACTATTTGAGGATGACCTCACTGGCCGGGCAGGGGGGGGGGGGGGGGGAGCTGCGTCTCGCATACGAAATGCCCGCCAGCAACGGCTTTGGAATCCCGCTGAATCACAATCGGCAGGACGGCGGAAACTGCGGAAACCGGCGAGGCCACGCAACCGAACCACCCGGGCCATCGGGAGGCGGTCCACCCGAATTCGAAAAGCGTTTGAAGAAAAATAAATTGTAATAATTTAAAAACCAGTATTTTTCACGAATTTCTACGAGGGATGTTTAACAGTGTCGTACGATTCCGGGTTATTTATGGGGAAGCAACTCTAAATATCCGTGGACAAACATTTTGATTTTTTTTTTTTTTTTTTTTTTTTTTTAATTTTTATTAAATTTTTGCTATGATTTTTACCAAATTTTTTGTGAATCTGCGTAAGTTTTAATCATTTTTTAACTTCTTTGAATTTACCTGATTTTTTATGAATTTTCCTAAATTGCGAGGAGTACAAAAATGTCAGAGTCGTTTCCCCCTCGGACGGTTCGCACAGGAAGTGGCTCGTCTGCCTCGACTTATCGGCCATCGATATATAGTTGGGAGGACGACGAACACCGCCCTGTAACCCAGCGGGTCAAATACCGTACTTGTCCGTTCCCGCGCATACCTCGGCGCTGTGCTGGCTGTCTTAGAACCGGGGCGTGGTGGGGCGGGGCGGGGCGGGGCGGGGTGCAGTGGGGTTGGGCGTGGCAGGGCGGGGCGGGGCAGTCGACCGACATCCCATGACATCCCTGGCGTGCGGCACCGCGCCAGCCCGGCAGATATCTTCGGGACATCCATCAAGCTGGCTGGTGGTAAGACACTACATCCTCTCTCTCTCTCTCTCTCTCTCTCTCTCTCTCTCTCTCTCTCTCTCTCTCTCTCTCTCTCTCTCTCTCTCTCTCTCTCTCTCTCTCTCTCTCTCTTTCTCTCTTTCTCTCTTTCTCTCTTTCTCTCTTTCTCTCTTTCTCTCTCTCTTTCTCTCTCTCTTTCTTTCTCTCTCTCTCTCTCTCTCTCTCTCTCTCCCTCCCTCTCTCTCTTTCTCTTTCCCTCTCTCCTCCCTTTCACCTCACACCCTGTCCATTTTCTATCCTTTTCCCTCTTACTTTAGCTCCCTTTCCCCTCCCTCCCCTTCCACTGATATGCTGTCGACTTCTCCGCGCCAGGAATGCTCATATGTGTGTGTGTGTGTGTGTGTGTGTGTGTGTGTGTGTGTGTGTGTGTGTGTGTGTGTGTGTGTGTGTGTGTGTGTCAGATATCGCCACGCACCTGCTCACAAAAGTAACAAACGAAACGCGAGCAGCCGAGGGGAAAAAAATGTTTTCTCGCAGGTGGTGTGATATGTGATACGTATCGCTTCGGTATGTCGCCCCCTGGAAAAAGCGCGCCGAAAAATCCCCGCGCGCGCCTCATCACCTGCGTGGTTGAGCAGCGGAGCCCGCGCAGTGCGGCCGGCGGGGCCTTTTGTCGCCGCGAGAGCAGCGCTCGGAGAGAGAGAGAGAGAGAGAGAGAGAGAGAGAGAGAGAGAGAGAGAGAGAGAGAGAGAGAGGGGGTGGGGGTTCTCATTTGGCGGTGACAGTTTCCAGTGCTGGTCTTCACCCCCGGGGCCGCCGGGCGCACGGGCGTTCTGTATGAAGAATATAAGGGTTGCGTGCCAGCCGCAAGGATTAGTGCGCGTGATTTAGAGCGGGCGTGACGAAATTAAGTTATTTCGAAGCGCCGCCGCCGCCGCAGCCCTCTGCCTTATTCTTCATCTTCTTCTTCTTTTCTCGTGGTGGGCGGGATGTGGGCTCAAATTTATGCCCCCTCCAATATCTTCCCACTGCCTACAACATTCTCATTTTTTTCCCCTCTGCGTTCCCTTCCCTCCCCCGCCCAATCCCCTCTCACTTCCAGGCGGGGAAAGGAAGTGGGAGATGATGACGAGGATTTTGTTGCGGCCGCGATGTTTAGTGGTGCCGCCCCGCCCCGGCTTGCAGAAAAGTTTCTCACTTTTTTTTTTTCGTCGGGATGGATGGGTGGATGGATGGATGTGCGAAAGCGTTAGGAAGGCGGGTAATTTTTGTTTCCTGCTTTATTGAAAAAAAGAAGTTTTAGTCGATTTTTTTTACGTGCTATTTTCTTATATCTTTTTTTCTTCTTTCTGCTTTAAGGTGTTTTGTTTTTCGTAAGGCTAACGATTATAGGAGAAACTGTCGTTCTGTCGTATCCGAGGGGCGGACAAACAATTTATTTCTGTGAACACTTATACTTTGTATTTCTTGTATTTATCTTGCATTTTATGGCATTTTTCCTGGAATTTTGAGAAGTATTTTGGTGAATTTGTACTTTTCGCGTTTTTTTTTTTTTTTTTTTTTTTTTTTTTTTTGAATTTTCTTAAAAATACACGTGGTATTTCTGTGTGGATGACTTGTGCGAGTTGGCCACCCCTTGATCGCAGAGTGCAAAGTACATCAATGCAAGTATTTCTATTAAAATAAAGTCAGCCAGGCACTGCTCGGTTGTCCTCCTAATCCGACTTCCGCTCGCGTGTTCTTGAGCGCGACTTTGCAGCAGCGGACGGGGCGCGCGCAGCTGCCGCCACCCTCGTGGCCTTGGAGAGGGTTTTGCACCTCGGCGAGGTAAGAGCCTCACCTGAACGAATGGCAGCGGGCGGGCCCCCGGGGGTGACCAGCACCCCATTGTGCGTCATCGCGCACCTTTTTTGCGCCATCGCCTGCGGCCTTCAGTTTTTGCGCAAGCACAAGAATAGGCGACAGACAATGCGGCCGGCCTGGGAGGTGGCTGCATGACTGACTCTACCGTGGAGTCAAGGACAAGGAGGAGGACTTCGGAGACGGCAGCGCGGGTTAGTTCACGGGGCGGCGCGGAAACTGCCGACCGGGCAGGAAAGAAAATAAAAAATAAAGCGGGCTACGGTCACACAGGTGATCATGGAAGTCTTTCCACCGGAAAAAGCGTAGCGAAATAGAAGTGGCAGTGACCTGGAAGTCCTCGACATGCGCCAATGCACTGGAAATCAGAGGTAACCACACTGTTAAAAAATATGTCGTAAATTTACGACATATTCGCAGTTAAGTTTGTTAGCGACATATGTCGTAATTTTACGAACATGTTGTGATTTAACAATGTTCATGAAATCTCATGAAACATATTTTGCACTTGGAAAAAAAGTGTGTTCACAAACAACCCAACAATGTGGTTGTATTGAAACGACATGTGTTGCTAACAAACTTAACTACGAATCTGTTGTAGCGATACAACAAGTTGATAGGCACTTGTTCCGTAAATGGGCCATTACGATTGAAATAGGAAGCGTTAGAGCGCCTTTGCTCAGTGACACCAATGCAACAAATGCTGTTGTAAACCAACAACACAGTCGTCACGGGCAGTGTCGTCAACTGACAACTATTTTTAACAGTGCATGAATGCTGTGCACTTGTCGGCGTCCGCGGCATTTTCACTCACAACCTCATCCAATGTGTGAAATTTCTGAGGCGTTTCTCACTGTAATACCTGTCCAAGTGCGCAGTTAAAAATTATCACAGCTAAAGTGGGCAACGTTTGCAAATTTGGTCTTCCACAGTGTGCTGTGTTGCAACCGCACCCCTGCAGCGCGGCCCCGCAAGGTTGTGGCGTGGTGCGGTGGTCCCTCTTGCAAACCGAGTAAAAGCGTCTTAGGGTGCCTAACTGCCGGGCGGGGCGGGGCGGGGCGGGCTGACGGTTTCTGGAGGAGCGTTTGCGGCTCGCTTATACTGGCCGCGCAAGGGTTCGCCGCGGTCAGCCGTCCAGCCCGCGGGCCTACGGGACCACCGCAACGGCCCCCGCCGCGCGCAACCCCCGCACCCGCGGCCGGATGCAGCAGACTCCACGAGTATGGTGGGTGGGGAGCGACCAAGGGGGGCAAACAACTCAGAAATTTTTCTACACCTGGTTTATTCAGAAAATCAAGGAAGAATCAGAAAAATTTAGAAAAGTTCCGGAAAAATTACAAAAATTGACAAAAAAATTACAGAAATTCTCTGGAAATCGAAGTGTACGAATGTCGCACACTTGTAGGTGTACGAATGAATCCTCGCACACCTACAAGTGTGCGACATTCACACACTTGGGTTTCCATTGTTCACAAAATTTCCTCAAAAAGTTCGCGAAATGTTAAAACCTTTAGGTTGAATTGAAGAAAAAAATCACATAAATTACTCAAATATTCACGAATATTAATTTAAAAAATTCACGAAAAGTCACAAGAATTCACTAAAATTGCACACCGAAATTCAGAGTTGTCTCCCCCTCGAGAACGACTCGAGAGGAACTTACTTACACACCCGTCCCGGCCGTTGTAAGTGCGAGCAAGCGAGGGAGCAGTCTATATCGGTGATGAGGTCTAATGGGGCTTCGCGGCGATGAGTCTAATGGGGCTTTGTGTTTGTTCCTCCTAGGTGGTTGTGGGGAGGGGTAGGGGGGTTCTCCATGCAGGCTAGCGGCGCGGGCGCACTGGCTGCGGCGACTGTTACGACCGGCCAGTGCCATAGCATGCCATAGCCGCACAGACACACACACACACACACACACACAGTGGGTTAATGGTTTGTTTTGGCGCTCAGCTGACTGCAAGGACGCGCCGGCGGCGGCGAGCGAAGCGTGAGGTGGACGACGCGGGGAGACGGCGATGACGGCTCGTCATGTTTATGGGACCGGACTGTCGATTAATGCTACCCTCACGCGAGTGCTGACGATGTAATGGAATAATACTTGCGTTCGTTATTATTTTCACCCTTTCTTCTCTTCATTTTTCTGTCTCTTTCTACGGTACTCGTTTTCCTTTGCCCTTTTTGACATACTCGCATATATTTATGGTCGTCTTCATTAGCCGCGTTATAATTGTTGTTGATAAAAGTAATTACAGCGGCATCGTTTCACTCTACATATTCTAGTCTTATATTTACAAAACTTCTTGAAGCGGCAACTATTCTTTTTTATTCCCAACCATACCCTTTAAGTCCCTAAATTTTTATTTTCATCCCCCCCCCCCTACCCTTTTCTGACTGGAGCTCATGGCGGAGCATGAGCAAGATGTTCGGCCCTTTTCAGCCCTTCGGCCCGACTTGAGGAATGGCTGTACTACTGGCTGCGCGCCAGGGCACTGCGGAGGAGCGAGGCAGGAGGGGGGGGGGGGGGGGTCGGCTGGCACAGCAGGGTGCACCAGGGGGCCCCCCACCCTACAAGATACCCCTCGGGTTTGTTCCCCCGGCGTCCGTGTGACCTCGGGACCCAGAGAGCCTCTGCGTCGGACCGACGGCTCCTCTCCTCTGGTGGTGGTGCCTTTCGTATGTCTGTACTCTGCCCCAAAGGCTGCGTGAAGTGTGCTCTCTCTCTCTCTCTCTCTCTCTCTCTCTCTCTCTCTCTCTCTCTCTCTCTCTCTCTCTCTCCTCTCCCCCCCTCTCCCCCCCACTCCCCAATTTCCTCTCTATTACTGTGGAAAATAGTCGTAGGTTTACGGGAAAATCTTCCACGAAGCGAAGTTGCAAAATCACAATTGCAAATCTTAAAATTATATAAGCACCACAGCAGATCAACTTGAAATTCAAATACGTGCTAGAAAGGTTTGTCGTAAATTTACAACATTTTTCGTAAATAGTCATTTACAAAATGTATCGTAAGTTAACAAACATATTTTTCACAGTGATACTTCTCCCTCTCTTTATCTCCCCACCTCTCCTCTCTCTCTCTCCCTCGCTGGAGCCGCCCACGGAAGAAAGCCTCAGCGTGTATTCAGACGCTACTCGGGCTTCGGGACCGGTGATAGCCCAGTCGGTCCCGTCCTCGCGTCCACCGAAACGAATTTATGTCTTCATTCCGAACCGCGCGGCGCGGCGGCGGCCAGCTCGGCTCCAGTCAGGAGGGGTCCTGATACTCTCTCATGCTATGGTTCTAGGACTGGTTTTCTAGGATACGTCTGTACGGTTTCCACTCCATGTGTCCGCCCTTATTCTCAGGACCGCCCCACCCTCACATGCACGCGGTACGGTGGCCAGCTCGGCTTCAGTCAGGAGGGGTCCTGATACTCTCTCATGCTGTGGTTCTAGGACTGGTTTTCTAGGATACGTCTCTACGGTTTCCACTCCATGTGTCTGCCCTTACTCTCAGGACCGCCCCATACCCTCACATGCGCGCGCGGGCGGCTTTGCGCGCTAATGCCGCCCCGTGAATGAATCATAACGCAAACAGTCTGTCCGTTATTCGCAGCCCCGCGCGCTATCAAAACTTGGAAACTGACCACAGCTGCGGTGGATATTAATGAACCGATACCGTCTGAATGCAGCAGCCGGGAGGAGAGGGCACTGCTGCAGCCACGTGTGTGTGTGTGTGTGTGTGTGTGTGTGTGTGTGTGTGTGTGTGTGTGTGTGTGTGTGTGTGTGGAGAAGGGGATTTGCCGTGGATTTAAGGGATGTCTGGTCGATCAGCCTAGGTGGGACCATTGTCCACTTGCGGCCACTGTATCTCCCCTTAATCCGGCTTTAATGTGTGGCCAGAAAGAGGAACAGGGCAGCGCTAGGGACTGCGGGCCCACTGCTGCTGCTGCTGCTGCGCGCGGCTGGACAGGCTGCTGGCACGCTGGGGCGGGGCGGGGCGGGGCGGACTAAAAACCCTTCTGCTGGAGGGAGAGGCAGGCCGGCGGGACCGGTTGGTTGTCCTCAGCATTCGGCCTCCCAAAGACGCGTGACGCCCATGCTGCGGCGAAGCCGCCTCGACAGGCGACTTTTTAAAAAATTAACTCTTTTTAAAAAAAATATTTTTGATATTTTTTTTTATTTTTTTTGACATTTTTGTGATTTCAACCGATGTGGGCACTGCTGTAATTTCCGCCACATACATGCATTTGGAAACCGAAATGTGTGAATGTCGCACTTTTGTCGGTGCGTGAATTTCCATTCGTATACACGTTTACTTTTAAGTGAATAGATAATTCCTTGAAAATTCGAGTGCTCAAAAGAAAATGTATCTCCCCCAAACCCCCACTAAGTGAGTCACGGCGACAGTCTCACACTTGGGTCCGGGTCTTTGCAGCATGCTGGCAACACTGCCTCCGCACCTGACCGGGTCGCCGGAGGGAGCGAGACGAACTATGGAAAGTAGAAGGAGAGGGGTGTCGCCATCCCTATCGCTGTCAGCGTCACACACGCACACACACACACACTCGCACACACGCACTTGCACGCGCACACACACACACACACACACACACACACACACACACACACACACACACGTGTCGCCGTCGCAGACAAGAGGTTTGGAGGTGAGTTAGCCTTTTGTTGGCCGATCCGTCGTCTGGTTGGCTGCTCCCCAAGCTCCCCCGCCCCTCCCCTCCCCTCCCTGTCCGCTCAGCACCCCCACCCCCTCCCCCACCCCTCACCCCCCAGGTCACCACCCCGCCGGACCGGGTAGGCAGGCAGGGCGGCCAACCTCCCTTGAAAAGCGATCCCAGACGCGCCTCGCGCGCACCCCTGCCTGCAGCTGGGCCAGCGGGACATCCATAATTGTTTTCACTTTTTTTTTCTTCCCTCCGCGTTGTTCACTCCCTCTTCTCCGACAACTGCTGCTGCCGGGCTACTGCCCCCCTCTCCCCGCGGGACCTCTATACCCGGCGTTTCGTCGCGCAATCACCGCTTTCTTGAGTCGCTCACACCCTTTTGTGCCGGTCATTATGTGAAGCTGCCGCAAATAAGGAAGCAACCTGCGGCAGGCGTGGAGTGCCGCGTCCCCGCCGGCAGGAGATATGCCGCGGATGCTGCGGTACGAAAATGCGTCAATGGAGAAGAAGTCTATTAGGTAATGGGCCGCACTGCTTATACGACAGCCGGTATGTTACACTCCGTAAAAAAAAAAAATTATATGAATTTTCGAAGATTTTCAATTTATGGCGGCATTCACAATGTGCAATTTAGGTTTTTGTAAATTTTGGAAGGCTACTATTGACGGTCAGTAAATCCAAGGACGATATGAAATGCTTGTAATTTTTCAATTTTGAACCGTAATATTACGACATGCTTTTATGGGTGCTATACAATTATTTTTCATAGTGCATGGATACGGACGGCGGATTCCGAAGCGTAGGGAAACGTTAGTCAGAGTTCATTGTCTCCCTGTTCAACATATACTTTTTTTAAAAAAATGTGTTTTCTTTTATTGATTTATAGATTTCTTCTACAAATGTGGAAAATATTTTACATTTAAAAACAGAAACAAAAAACAACGACTTAAATTTCAATTTAGAAATGAAATTAAATATTTTTGACAGGCAAATTTTGTGAAACACTCTCGTCAAAATACCACGCGGTTCAGGTTGAGGGTCCGTGACTGTCAAGGGCGCACGCGTGTTTCGTGTGTCCGAGGGACTTCGCGTGCCGCGCGCCGCCTGCTCCCCTTTGGCCCTGCAATAAGACTGCTGGCCAATTTGTCAGCTTCGGCCATTTCAATTAAATCGAAATAATTACAAGCCTCAGAAGGCAGTTGTAGCGGCCAGGCTGTTGGCCGCACGCTACCCCCTCCCCCCCTCCGCTCTCTCTCTCTCTCTCTCTCTCTCTCTCTCTCTCTCTCTCTCTCTCTCTCTCTCTCTCTCTCTCTCTCCCTCTCACACACACACACACACACGCGAGCGAGCGCACACCACCCCTGCCACCACCACATGCGCCGTCCGGCCTGCCAACCCCCGCGCGCCGGAGCACGTCAAGCAGTCGCCCATCCTCGTGCGCCCGCGCCGAGGTTGGCCGATCGCGTGCGTAAAACACGGACCGGAAAAAAGCCCTGCTCCCCGCCCCATTCGCAAAACATTTCTGACCCAGTTCCGCAGTGTCAAACTTTACGAGCGGCAGCGCGGCGCTCATTTTCAGATTGTTACGTTGGCAGCGAGTCGGCCTATACCACTGCCCCGCCCCGCCCCCCCCGGGCGGGCCGCGCCGCCGCGCCGGCTCCCCTCCTCCCTGAGTTACGAGTCAGCCATCAAAATCTGGAGCCTCTCCTCCCCTCCACCGGCGGTCGGGCGGGCCCGGCGGGCCCGGCGGGCCCGGCCCCCCCACCCCTCCGCTACCGCCGCCCCGCGCGGCTACCCCCTCCCCACCCGGCGCGCTCCCCCCACCCCCTCCCCTCTCCCCCCGGCCGCCGCCTCCTCCCGCTGGTGGTGGCGGCGGCGGCGGCTTCAGCCTGATTACGCGTTAGGCTTAGTCCGACGGCCGGTTTTCATACATGCAGATGCGAAATATGGAAGAGGGACAAGGAGCGACGCGAAACAATTGACGAGTGTGGACGGCCGGCGCGGTGGTGTCGTGTTGTTGTCGTCTGCTGTGTTCCCTAGTGTGTCGCGTGTGTCGTGCGGTCCGCCTGCCCCCGGCTGGCTGGCTGCGCGTCTCCCTGCCGGCGCGCGCTCAGTGTTTGGCGCGCAGGCGTGCTGGACCTGCGGCGCGGCGGCACACGCGCGTGACGGCGGCGGGCGTGACAGTGTCGTGACAGTGATTGTGACAGTGACGAGCTCTGTGACAGTGTGCCGAAAGGGTTGTGTGACAGTGTGCGACTGGAGCGGGCTGCGGCAGTGGTGGTCTCCGGTTGATCTAACAGTGAGAATCAAAAGTCGATTTTGGGAAAAAAATTTCCCCATTCGTGTGGCTTTTGATTACTATTATATTATTGTCTTTGATACTGTAGTTGCTGTGCTGCTTTTGAGTGCGTTAGTTTGGCTGCTGCTCTTTGATATTTTCTTTCTTTACAAAAAAATTAAAAATAAAATATAGTGCTTGTTCGCTCAAGATGCGCCGGCGGCGCGGTACCAGCTAACGCTGCCGTGAGTGTTGTTTGATTATTTGTGTGGAATTCTTTACTTCTTTTTGATTCGTGGACCATTACTTTGGATGGATAACGCCTCTGCAAGTAAGTTTAACTGCTCGTTTATGCAATTGTTTTTATCATAATTTCTGTGCTGGGGTGCTAAAAGATTCTCACGCAGTGAACACCCGGACGAAACGGGGAAATAAGTGTGGAAGGAGCAATAGTAAGTCGGGTTGAGAATTTATAATTTTGGCCCTTGTGTTTGATTTTTACAAACATTGTTGTCGATTTCTTTATTTTTCTTGTGTTCTTTGGGTTCTTTTTCATGTGAAAAGTGTCACATTGTTTAAAATGTAATGTCACATTCTTTTCAATGTGAATCGGCCAGAATATGTGGGCTAAATTTTGTTGTCACATTCAAAAGAATGTGATAATAATAGTAAAAGGAATGTGACAGTTTTCACATGAAAAAGAATGTGACGTCACAGTAATTGAGTAACAGTGAGGTCTATAACGAAATGCTGTCAAACTTATAGGAGTTAAACTGGCCATTAAATATCTTCTCTCATTTTGATATTGAGTGTCCACAAGGCCCTCCTTTTGTGCTGTTGGATTTCATCCATTTTATAATCCAATGTTCTTATTATTATCATGATGTTCATCACGGGTAGTTTTTGGCACCACACTCTGACTCGAACGACGGCTTTTTTTAAATTACGTCATTTTCCTTTTCGTTCCAATACGTTTGCTTTCACGCCATTTTAAAGCTAAAGTTTCATGTCAATTTCCTACGCTTGACGCTTATTTTTTATTTTTATCTGCCTTTAAATGCAACACGCTGCTGCTTCTTTGCTCTCTGTACTTACGCGCGTTGTGCCCTGTTTTCCCCGATTTTATTTTTTCAAACCGCAGGTCACACGTGCTTCTCTCCTCCCCCCCCCCTGCTGTGGCCCCACTGAGCTACGCACCCATAACTCCCTGTAGTAAACACCTATATGCAGTATCGCTCAGCAGTACAAATAGCAAGAGGGGAGGGGGGGTGAGAGGGGGTAAGCAAGTGGGGGTGGAGGATATAGGTCTAGGGGTAGTAGGACCTCCCCCGCGTCGAGGCGCGAGAGAGAGAGGGGGCGAGGTGGAGCGAGCGAGATCGCCGCGCAGAGGAACTTTATGAACTCTTAAGAACCCCATCTCCTCGGCATTGTCTCTGTCGCACTTCATCCTAAAGCGGGCGGCTTACTTCTTCTCCACGCGTAACGTGTCCGACATCACCCCAAAATGGCGAGCGGCGTCGGCGTCGTGTCGGGGCGGCGTCGCGACGCTTCGGAAAATGAAATTGTTATCGATCTTCCGTCCGCTCTGTGTTTATCTTCGCCACCCTCCACGGAGGGCTATCGTCCGTACGACACGCACTTTTTTCATTTTATATATATACGGTATCTGTGTCTCTCTTATTTTTTTCCAGTCTCTCTCTCTCTCTCTCTCTCTCTCTCTCTCTCTCTCTCTCTCTCTCTCTCTCTCTCTCTCTCTCTCTCTCTCTCTGCCGTCTCGCGGAGCGCACAAGTATAGTATCTCGAGGGTCATTCCTCGAGCAGGGGGCGGCGGCGCGCGGCTCCCGCTATTGATAAGAGCAACGAGGTGTTTGCCGGCGATTCTGTAAGAAATACGGCCGTCTGTATGAATTAAAGATCGCATATAGCTGCCGCTGTGTCACGCCGCGCGGGTCGCGAGCTCTCCCAATATTTTGTTGCGCTTTTACTTCCCCCTCTCTTTTTTTTTTCGCTCGTGGCTCCGTGTCGTCTCTCTTCCGAGTGTCGCCTTTTTGGTGATGTATCGTGGCCTGCTAAATTTGTGTGTGTGTGTGTGTGTGAGAGAGAGAGAGGGAGAGAGTCTAGGAGACGTGATCGGGGGCGTTATAGGAAAAAGGCTCAGGGTGCACGTGTCATGTGTCATTAAGGTTTGTTTTTACACCCCAGCTTTGAAGTGAGTGTAAGAAAACGGTTTCACAAACTATTTATTACGAGATTTCTGTGTTCATTCACTGAATCATACTGGACGCTACTTTACTTTTACAATTGTTCGGGGAACTTACTAAATGCCCGATGCCAAGAGCTTGAGCGCGACGTGCTGCACGGAGCGGTTCTCTTTCAAGTATTTTATGTTTTTGGCATGGCGAGTCTCTCTCGCGCGGGTCGCGAGTCGCTAAAAGAACAAACCGCCTGTCTACCTGCACTACAAGTGTTCGGCGCCCCGCGGCGATGCATCACTCGGCGAGGGCCTAAGTGCCGGCGGCGCGGGCCGGGGCGGCTCTGGACCGCGACCAAACGAATATTTTATTAACCTCAGACCGACGCCAAAGCGCTGCTCTGGTGGGTGCAGCACACCCCCGCCCCGCAGGTGTTTATTGTCCGCTTGCTGGTAATTTTTTTTTGCCCCCAGACTGCTTGACCAATAACGCAAAATAAATAAAAATATTATTCAAGGGCTCCGTTCTCATGAAAAAAAAAGGTCTTTAAAAAATCCACCAATATTCCTAAAAATTGAACAAAAAAAAATTGTAAGTAAGAATAAATCAAAAACAGTAACGATTAAGGAAAATAACGAAAAGCCAGAAAAATCAGTGTACACTTGGAGAACCCATCAAAATCACTCTCAGGCCATACTTCGACGATGAAATCAATTTTGCTAAATAAGTGATGACAAAGCAATGCACACGATGTCGTCTACCCGCACGCAAATGTCGCAAAACCATTTAATTTTCTTTTTTTGCCGAGTATTTTGCCTCTCCCCACTTCAAAGGGGCAAACGTATTAATAATTGGCCCGCACTGACAGCTGGCGCTGCCCTGCGTCATGTTTGGGGCGCGGCCAAGCCGGCTGTACAGGGCGGTGGGCGGCGCTCCCCGGGCCGCTGCATGCAGTGCAAACGGAAGTACGACTTTGTCGCGCGGATCCGTTTAAACGGGGAGACCGCTCTATGATCCGCGCCGACATGCGCGAGACAGCAACGCACGCGCGTGTTGTACACGTGTCGGCCAGACGTCGTGATGACTCGAGAGGTGGAGATGCAGATATCAAGCTGTCCCTGTAAATTTTCAAAAGACTTTGTTTTCTTCGGCTCAAAACCCTAATGTGTATTTATCGAGGGGGAAACAAGCCTCAATCCTAATCGTCAACTTGGAGTTATTATTGATTTTTTCTGATATTTTGCTTAAATTAGACCAAAATTTCTGTGAATTTTTCTGATTTTTATTTTCTGAGTTGTCCTGAATTCTTTTGAGTTACGAAGTGTCGCAGTTGTACCAAAATTTTAGAGTGGTCTCACCCTCGGTATTTATCCTAATTTTCGAAGATATCCAAAATAATTCACTTTATCTTAAAAAAAATTAAACCGATGCGCTTGGACTTGATTTGGACCTTGCAGATGAGCAGGGAGCACGTGGCAATATGGTTTTCTCATTTTGGCCTTTTTTTTTTTTTGCCGTACTTTGCCGGCTCTTGACGGCCATCAGACGGCTTTGCGGGGCGCAGCCGGGTCCTCGTCACCTCCTCAACTCATTTCTCCGAGGGGGGCGTATTTCTCATCAAGCCTTCGAGCACTCACCCCTCTCCCCATCCCCTTCCCCCCATCCGTTCCATTTTTTATTTTTATTTTTTCATACTTTCCGCAGCTGCGCGTACTTTTGTTTGCTTTCCCTTTCGGGACGGCGGCGCGGGCTTTTCTCATTTCCATTTGGGCGACCCTGTCGTGCGGTGGGTGGGGCCCCGCCGCACCCGCCGGGCCGCGGCCGGCCGGCCAGCTGGGCGTGGCGCGGGGGCGTGGCGGGGCGGGGCGGGGCGGGGCGGGGCGGGGTCTGTCGGGGTGGGGCCGGCGCGCGGGGGGGTTGAAGTGGCACGCAGGACACTTCCATGATAAGCAGAGCGGCAGCAGTGGTGGGGTCGTGCGTGTGGAAGTGCCGACCACGCCGCGACCTTCCCCGACACTCGGTCATGATTTACGACCCCTTTTCGATCTATCGCTGGGAAAATTCTCTCTCTCTCTCTCTCTCTGTCTCTCTCTCTCTCTCTCTCTCTCTCTCTCTCTCTCTCTCTCTCTCTCTCTCTCTCTCTCTCTCTCTCTCGCTGCTCACTTGCTCGTCCTCTTGTACAATAACCCGCGCACAGCCGCGCGGTGAGCCATAACTGATTTGTGCGTCAAAGCCCGCGCGGCTGTGACTTTTCGGTCGGTGCCCGCTTCCTGTGTGTGCGCGCCTTCTCTCTCTCTCTCTCTCTCTCTCTCTCTCTCTCTCTCTCTCTCTCTCTCTCTCTCTCTCCCTCCCTCTCTCTCCTTCTCTCTCCCTCTGCACTGTAAAAAGCTTACGGTGAATTTGACTGTAAGTTACAGTGAAACCTGCACCACTGTAAGTTACGGTGCATATTCGCCGTAACTTACAGTGAATATGCACCGTAAGCTACGGTGAGCAGCCTGCACCACTGTAAGTTACGGTGCATTTTCACCGTAAGCTACGGCGAATAGCCTGCACCACTGTAAGTTACGGTGTATATTCACTGTAAGTTACGGTGAATATGCACCGTAACTTACAGTGGTGCAGGTTTCACCGTAAGCTTTTAACAGTGTGTCACACACAGCATGCCCACGCCCTTGGCGCGCGTGCACGGGGGCTGATAACGGCCTCCTGCGCGCTCCCCACGCACTCGACTGATCTAATTCGCACCGCCGAGTGAGAGAAGGCGCGCGCGCACACACCTCAGGCACCGCCGCGCAAACCAAGCCCTGCTCAGCTCCGGAAAGACTAATATTTATTGCAAGGTGTTTGTCCTGTTTGTGATTTATTTTTGGAAATAAGTTTGCATTTATTGTCAAGTTTTTGAATTTATTTAAAAATTTAAAATATTATTTTCTTTAACAGTTTTAGTTTATTTCTATTATTTAAAATATTTTTCTTAACATAGCACTCCCTTAGAGGGAGTAACGACTTTGAAATTTTCATACGGCTCGTAATTCAATAAAATTTTCAGAAAAGTGCAGAAAATTGCAGAAAAAAATCACAAAAAATCTGGAAATATCACTATAGTTAACTAAAAGTCACAGAACTCTAGACTTTTTTTTAAAGCAAACTTTAAAAAACTCTCAAACTGACAAAAAAAAATCAGAAAATTTTTACACCAAAATCTAGTCTTGTTTTACCCTCGATTACCGTCCAGCTAGCTTTCGGAGAGTCGCTCTGTTCTAGAATATATTTACATTTTCCTTTTTAAAATATAAAATGTCCGTAGCTTCTGCCTGGTGGTGACGGCGAGGGACGTCGTCGCCTGCTGCTTCTGCATCTCATTACGAGCCGCGCCGGCTGAACTTACGCCGGCCGGTCGTCCCCGCCCCGCCCCGCCCCGGCTTTGCAAGTACTTTGGGCCCTCCCTCCCCTGCCCTGCTCTCCCCTGCCCTGCTCTCCCCTGCCCTGCCCCCGCACTCCCTCCGCGCGCTCCTACCCTTTCACCTCATCACTGCCCTTCACCCTTCTCCAAAATCTCTCTCCTCCCCAACCAGCACCCTCCTCTGTGCCGCCCCCGCCCGTTGCGCCTTTGCCGCCGGTCGACACACACACACACTCAGTCGCATTATTCTTCATCACGGTAAATTCCCTCAATCCCAGGCAATTCCTCTTGCGGCGCCGCCATCCTTCTCTGCCGCCTCTTTTCTAATTTAAATTCAAATCCCCGCCCACGTCGCGCCACGCCGCGCCACGCCACGCCACGCCCGCTCGGCCCTTGCGCGCGGCGCACGTAATGAAAGTGTCTTCGATGTGTTATGGATGGCGGCCAGGGCAGGCCACGGCAGCGGAGCGGGTAGTAGTATCGCATCTGCAAGACGTGCACTACTGCTCTAGTTTTTGGGAAAAAAAAAAAAACGAGTTATTTGTTTAGTACCTATTTGCAAGGGGAATGGAGAGTGGAAGCTGCCGTGCAACATTTCATAAAATGCATTCCTTAAAAAAAAAAAAAAAAAAAAAAAAAAATCGTAGAATATCTTCGTTGATTTACTTTTTATTTAGTTACTTACGCTTTTTAATGTGTGTTGTTAATTGAAAGCTGCCGTTCATTGCTCGTCGCTGCATAACCAGTCGCTGTGGGTTTTGCAGTTGTACTTAGCAATTTGAGAAATTCTGCAAATTTGAGTTTGAATTTGAATTTTTTTCTGAAAATCTACAACAGTTTTTCACAGCACGGCATAGTTGTTTCCAAATTTTCAAAAACTTTTTTTCTTTTTTCAAATAAATTTTCTAACGTTTAACTTAACGTTTTTCCCGGACCAGAAGAAACCATCCCGCGATGGATGGAAATACAGTTGATAAAACTCTTAGCCCGTAATATTTTTTTGCGTTGGATCTTCGCTTCGAGAAGCCTCTTTCTCTGTCTCTCCCCGCTGTCTTGCCCACACTCTCGGCGGCCTGCCCCGCCCCGCCCCGCCCCGCCCCGCTGGTACTCGCGCGGTATTCGCGGGACCGGGGACCCCCCGAGCTGCAGCTCCGCGAGAGTCCCTCCTCACCGGCGCGGGGTATGCCCGTTTAGTCAAGTATCGCGCTCTCGGCGCTGCGCGGCGCTCGGGGCGTCAGAGACCCTCGCCCCGCACCCCGCGCCCTGCTCCACGCCCCGCTCCACGCCCCGCTCCACGCCCCGCTCCACGCCCCGCTCCACGCCCCGCTCCACGCCCCGCTCCACGCCCCGCTCCACGCCCCGCTCCACGCCGCCCCGCACCCCACCGGCTCGCTCGGGTCCTGCCCGGCCCAGCCCAGCCCCGCCTGCCCTGCCCTGCCCGGGTATAAATCATTTGGCCGGCACGGCAGTTCGCTGAAACGTGTTGCCTTGCCCCACCATTGGCCGAGAACGTGGTGTGGTGTGGTGTCGCCGAACGGGCCTTTTCAAGGGGACGAGGAGGAGGAGGAGGAGGAGGGAGGAAAGGAGGCGGAAGGGTGCCGGTCGGACTGCGGCATTCTAGCAGGCGGCTTGGGGGACCGGCCCTAAGGAGGGACCGTTTAGGACCGTCGACACGAATTTCCACAAGTTCCAGATCCAACAAGTGTTTTTATTAGAAGTTTCTTTTTAAAGTTAATATTTTACCTCATATCATTAAAGTATTAAACAGTGCAAGCGTTGTGATGACTCGAGGGGAATCCCTCGTAGAAAATGCGTTCGATGAGTTTTTGTTACTTTTTATTAATTGATTTTTTTTTTATCTTTTGTGTTGATTTTTCTTTTGATTTTTCAAGGAAAATTTGTCACTTTTTGATAATTTTTGATCTTTTTCTCCTAATTTTGACTTTCGTTTTTTTCAGTTTTTCTGTTGATTTGTTCTCGCTTTTTAAAAAAAAATTTCTGTATCTTTCTTCTTGATTTTATTTTGATTTTTTGTTTGATTTTTTAAATGACTTTTTGGGGGCCGCGCTTTGATTTTTCTAAGTGACTCCCCCCTCGGTGATGACTCAGAAGGTATCGTCCTGACTTTTCCCCTAAATGTGTCTCCGAGATTATTCCGCAGTCCGCCAAGTCTCCGAGGTAGTGCGCGGGGAAGACGTATAGAGCAGTAGAGGAGAAAGAATGAGAAAGGAGACAGAGAGAGGTGGTGGTGGTGAGTTTGCCGGCCGTCTCCGCCGGCGAAACATATTTCATGTTCGATCTTATTGCCCCGGCCGGCCGGCTGCAGGACAGCTTATTGCTCTCGGCCCGGCGGCCTGGCGGGAGTGAGACATCTGTAGTATGAGAAATTCGCCGGGTACGGCATGGCGCCCCGAGCGGCGATGGCTTTCTCATTACACGAGGCGCGGCGATTGTGTGTCGGGAGTGGGCGGCGGAGGAGGAGGAGGAGTTGGTGGTGGTGGTGGAGGAGGAGAAGGAGGAGGAGGAGGAGGAGGCAGGTCATACAGGTTATGCTCGCACCGGAAGTCCCCTCTGCCGGTCAGTGTGCCCCCGCCCTGTCCCCTGGCCGCAGAGATGATGCGATAGCAGGACAAAAGCGGCCGGCGAATTCACTTTATTCGACAACAACGGCAATGTCGATCGCAAACATCTCGCTCCCCACTCCTCCCCCTCCATCTGATGCGATGATGTTCATGTCCGCTTGTTGCTTATTTTCGGCCGTTTTATATCGTTATTTTATTTCTTTGTTACTCGTACATTTTGCCCAAACTGCGCGGTGCCCCTCGTCAGCGTGCTCCACGTGACCCAATGAGGCTGTGGTCGACCGGTCGACGCCGGACCTTGTCGCGCGCTGAGTCACCTGCGCGTTGTCGCCGCGATCGATTTTGCCGTGGAATTTTTATCATCGTGCGCTCAGCCAAAGCCGCTCGACTGTGTCGCTTCTCCGTCTTCGTGGGAAGTTGGACGGAAACTGGTTTCTCGATGAAAATGATGCCCGGCTGCTGCTGGCGGCATCGCTGACACTGCCCGGGGATTTTTATTATTATTTTTTTATTCCGTTCTTTTTCTTCTTCCTCTGTTTCTTTGCAGAGGACTTGTCGGTCGGTCGGTCAGTCGGCGCTTATGCAACCGACGACAGCAGAGGGAGCATGCGTAAGGTCGACAATAGGCGAACCTAACGGAACCTCACAATGCAAAAACCCGGAGAAAAGAGAACGTTTTTTAAAAGGCCCCGCCGGCCGCCGCCGCGCTGGCGTCTTTCGCTAAAAGTCTCTCATTGTGGAGGCTGAGAAGCCAGACCGGAACAATGATGGACTGGATAAACACTTCTTCTCGCTATCGTTTCGTTCCGCTTCGCCGTTTTTTTCTTTCTTTCCTTTTTCCATTTTCGCGAGCTGCTGTCACAAAAGCCACACTCTGGCCTTGGTACACCGCACTGCTGACCAGCCTGTCTCCCCAAAGACAATGACTCTCGGACTTTCTTTGGGTCAGCGAGCAATGATGTGGCCGGAGACCTCACGCAAGAAAGTTTCACAAAAATTGAAACATTTTTTATATTATTTTTTTCAAATTAAAAATTTTAAGGAGCATGTTTGGGCCGTCTTATTTGACTGTTTTCGGTGTCTAGCCCTCTCAGAGGGGTCCAACATGGCGTCCTGCCTGCCTTATCGTACCTGGTTCTTTTCGTTTCCGATACCCCCCGCCCCCTCTCTCTCTCTCTCTCTCTCTCTCTCTCTCTCTCTCTCTCTCTCTCTCTCTCTCGCTCTCTCATCCGTAGAGCGGGAGAGGAGCGCAGGAGACGGGCCCGTGTTTCTGTCAGGGCGTCTGGCCGTCTCTTGTCCGCAGGCGCAGAGGATTTATGTGGGCGCCCCTGTACACAGCCATGGTGTAAAGCCAAACATAAAGGCTGCGTGTAAACACGCGCACCGCCATATGCGCGCTTATATGTGAGGGTGTACCCGGTACCACGGCCGCGTGGGCGCGCCCGGTCATGCGAAATGTTCCCTTTTGAGAGGAGATTTTATGTATGAATTTGATGCAGGTTGTCGGGGTGCCTCTAAACAGTCATGGTGTCCGTCACCAAAAGTGGCGTCAAATGGGACTCAAGGAATCTGCTCAAGTTTGGGGTGACCTATTTTACACGCTGAAGGGAGCTAAGTTAACATTGTTCTTATTCCAAGATAATTTTATTTACTTCAATGCTGCTGCGTTAGGTTTTCGATCAAGCACCTTCGTCATAAAAAAGGGACGTCTTCTTTAGACTTTGACAGCCTCAAGAAACCTAATCTAAAAACTGAGCATTAGAGCACAATGAGAAACACTTTTGGTTGCAGCGATCAAACTGTAGTTTGATCCGTCCAAGTAGTCATAAGCATCGAACTTTTAGTTCTGGGAATAATACTTTCGGTTAGAATGACTGAATTTTTTAATGCCCGTAACTACTCTGACGGATCGAACAACAAGCTGGTGTTACAGGCTTTGAAGACATGGCTTCCATGAAAAGTTTCTCACGGTGCACTCTCTTGTTATTATTTTGCAATTTCATCATTTTTCTTTTAAATTTTATTTTTTATTTTGGAGAAGCGCGTTGTTTCGGAGTTTGCCTATCCCGGCGGGGGCTGCTGGAACTGCAGCCCACAGATGGCGCTCCGCGTGGCAAATGGTTTTACAGCGCCCGGCTCGGTCAGCGGGTCTGACCGCCGCCGCTCCATCTTTCGCTGCCTCCGCCGCTTTGGCTCGCCGGTCCCTTTTCCGGGCGTCTCCGGTGAAAATTGCACACATTTCATTCTCGGCCTCCCGGAGTCATATTTTATTCCGCGCCAATTCATCGCGCCGGAGCCTCGCTCGCTGCGGGAGCTTTTTGCTCGTCTGTATCATCCCCTTTCTCCCTTCCCTCTCTCTCTCTCTCTCTCTCTCTCTCTCTCTCTCTCTCTCTCTCGCGCGCGCGCTCCCTCTCTCTTTTTCTGCGTGGCGGGCTGCCTACCAATCTACTGGAGCGCCCCCTCCACCCCCGCGACAAAGCGGGATGCCGCGCAGTCGGCCTTGCATCGATTTATTGCAACTTTCTTTGCTGAGGCTGCGGGCTGGAAAACACACGCGTCTGCCCTGCACGGCACCTATTTCAAAATGAACCCTTATTTTTGTGAAGTTGGTAAGAGTTGAAGGGGGAACAACTCTGAAGTTTCTGTAATTCGTGGAAATTCAAAGATATTCAGAAAAAATAAAAATATTCCGAAAAACGCAGAAATAAATTGAAAAATTCAGGTAAATCACATACATTAAGGCAAAATTCAATCAAAGATTGCAAGAACAAAATATTCAAAGAAACATTTAGAAAAATTTACAGAAATATTTAGAAAAATTCAGAAAATTCAACAAACATTCAGAAGAAAAAAAATCAGAAAAAATCAACGAACGTTCAGAAGAAAAAAAAATCTGCAAAATTCATAGAAATTCTCGAATTTTGTACACGAAAGTTGAGAGTTCAATGTTACTCCCTCGGTGAGAGGTAGAAATCCTTAGTGTTTTAAGAGTGGATCGGAGCACAGCCGCTTGCGTGGCCGGACTAGCGTGGCCGCGTCGTCGTCGGCGTGACGCCTTTGCCTCATCAGCGACTCCTATTGAAAAAGGATTCGTCCTAATCCTGGACGAAGGACGTCCTGTTCTCGGTGGAGACGAGCAGGAGCACGAATTGACCTCACGCAGGCTGACTGGGGTCGGGCCGAGAGCTCAGACTGGCGCGCGGCGTGGCGCGGCGCGGCCGTACTACACGGATCCATTAATCTCCGTCAAACGGAGTTTCAACCAATTTTTCTTTCGGCGGCAGACGGTCCCGGCCTGGCCGTGGCGAGCCGCGCTGGGCCGGGCTCGGGCTGGTTGGTGGGGCCGGCCGGGCGAACAGAAATAGAGGAGGAGCCAAGTGACAGTCCGCATGGAGGAGGCTGCGCTGCGCCGGGCCCGCCGGGCCACACGAGGGGTGCGGCGGCGCAGCGCTGCGCGCGGGGGACCGGGGAACTAGCCTCGTGTATTTCCTAATTTATTAGAAAAAATAAATAAATACAAATCAATAAAGTAGCTCTCACAGTTTTAATTTATATGTTGTTCAACATATATGTTGTATAATTTCGTAGCAACTCGTATTGGTTTAAGACAACTCGTTTTTATAATCCAACAATTACAATTTCACCTTGAAAGTGGTCCAAAAAAATTATTTCAAAGAAGAATTTGCAACACATTCCTTTCTCTCAAGCAGAAATTTGGGCGAACATACAATTTGACTTGTTAAGGAACTAGAGAAGTAGCAATGAAAGTAGAGTTGTAGTGTGATGACAGGAGTTATACAGAGTTTTTATCGTTGCCCATGAAGTAAAAAAATAATGGACACATACTGCGACATTTCTAGGGCTTTGATTTAAATAATTGTGTTGTTTTGAATCAAAGGCAGACATCACGATGAATATCATCAGGTGACAACTATCTTCTTAAGAGTCTTCTACAGTTTTGGCATATACATGTCTCTTACATTATTTTCTACACATTACAGTTGAAAGTAATTTTTGTGTAGATTTAATTAGTTTTTTCGATTATTTTAATTTTCTTAACACTAGTAAGTGTATGGAAAAAAAATACGCGATTCGGGGGCCTGCGATTTAAACTCGTCCAGCTGCTTTGCGGACGGCCCCCTGCCGCCGCCGCTGCCGCCGGGGCGGCCCGCCGGCCGCAGCGTTCGACGCGGCCATCCGTCATGGCGTCGGCACGAGAGCGTCGCCGGCGACGCCCAACATCCATTACTTCCTATTTTTATGCGTTGTTTTGGTTCCGCCTGGGGCGGCGCCGCGCCGACGGCCGCCGGATCCGACCAGGCGTCTATATATCCGAGGAGACTTTGCACTTAAGTTCCGAGTAATCCCTAGGATGGGCGCGCGCGTTCAGTATTACACGCGCCGGAGCCAAAAACAAGATGCTCGCCACCCCCGTGGCCCTGAGGTTTCATTTTTTTCTCCATCCTGGAGGGGGGGGGGGGTAAGATTTTCCCAAGGATTTTTCAAGAAGACGCATCAGGAAACTCTGCGCGAGCAAAGTGCTCTCCTGTTTTATCGGCCGTGCTAAACGGCTGAACGATTTGGGCGGACGCGCGCCGGCCGGAGCCGCTCTGTCCCGCTCGACAATGCAATAACTTATGCGGGAAAATAACTCGGTGGAGGAGGAGGCCGCATCAAGACCGCGAGTACGGAGAAAGGAAGAGAGAGAGAGAGAGAGAGAGAGAGAGAGAGAGAGAGAGAGAGAAGGGGGGCGAAAGGGCGAGCAAATACAAAGCTGTGGGAAGCGACGAGCGATAAAGAGCGACCCTAACCTGCGAGTAACCCAGATAGCAAGCGGTAGTCATGATAATAACAATAAAAATTAAGATAATTAGTCATTATCGGCACAACACTGCTCCTGAATCACTGCGTGTGGCCTCAGAGAGGGAGAGAGAGAGAGAGAGCGAGCGGGCAGCACGCTCACCGCAGGAACGGCGTCGGGTAGGTCAGTGTCGGACTCGGGGACAGTTTATGAGCTAACGACGCGCCCGGGACAGTTATTGTCCATTCAGACTGTCTCGCTCACACCCTCTAGCCCGGCGCTATCTCTTGCTCTCTCTCTCTCTCAAGCGCATACCCTCTTGCCCGCTCGGTCTCTCTCTCTCTCTCTCTCTCTCTCTCTCTCGCTCCTTTGCCCTGCCCCCTCCCGCGGCGGCGGCGCTCTTATTTCGTTTTGATGAGCTCTTTGACACTCCCTCTCCTTCCGCCGACGCGGTATTTTGTCGCGGGCGGAGGAACGACTTTGTAATCATCTCGTTCCTCAGACGGGGCAGGGCGCGCGTCTGGGCGGGATTATAGGACCGCCGCCATATGTTACATATAGTTTTAAGCGTCTCGCCGCGGGAAGTATGAAAAATTCGATGGCCATCCCGGGCCGGTAGCGATCGCGCGCGTCGTCGCGCTGGTGCAATTCCGATCAGCTGATTTCCCCGCCCCCGCGCCGGGCCGGCAGATGGGAAACGTGTGGTGGTGGTGGTGAGCCCCTCTCGTCTTTTTCTAATATAGCCATAAAATTACCGCGGCGCGCTCGAGGAATATATACGCGTTACCGGCGCGCCGCCGGCCGGCCGCGGGGCAAGAGAGCCAATCATAGACAGTGCGGCAACACCGCTGCTGTCTCTGCTCATGCTTTGTGTCTCTCTCTGTCTTTTGGTTCTTCTCTCTCTCTCTCTCTCTCTCTCTCTCTCTCTCTCTCTCTCTCTCTCTCTCTCTCTCTCTCTCTCTCTCTCGTGCGTCCTCCCGACGCAACGTGCCCCGCTGCAGTAGGTTGTATGGTATATACGTACGGCTGCTCCGCTGCCGGTCGCCTCTTGTTAGTCAAAAAACGGAAACGAAAAAGAAAACTTGCCGGTCTCACCGACTTGCGTGTGTCATCTGTTGCGATGAGATGAAAGCGAATGGGAAACAACTCTTAATTTTGTTGTACAAGTTTTGTGAATTTTTGTAAATATTTCTGAATGTTTATAAAATTTTTGTGAATTTTCTCCTGCAGTTTAGCTTTTTTTTGTAAATTTCCCAGAATTTTACTGTATTTTTCTGAATAAACTCTACTAAATTTTCCTGTTTTTTTTTTTTCTGAAAAGCATATGGTGTTTAAAAATTTAAGAGTTGTTTCCCCCTCGGATAAAACCGTCGTCAAACGAGGCTCGCTGACCGTTCTGTCGGCAGCACAGCACGGCAGCACCGCTGTGCCAAGAGACGGCCAAGTTTATGACCCGGCCGCTCTCGAAAAGAAGTATGCCAATGGGTCATGCCGATTAATTAATTTGCCTCAACTTTTCTTTTCACCGGGAATTGAAAAATGGCGCGTACTCCCAGCTGTGGTGATGGTATTATGTTTCTGCCTGAAACCCGGCGGCTGCTCGTTTTATTGGTAATGCCTTTGCACGCAATCGATTCGCGGCAATTTCATTCGGTATCTCGTAAGTCATCGCTGTAGAAAACCCTGAGGTCCCTCTGACCCCTTAGCGACAACCTTAACCCTCATCTGAGCCCTTGCTTTCTTTTTGTTTAGTTAGTGTGTTCGTCTTAAGTATTTTCTCCTTTTAGTTTTGTTTTTCAAAACAGGACCGGGAGCTGGGTAGGCCCGGGTCTCGGCCCGGGCAGCTGCTCTCTGCTCCTCAGCTGTTCGGGGCCCGTCCGTAAGCCACGTGACAGCGCTCTGTCGTATCTCACACTCAGAAAGGTCCATTCTTGATCCAAGAAGTGCTTGCCCGCAAGGTCACTGACCCCGGTTCAATTTTGTTTTGATACATTCAGATCGAGAAACTTTGTTTCAAATAATCACTGTGAAAAAAACTGGTAAGGGTTACGGGAAAATTTTCCATGATAAAAGTCGTAAAATTACAATTTGAAATTGTAAATTTACAAGCACCCTCTATCGACTTGGAATTGACCGACGAGCAAGAATGGGCTGTCGTAAATTTACGACATATTTTGTAAATCAAAATTACGAAAAATGTCGTAAATTTACGAGGATGTTTTTCACAGTGATGGCAGCTCCGCTGTGATGATTAGTCGTAGGTTTACGGGAAAATTGTTCATAATGTGAGTCGAGAAATTAAAAAATAGATACAAATTGTTATTGCATCAAGAAAAAAAATTCCCTTTGTGTGTGCCCCATTGACATGTGCCGATGTATGAAACTTTAGAATCCCGTCATGTAGCCTATGTGATGTGTCTGACCAATCTCTCTTCTCTGTCTGCTTCCAGGTAAGCCGATAGCATAATTAATGGACGACTTCCGCGTGTCGTGATGAGGCGTGCGAGACGCCATGCGGTGAGTGGGTTTCATCGCGTATATGCGTTTCTCTCTTCTTTTTTAACGCTCCATGGTGCCCTTTGATGCGTTGTAAGCGGTGCGCGCGAGCCCCCCGGAGCGCCAGTGCGGCAGCAGTCCGCCGAACCTCCCCTCTCCCCTCTCCCACCCCTCCCCCTCCCCTCCCCCCACCCCCTCTCCTCCCCCCACCCCCTCTCACCCTCTCGGTCCCTCTATCCCGCCCCCCAGACGGCCGCCTCTTCCCAGGCCCTAAATCAATGGTGGTGGGCAGGCGCAGTAAATAGCACACGCTGCGCTCGCCTGCTGTCTCTCTCGCACCCGCGCGCGGCTCGCGCCCGGTGTGCGAGCGAGAGGGAGACAGTAGTGCATGCCCCTGCTGCAGCAGCCTCCCGAGCTGCTTCGCCCCCCGGCCTCCAGGGCGCAGCACGGGGCAGCATCGCAGCCCGCGCGGCCAACGTGTCGCGGGCGATCAGCTGTTTGGACTGCATTTGACTCCCCATTGACTCTTCAAAGCTTACGGTCATTTTCAGTCTCCACACTGCGACGCTACGGTGGTAAAACAAATGTATAATACCAAACATCACCTGATGTTTAACTCCGAATGTATAATATTAAAACACTCTACTGTGCATATAGTTCAAACTATACATCATCAGATGTATATTTTCCAAACACTTTGCAGCAAGTGTTCAGTTGGCTATACACTTGGCGCAGCGTGGTATCCATGCTTTTCCATGTGAAGCCTCGCCCAAGTTTATACTTCTATGCATCACTCAAAATGTTTAATCTCTATACATTTACGAAGTATTTAGGTGTTAAACATCTTGTCATGCTTAGTTCGCGCTGTACATCACGTCATGTATAGAATTGCCAACTATACACCATGATGTATAGAAAACTAAACATTTGTTTTACCAGTGTAGCCGCACTCTTAAAAGCTGACGGTGATTTTCTACTGTAAGCTACAGTGAAAGTCACTATTGGCTGCAGTGATCCACGATGCTGCAGCACTGATGGTCACTGAAAACCCACGCTAATATTCACCGTAACTTGCGGTGAAATTCACTGTAAGCTATACAGTGCTGCAGGGTTCACGACTGTAGCTTACAGTAAAAATCACCTTTTCAGCCTCTCACAGTGAATGTCGGGAGCATCAGTGACCCTGTAAACTGTTTAGTATGAACCCAAAAGTGATCAGTTTTATTATTTATTACATATTTTTTTGAAAGTACTATTGGCGCGAGGGTGTTCGGTGCTCAGACGAACGTGCTTAGCGCTGACGCTCCCCACTGCGCCCCGCGCGACACAGCGAGTCTCTTTTGAACGTGCCTGTAGGAGCCCATTCCTCGCATGCTACTCTGCTCTCTTGCCCTTGCAGGAATTTGGGCGCCCGCTGGGGGCCGGTGGGGGCCGCCGGGGGCCGTGCCGTGCAGCAGCGGGGGTCCAGCCGGGGCCCGCTCGTAAATTAGACGCGAGCGACAAACGAATAACACGATGAGAGCGTAGCCCGCTGGTTTTGTTTCCGGAGAGTATATGCGTTCTTTTGTCAGGAGTATGATTTAAAAAAATGAGAAAAAAATATTTTAATTGAGAGTGAGAATGTTTGTCGTACACTTGCAGGCGTGTGTGTGGCTTTTCCCGCGGACACGCCCGTCTCTTAGTTTGTGTCAAATACGTGGAGAAAAATTATCAATGCATATGTGGGTCATGTGAACGGACGGGAATTCCCGCACCTGCAAGTGCACGACGGTTACTCTGGAAATCCAAGTGTACGAATGTCGCACACTTGTAGATGTGCGAGGATTCATTCGTACACTTGGCCACTCATATCCCAGGAAAATTCACACGTTTCAGTGGCCAAGTGCACGAATGAATCCTCGCACACCTACAAGTGTGCGACATTCACACACTTGGGTTTCCAGTGTAGACGCTTTAGTGGATTTCCAGTGTAGGAGGACGCGCGGGGAGGCCTGCTCTGCCGTGCTGTCGCCAGGAGCAGAGAGAGAGAGAGAGGGAGAGGGAGGGAGGGAGAGAGAGAGAGAGACACAGAGGGCGGGCGGGGGCGTGCGCGCCAGAGCGAGATGGGGTGCGCGGGCGCGCGGCCATGATTGATTGCGGTCACGTGGACCGGCTCGACCAATGAGGAACGACCGCCAGCCGGCAGCTCAGCAGCAGCGGGGCAGGGCCGGGCAGGATGCAGAGTTATTGAACGAGCAAGAAAAGAAGGACGGCCTGTGGGTGGCGGCGGGGCGGCCCGGCGGACGCCACCCCCTCCCCCGCGCGCCCCCCGCCCCCGCCGCAACCCGCGCCTCCACCCCCGCCACCTCCCCGCCGACGCTCGGCTCGGCGTTCGGCTCCGCTTCGGTCGCGCCCGGCCGGGCCGGTCGGCTGTATGCTGTGCGGCCGGCTTCGCCTCCGCTGATACCGGCTCTGCTGGGCCAGGCCATGTGCGTGTGTGCGTGCTCTCCCCGGTCGCCTCGCCTCTCCTCTCGACCGACTACCGCTGCGTCTATAGCAGCCGATAGGACCGGCCCTAGGTGCAAGCAGATGAGAATTTCGGGGCTTAAATGTCATAAATTTGCAGAATGTTTTATTTTTATTTTTTATAATTGTTTTTTTTTGTTTTTTTTTTTTTTTAAAAAAAATTGCATATATTTAATGCCCTGTCACTTTTAAATTTTCAAGAATTATTCATTTTTTTTTACAAAAAATTTAACTGTTTTTCTTTAATTTCTTTTTCTTCAAATTTTCTCGATTTTGCGAGATACCGCGCTTGCACACCGCTCATTCGAACGCAGCTCGGGTCCGGGAACCTTCCCGAATGAAAACTCTGCCGCTTGGGTCGGTACCGGACGGGTGCGCCCGAATCCCAAAGAGAAGCGTGACGTGGATTCAACGTGGATTCCACGTGGATGCGTGGATCTATCGTGGACGTGGATGAATCCACCAAAATTCAACTGGTTTCCCGATTATAAAATATCATCATAACTTTATGTTTGCAAGAAACTGTGGTGCACCTAGCATGCCTGAACATAATAACTAGTGAAACAACTGCTTGGAAGCTGAGTTTGCAAGATCCCGTTGAAAAAATGTTGAATGTACGTTATTTTTACCACCGTGGACTGGTCCACCATATTTCAACTACTTTACTATTTCAGAATGGAATTTCTGTGTTGTCAACTTTCCTTCATACTTTTCCATGATTCATGAGATGAAATACGCTCTATGATTTGGTTATCACGTTAATGGGAATACGTTGAAATAACGTGGAATCAACGTGTTTTACTCCACCGTGGACGGATCCACCATTTTTCGACTACTGACTGATCGCCCCTTGATTTCTGTGCTAGCGACTTTCCTGTTCCTGATTCATTGGGAAAAGGGTAATTTATGCATTTTTTTCAAGTTTCAGACTTTGTGGAAATAACGTGGGATCCACGTGGAGTCCACTGTACGAAGTTCATAGTTGAACGTTCAGAATTCAGTCAGATCTTTTGTAGACGTCTGAAAACTGTCATGTCCTAATAAAATATTATTTACGATTAGTCTCAAACAAAAGGAAATCGAATTTGGTCGTATTTAACCCACAAATCGGTAAGGCCATGCCAAGGAGCTGTGTGAGGTGACCCTTACAGTGGGATCGGTTGCTGACGCTCCGTCCTCATCAGCCGCGCCGTAGGCTAACGGATATAGTACGAGACTTCCAACCTGAAGCCCCCGGGTTCAAGTCCAGGTAAGGTAAAGAAAATAAATAGCAGTGAGTTGGATTGTTGAGTGAAAGTTACCCGGGGGAAAGGGGAAGAATGAAAACGTTTTATAATCACATCATAACACTGTTCATAGAGGATGTGGTACGCCAAAGAGAAGCGTGACGTGGATTCAACGTGGATTCCACGTGGATGCGTTGATCTATCGTGGACGTGGATGAATCCACCAAAATTCAACTACTTTCCCTTTTACAAAATATCATCATAAATTTATGTTTGCAAGAAACTGGGGTGCTCAAACATTGTAAGTAGTGAAAAAACTGCTTGGCAGCTGAACTTGCGACTTCCCGTTGAAAAAACGTGGAATGGACGTTATTTTGTCCACCGTGGACTGATCCACCATGTTTCAACTATTTCATCTGGTTTTCCTGTGTTGTCGACTGTTCTCCATACGTTTCCATGATTCATGATATAAAAGACGCTTTATGATTTCTTTATGAAGTTAATGAGAATACGTTGAAATAACGTGGAATCAACGTGTTTTCCTCCACCGTGGATACATCCACCATATTTCAACTACTTACTAATCCCCTCGTTGTTTCTGTGTTAGCGACTTTCCTGTTCCTGATTCATAGGAAGAAGGGCGATTTATGAATTTTTTCGATGTTGAGTGGGACTTTGTGGAAATAACGTAGAATCCACGTGGAATCCACGGTACAAAGTTCATAGTTCAACATTCAGAATTTAGTCACATCTTTATTTTTTATAGATGCCTGAAAAGTGTCTTGTCCTTATAAAATATTATTTACAATTTGTCGCAAACAAAAGGAATCGAATTTCGACGTACTTAACGCACAAATCGCTGAGGTCAAGCGAAGGAGCTGTGTGGGTTGACTCTTACTGTGGGATCGGTTGCTGACGCTTCTTCCTCATCAGTGGCGCCGTAGGCTAACGGGTATGGTACGAGACTTCCAACTCTAAGATCCCGGGTTCAACTCCAAGGAAGGTAAATAAAATAAATGAGTAAGATTGTAAGTAAGAAAAACCGTGTCACACAAGGGAAAGTATTATCAGTCAAGGAATATTTTTATGATTTCTGACAACAATACCCAAAAGAAAGTGAAATTTGAGCATAGGCAAACACGTTGATTCCACGTTACATCAACGTTGAAAAGTGGTGGAACGAAGTGTCAAATTAACGTTGCTTCCACGTGGATCATCCACGTGGATTCCACGTGACAGTTCAACGTTGAATCAACGTTACGTCCACCAAAATTTCTCTTTGGGACGTGGTGTGAGCACGTTAAATCGACGAAAATTCGACGTGGAGCGAAGAGTCATTTCAACGTGGAAATCACGTCGTCTGTCAACGTGGAATCCACGTGACAGTTCTACGTGTAATCCACGTTCCTTCCACCAAAATTTCTCTTTGGGGAAGCTACCGCGGCCTCTCCGGTGCTACCGGCTCCGGACGGTAGCCGCCCGGGGGCGCGCAGGTGCTGGCGGCCTAACAGACAGACAGACGGGCGGGCGACCAGGCAGCTGCCTTCGCGGCGCAAACTCGATCGCACTTCATCAGGCAGCCTCGCGCGTCGCTGTTAATTCTTTCCTTTCCCTCTCACTTTCCTGCGAGGAAAAACTCTGAACTTCGGCTCGAATTTAGGTGTACAAATTTTGTAAATGTTTATGAATTTTGCTGATTATTTTTTTTCTTTTTTTGCTAGTAAAACTTTAATTTATTTTAATGTTTCATTCACTTCCCTACAGTTTTCGAAGTTTTCCTGATTTTTCCTGATTTTCTTTTAAAAAAAATAATCCCGAATTTCTCTGCATTTTTCTGCGTTGTTCGTTGTTCTTAATGTTTCTGAATTACGAGGTGTACAAAAATTTCAGAGATGTTTCCCTCTCGCTTTTTTATTGACGCCCCTCCCTCGCGATTTTTGCAAAATTCCGCGTCTCGTCATGGGCGCCCTTCCCTCATGGTCTCGTTCGTCGTGGAGGAACATACCGCGCGCGCGAACACCGAGGCGGTGGAGACCAGAGAGTTCTCAAACTGGTGGGTGAGGCTACCATAGTTTGAGAACTCTGGCGGAGACGTTGTCATCGCGTCGTTGGTAGCACCACTCACAATACTTCCCCTCGGTGGCCACAAAATGCATTTTCTTGGTCCTGCCCGCGCGCTCTGCCCTGCGGGCGTGTGAGCCTGGGTGTGTGTGTGCAGAGAGAGGGAGAGAGAGAGAAAGAGAGAGAGAGAGAGAGAGAGAGAGAGAGAGAGAGAGAGAGAGAGAGAGAGAGAGGCCCTTAATTAAACCGCAGGGACTCGGACGCGCGCCCCTCTCGCAGGCTCTGCTCTCAGGGAGTTGGTCTGACAGCGGAGCAGGGCTCTCCCTCTCTCCCCTCTCCCTCCACTCTCCCTCTCCTCTCCTCGCCTAGAGGCCCCTTGCTTCCCTTAGCAGGCCGTAGCAGCCCTATGGCCGCGCGCTCGTTTCTTTGATGGCGTAACCAGCGCCACCTCATAATGGGCGTTTCAGATGTTGGCAGGCTTGGCCCGCCCCGCCGCGCCCCGCCACGCCCCGCCGCACCCTTAGCCGCTCTCAACGAGCTTCGCAGGGCGCAGGCAGGCAGGCAGGGCTGCTGCTGCCACCAAACGCGTCAAAAGTCTTATATATTTTCCCCTGCCGCGCAGCTACTGCTGCTGTTTCACAATTGTTGCTGACGTGCGGAAAGTTTACGTCATTTAAAGTTGTTGTTGGGTTTTTTTCTTCTTCTCATTTTCGCGCGGTGGAGGTTTTAAATGTTTGGCCGCCCGAGGTTCTTAAGCAAGGGGGATGATTTGTTGGTGAAAGTCCGTGTGCGGCCCCTGCTAGGTCTAAGGCAAGGATTTACGCAGTTTCGTTGGGGTGGCGCGCAAAGCGAGGAGGATGTCGGACCTCGCCAAAGCCCTAACCCGCGGCGTCCACTAATCCAGGGCCTGCCTGTGCAGTCCTGCCAACCTATCCTCTCCTCGGCCACAAGTCATGGCCGCCGCCCCGGCCCGCTCCAACTTGGCCAACCGCACGGCACTACAGTAAAGCAAACTTGGGCCGTTGTGCGGTGGTGGTGGCAACACTGACGTGCCGCCTCTGCTCTCTGGGACATGTCCGCGAATTCCTGTGCCGAATTCTTTTGCGACAGACTGTGCGGTGAGAGCGGGGAGCAACTTTGAATACTTGGTGTACAAACGTTGCGAGTTCTCTGTGAATTTTCGAGAATTTTATTTCTAAATTTAATTTTTTTCTTGATTTGCTCTTCACTATTTTCGTTCTTTTCCTTTTTTTTCTTTTGGGTGGAGGTTATTTTTGTGAATGTTTCTGAATGTTTGAGCATTTTTCTATATTTTTTCTGAATCACCACAACGAGGTTTAAAAAAGAAAAAAAAAACAGTTGTTTTTCCTACTCTGTGGTGTGTGTATGTTCGGGAGAGGGAGGAAAAGGGATAAACAACATAAAGAAGTTTTTGGAGAAAAAAGTGAAAACTGGTTTTTAGTAAAACTTCTTAAATTTAGATATTTCCCTAAACAATGGGGAAAATTCCCTCAATTTTTAAAGGAGCTTCCTCAAAATCTGAGGAGTTTTCTTAAAAATCAGGGAGTTTCTCAAAGTTTTCCTTTTTTCTTTCTCAATCGGGCATTGTTTTTATCGTGTACGGGTGCCGGTCTCCGGTGGCTCCGGCGGGCCAGGCCGCCCTGCAGGGGTTATCTGCGGCGGAAAATGATGAAGTCGTTATGCTGATAAACGGAACCTCATAACCTCACCTGACACGTGAGGCGCCCCGTAAGCAGAGACCTCTCGCGCGCAAGCGTGTGCGAGAGAGACACCCTCCTCCCCCCCCCTCCTCCTCAGCGCTAGAGGTAGGCACCCCGCCCGCGCGTATTATGCGACACACGCTTGCAAATTGGTCAGGATGCCGTGATTTAGGGGCCTCTCCGGAGCCGGACCCCGCCGTGCGCGCGCGCTCCCGCCCTCATACGCCTCACCTCTCTCTCTCTCTCTCTCTCTCTCTCTCTCTCTCTCTCTCTCTCTCTCTCTCTCTCTCTCTCTCTCTCTCCCTTCTCTCTCTTCTCTCCTCTGGAAGCCCCCAATTAGCTACAAACGACGTGATAACACACTAGTCGAAGCGGCGCGCGCCGTCCGCTGCAGCAACTGTATTCGCCCCCTCCCCCTCCCCCCCCTCCCCCGCGTTTGCGTTTATAAAGAAGGAGAAAGTCGTTGCAAAGTAAGATGGATTCGTCCGGCGCACATTTGGGCTGCTTCTGCATAGCTTGGCCTCCGCGCCGGGACAACTCGCCCGCCCCCGCCGGGAGAGGATGGTGGGGGGGGGGGGGGAGAAAAGAAGAAAAGTAGTTGGTTCATAGGCTTAGCCCGAGCAGGACGCAGATGTAAATGTAAATGTGGTGTCCGGGGGAGAGGAGGAGGGGGGGGGGACGCGCTGCGCTTGGGGCGGGCTGCTGCCCTCTGGGGGCGGGGCAGGGGTGTGATGAAGGACCCGCGGGGGCGGCGCGGGGGCGGCGCGGGGGCGGCGGGGGCGGCAGACCCGGGGGCGGCGCGCACAAGCAATTCGCGGGGAGCCACCACGCGGAGCTTTAACTTGTAATGCCGCAAGGCTGCGCCCGCCGTCCAGCGGCAACACGACAAACTGCTGCAGCCGCCCCCGCTGCTGCCGCTGGCCAAGGAAGCCCAGGAGATGAAGCGGCAGGAATCAAGGGGGGCTGTGCGGAGCCGTGCGGAGCCCTGCGGAGCCCCGGGGCAAGATGGATGCGCGGCCACCGCCGGCTAGATTAGTGGCGGCGAGCTGCTCCGCCCGAGGGGTCCACCACTCTGGTAATCTTGTGTACACTTTGTCCGAAATTACTGGAAATCACATGCAAAAAAAAAAAAATCCTCTTTTCGTAGTTTTTCATGCTGTTTAGGGATTTTCCTTATTAAAATGTGCAAAAAATTACACGAATTTTTAAGTGTTTTTTTTTTTTTTAAATTGCACCGAAAACTGTTGGTAATCACTCGGGTAATTAAAGATGTGCGAATCACCCTTTTCCAAACTCGAATCGAATCTTAATTTTTTTTCCCACGAATCGAATCTGTTTTCTTTTCTTTTTTTTTCCCTCGAATTGAATCTTACTATTTCGAATCCGAATCGAATCAAATGTAGACCTCATTAAAATGTAAGAGGTTTTAAAAGTACTCTACACATGACTATACGATTGTGTGTATTGAAATAGGTTCATTTAAAAAAAGGCTTCAGCTTGCTAGCGTGATCAATCAGACACTTTGGCGGCTCCAGCGCGTGTCCTATGATTTGAAGTCGAACTTAAAAACTTTACTTCACTCGAATTGATCGATTTCGAAGTGGCTTGTTTCGAAATCGATACGAATCGAATCGGGAATGTTTCAATTCGAATTCGAAGAGTTCGCCCACTTCGACTGGTAATCGGTAATCGTGTGTACGCTCCTTGAACCAGGTGATAGACCCCTCGGCTCTGCCCCCCGCGAGGCCGCGGTGGCTTGCACAGTTGCGTGAAGACGTTTCCGTGCGTATGCTGCTGCTTTGCTCTTCTTGCACATATTGCGCAGTGTATGCGCGGCACTTACGTTTTACACAGCGCACGACGATTCGATCACAGCCCGCTCGCTATGGTATGTTTCGCAGGAGGAGCGTACGCACGCACTTTTCGTCGGCTGCTGTGGGCGTGGCGCCGAGAGAAATATATATAAAGTCGGTCCTGAATTATACACGGTTGCGGCGCAAGTTTTTTGTCGCTATATTTATGAAGTGTGAACATGACAGGGCGGCACTCCTCCTGCTCCTGGCGCTGCTTCTCCTCCTCGGGATGCAAGCGGTGTTGCCGGCGCGCGTCTTTGCACCGCGGCGCGGTAGTGTTGCGGGTGACGCGGCCGGGAGGGAGTTCTTCGCGGTTCCAAAAGATTTGTGTCTTTCTGTTGACGACAGAAGCGCGCCCACGAGATTGTGTCTCCACGCCGTTTTGTTTTCACTCGTTTTTAGTTCCTCCAAAGTCTAAACCTTATATAATAATAATAATAATAATAATAATAATAATAATAATAAATCTTGGAAAATCAAAGAAAATGCCGAGGGGGTATGCACTCGCGTAATAGTCGGGTCACTGAATCTGTAATGAAGGCGTAATAGTATGCGTAATAGAAGCGTAACAGGAGCGTAATAGCCAAAATTCTCCTTATTTTCCTTATTTTTGTGTCGTTTTGGGCTGTTTTGCCTGTTTTTAGCCCAATCTGAACAATTTCGGAGCGTAATACGCGTAATAGTCGGGTCACAAATTTTGTGAGTGAATACCCCCTCGGAAAATGCGCTAAAACACTGTGAAACATTTTCGTGAGGGTTACATGAAAATTTTTCATGAAAAATGTCGTGAAGTTTCAAGTTTCATTTGTATAATTTTTACGATAATTTTTTGACACCATGTTTCGACTTAGTCTTCTTTGACGACTTAGAATCAACTGTCGTAAACCTACGACTGCGCTCGTAAATTTTCATGCAACTCTGTGTCAAAATCAAAAACTTCGAAAAAAAAAAGTCGTAACTTTACAAGTATTTTATTCTGTCACAGTGAACCCATGACAATCAAGGATAATCACAACACCCAGAAAAATCAGAGTACGCTTGAATGTATTGCCGGCAGCTTTATTTTTATGTTTTAAATCGTGATTTAAGCATGGGGCGTACTCTGTGGGGCGCTAGCGAGCGTGTATGCAAGTCTCGAGTGATCCCCCTGAGGGGTGGCGGTCCCCTTGTGGCCGAGCCGTCGTGTGGAACTTGGACGGCGGTGGCGGGGCGTTGTGCGGGGGCAACCCGCGGGGGACCTCGAAAGTTTATGGTGTGCGTACGGGTCCGTGTGTATGTGTGTGTAATTAAAGTATATTCTAAGGTTGGGGTGAGGGGGAGAGCCGTGCATACTGTGAAAAATACTCGTAAGGGTTACGGGAAAATTTTCCATGATAAAAGTCGTAAAATTACAATTTGAAATTGTAAATTTACAAGCACTCACTATTGACATGGAATTGACCGACGAGCAAGAATGGGCCGACGTAAATTTACGACATTTTTTGTAATTTTGATTTACAAAATATGTCGTAAATTTACGAGGATATTTTTAACAGTGCAGAGGCTCTGTGGTGTGCCCGCCCTCCTCGCGGCGGAGTCTCTACACCCCGCGGGGCTCGGAGGGGTAGTTCCCCGCGCGGCGATACCCCCTTGAGACGCGACTTTTTCAGGAAGGCGGGTGTGGGGCTGTCGATGCAAGATTACCACGACGTCTTTTTCCTGAACGCGTCATTCTTGTCTCGTTAAAAAAAACGTAGCGCCAAGTAGTGGTCTGCTGCGCGAGGGAGAAGGATCGACGATCGACATATCTCCGTGAGAGCGAGTGAGACTGATACCTGTCGCTGTATGGCTCACCAGCGAGCTAACGAGCCGGGCCGACGAGTTTTCGGGCGCCGGCTCAGCAACACCTGTTCTGCCAATTATGCTCTTCTCGCGAACTCGAGACCTGCGGACCCATGAGGTGGTCTAAATATGTCCGCCAATGTGACATTCCGACACACGACTTACCGTACATACCATAAAATTCCTGTGCTCTTCATTAAAATCCTCTTTAAGCGGTGAGTCATAATAATACTTAAAAGCACAATGGTATTGTGCTGAATCCACAAAATTTCATGTTATCGATTCTTTCAATGAAATCAGTTTATAAAATCTGTTCTTGAAAGTAAAAGCCAAATTGGATCCTGGGAAAGGTGAAGCTCGGGCTGGAGGACGTCAGGCGCGACGTGTGTGTGTGTGTGTGTGTGTGTGTGTGTGTGTGTACACATACGTGCCATGCACCGCAGGAACACTTAACGTGACAAGCGATTGCGTGAACGGAATCACAACGCTCGATCAGAGAGCGCGCAGTGCGTGAGACAGAGAGAGAGGGGGGAGGGAGAGAGAGAGAGAGAGAGAGAGAGAGAGAGAGAGAGGAGAGGGGGAGTGGTCCTCTATCGCATCGGTAGCCGGTCGGATTGGTCGCACTGGGTCGAGTCCAGTCGCGATAGCCTAATCTCGTGCGCTGCGCTCGTGTGAAGTCCTGCTGCTAAAAGCCACGACGCGAGAGGAGGAGGATGGGGAGGAGAGAGAGAGAGAGAGAGAGAGAGAGCGAGAGAGAGCGAGAGCAGCCAAGAGAGGGGGGCTGCGTTTCCAGAAGGCCGTGACTCGTTACGTCCATTTACACGCGTTTAGACTCGTGCGGCGTTAATAGTCGGTTGATGGTATCTTTGTCGTTACGCAAGCTGGCGACCGCTTGGCCGTCTCCTGAGGAAGCCTACATACACACACTCACACACTGCCTGATGTGTCGGACAAACACCGCCACACTCGTGTGTGATTGTCTGCGCTGTCGGGCGTTTTAGAAAACCTGCTTCCCGGCCGAGCTTTGTCGGTGGGGGCAGTAGCGGGGGTGGCGGGGCCGGGGCCGGGGCCGGGGCCGGGGCCGGGGCCGGGGCCGGGGCCGGGGCCGGGGCCGGCTCGCGCGGGCAGATGGACCCAGGTGGTTTGTCGCCCAAAGGTTAGGGTAACATTTGAAAATGCTGCGCTGTCCCCGCGCCCCGCCGCGCCCCCAGGCCTCAAGCTCCCCCTGCCGCTGCCGGGGACCGGGGACCGGCGGCGCGCATTTCTCATTAGAGCCTGATGCTTTTTATTGCCGTTCGGGGCGGCGGGATTTAGCTGGATACGGGCCTTACGGTATGTTTGAACTGTTCGTCTTGTTGGGGCGCCGGATTAGAGTGGCCCGTCGTGCTGCATCGACGCGTCGTAGGGAGCCCCTTTGGATGTGAAGCGGAAGACGCCGCCTCCGCGCTGCGTGAAATAAAATAAAAAACGCAGCCGTGTTTTAGGCGGGTTTAGAAGGATTAGCCGGTGCTTGGCGACGTTTACACTACGCGCGTCTCTGGTCAAATTGGGCCGTTAGTTTTTCCGTCGTAAGCCGCGGCGGACGACGGATAATGCTATCGTCACCCACGACGCATGATGATGATGATGGGTGATGGTGTCGGATGGGCACGGACGGGACGGGGTGGTGGTGTGTGTGTGTGTGTGTGTGTGCGCTCCGCGTGGTAAATGTGATGCCTTCGCCGGTCACCCCCTCTACCGGGGCGCGGGTGAAGCGCGCAGCTTCGGGCGTCGGCCGATGGGTGGCGCCGCCTGCCGCCCGGCCCGAGGCTCGACGCCCCGAGGAGCCTAACCCGACCCGTTGGCGCAGCTCAGTCGGGTCCTGGCGGCGGTCGCAGACGCTGGTGCCCTCTCGCGGGCGTTCTCGGAACTCTGCGCGGCGGCGGCGGCGTGACCCCCTCCCGCGCGGCGATACCCCACGCGCGCGCGTGCGCGCCGCTACGCCGTGGGGCGGGCTGGAGCGCGGCTCGCGTCGGATTTCCCGCCAAAGCCCTCTTGGGCAGTAGCCATCAGTGCGGTGTGTGGAGCGGTGCGGTCGGGATGTGGACGGGCCGAGGCCGTCGCAGGCAACGAGAGACTCGCGGCGGACTCGACGGACCAGCTGGGAGCTCGTGAACGTCGCCGCTCTTGTGCTGTCGATGTGATCTTTTTTGGATGTCGACTTTGTGATCTTGGGAATTCCCCTTCTTCCCCGTGTGCTTGTGTGTGCAAACGAAAGAAATATTTGGTGCTCCTGTGTGGATTATTGTGTGTTGTCCTGTTCCTGGAAGTGTGTTGTCCGTGCCGGAGTGATCACCACGGAAGGGGTGAGTCAGTCGTCAAGCGTTGAGGTGTCGCTGAGGAAAGGGTTCAATGGATTTCGCGTGATGTATTGGACCTCATTGTGTATCGGGCCTGAAAAAGTAATATTATCTCGAGGGGTTAACCACTTACAGCTGGAGCCGGAGTGTGCACATGTGTACAAAAGTACTTCTGAGATTTTAAGGGTGTAGAACTCAACTTTCTTCGCCGATACAGGTGTTAGATATTAATATGTGAAATGATTGAACAAAACTTTACACCAAAAAGGCTGAATTAATAACTTTTGTTGGAAAACTGTCTCTCTTATAACAGATGAGTACAGTCTGATGTGTACGCATAAGCACAGGAGTGTTCAACCCCTTGCATTATTTAACTGCTTATCCAATCTCCTTCCGTTCTTTTCTTTTTATGTCATTATTTCAGATTGTGGCACACTACCTATGTTCTTTGAACCGCAACTCGTAGCCCTGTATTCTACCCCACATTTTCTCAACGCAAATCGGAGGGTCTAACGGAGTGTGGCGTGCCTTTCAAATTGACTTTGACACCGTAGTGCAATCAGCTTGAGTTGAGGATAGTAAAATCAAGTTTGTGTCAGCTCATCTTCAGACAGTGTTATAGAGGACCCATCTTCTAATTTGTAAAGAAGGAAATACAAACTCAGTTTTCCCTGCTTCGCTGCTGCTCCGCGGTGCGTGGTCCGATTATTACGGACAGTAATTGACGTCGGTGCCGCGCTCTTTTTTTGCCGACAAGTTGTTAACGCGCATTCTAACGCCAGGCATACCGCCTTTTATACGCGCCGCCGGCAGCGACGCTTCCCCCGGCTCGTTTGTTCTTTTTACTCGCTGCTCATTTCTGAAATATGTGCCGCGAGACGGTCAGAGCGCAGCAGGCAGGCCTGTGCGATGTGCCGCCCACACGTGGACACAGCGTAAAAAAAAAGTAAATATTTCAATATTTTTTTAGGGCAAAAGTGTTGCGTTCTGAAAGGGCTAGGAAACTTGTGTCAACTGGTTTATATGGCTACTTAGGGGAAAGGGAGGGGGGATGCCGAAATGATTTGAATAATATTACCTAGTTATAGTGTTTAATCTTGTAAATTCACAGTTAAAGTTAAACTACAGATTTTCTGTAAATTTGAACTGAAATTTCAGTTGCTATGGCACTGCTCGACTGGCGTTTCGTTCCGAGTGCTTCTCTAAATGAGCATCGGAGATTTTCTGTGGCCTTCAACTAACTGAACGCGTCGTCTGCTCCGATGTCGTCTGCTATAATGTCACTCGCACCCCCCCGAGGGTTGTTCGTCGATATCCCCTGTCCCCCGCCCTCCCTCCTCGCGCGCGCGCGCGGGGGGTATCTTCGGATGCCCCTCGCAGCATCCCGCCGCCCGACCGCGCGGACCAGAGTATCGACGGTGACCCATTTGACGCTCGTTCGTCATCGTCCTCCCGTAGTGCGTGCGCACGTCCGCGGCGCGTCGGTCATCTCCCGCAGGCCGTGCCCCTTGATTCAGAAGATCGTGTTTTGTTGTGTCCTCTCTCTCACTCCTACCGGCCGAGACCAGCATGCGTGTGACAAGGACGGAGATGCGAAAGCGCGCGCTCTTTTGAATCTGGCGCGGCTAAGTGACCTAGGGGCCCTCCTGTGAGAGGTGCGCAAGCGAGGCGCCTCAGAACCAATCAGAGAGCTCTGGTAGTCCTCTGGAGACGCGGGTCCCCAAAAACACCATGCGCGAGACTAATCCCCCCGGACTACCTGCAGCCAGCTTACGGTATTTCCCACTCTTCACCTTCGCCTCCGTAGTCTCACGTGGGGTGCCCCTGCTCTGTCCCCAGCCCAGGGGACTACCAGCCCAGTTGCTTGCGCACCTCTCACAGGAGGGCCCCTAAAGTGACCGCGCGGATGGCGCTCGCAGGTGACGCGGCGCGCCGCCGCTGCCACTCTCCCGGTCTTCTTCTCCACCTCCGGGGCCGGTCCGGCTGCCAGCCCCGGCCGCCGGCGCGTCCAGCGCGTCATTCACGGCCCCACATGCAACCAGCCATTAGCTTATAAATCACCTCAACCGCATGAATGATTTACGACCGAGGGAGATGGAGCGAGGAGGGGGCGGAGGAGGCGCGGTTCCCGTGTGCTTGGAGGTGAGCTGCTGCTGCCTTCTTCGCGCTGGAGCGAGAAGGATGAGAAATTAAAAAAGTCGTTGGGTGCATCAGCGGGCGCTCGGGTACGGGTGTGGGAGAGAGAGAGAGAGGGAATACGATGGGCCTGTCTCTGCGCTTTGTATCACTATGAGCCCGTGAGTGGCTGATACAACCCCGTGGCTACTCATTATCAAATCGGTCCGGCTTCGCTTTGTGTGGTCGCCGTCGTCCGCCGCGCCGTCCCCGACGGAAGAGGGCGCCTCGATGGCTTACATACTGTCCTCACGCGAGAAATTCCGGTGCAACAACTGTAATACCCTTTTAGTCCGGGAATTCTCCGAGGTGCATCAGTGGAAATTGGCAAGATGTGTTCCAAAATGGCATAATTTTATGTGCAATACCAGTGTGGTACCATATAATACCGAGGAATACCGAATGTTCTGAGCAAAATAATTCCCACTACGAATACATATCTGAAGGTATCGATTGTCGTCTGTGGCACACCTGCTGTTAAAGTGTGCGGTGACGGGTAATAGGTCACCCGAGTGCCGTTTAGCGCGTTCGCTTATCGTGATTTACATCTGACAATGATTCCATAAACACACACGCGTGGTTTATTTATGAGCCGGTAGCGGCGCCCCGGATTACCTGTCATTAGTCGGACGCTCATTGGCATTATTCATTGTTTAACCTCCGCTGTCGCGTCCATTGAAATTGGTCACCGCAGTTTGGTTATAAGCCCGGAGATTTTGGTAAAACCGCTGGCCAGAGTTTACCTCGAAGTCTCTCTCTCTCTTCTCTCTCTCTCCCTCTCTTCCTCTCTTCGTAACCCACTAATTTAATGGTCGGCAGTTAATCATTGTCCGATTTTGATGCCCGCCATACCTCTTCATCAAAAGGCGAGGTGCCAACGATAGAGGCTTCGAATCAAAAAAGGGTTTGGTATTTGGTTCGATAAGCGTCCTGCAGGTCGAGGAATGACTCAGAAGAGGATTCCCAGTCGACGCATATTCGCTGAGTTTCAGCGTTTTATCGATCACGGGACGGGTGCGGGAGTCTTGGAGACTTCGACGCAAGGCGAACGTAGAGTGATCGAACTGATCCGTTAAGTGAGGTGGAAAATGATTTCCAGCTGATAAGTCGGGATCAGATAAAAATTTTATGACGTAGCAACCTCTACTCGGTACATTTTATATATATTTCGGTTGTTGAGCCTTTACCTGGTCTTGTGAATGGCGGGACTTGCACCTTCGCAAACCGCTCCCCCAGCAGCCGACGGTTGCTTTAATGTGTCCACAACTTTGAAATCCTGTTGTTCTCCTCTTTTGCTCGGGCATTGTCTTGTCACTTAAGGCCCCCCCCCCTCCCCCCCCTCCCCCCCCCTCCCCCCGCCCTCCAACAGGGGCGGAGGGGACCGCGCCGGACCGGGCCCGTCTGCCCGCGCACGCACCTTGCACGCGGGTACACCGAAAAATGTGAGAGAATGTCCTGTTTTGTATTTTTTGTATTTTTATCAAGAATTTTATTTATGTTTTATTTGCCGACATTGATGCCAAGCCCCATTGTTATTTATCATCGGGGGTACCCTGGAAATGCAAGTGTGCGAATGTCGCTCACTTGCGGGTGAGTGAATTTATTCTCTCCCTCGCAGGAGGGTGAAAAAAAAATCGTCATTCACTGGGATGTGTGCAAATACTACTATTCGCTATCTCGCAGCAGGTGTACGAATGACTATGTGCAGCCTGCTTATCTGCAATCGGTGTGTGAATTTTTATCCGCTTATCAACATATGAGTGAATGTTGATTTTCACAAAGGATCGAATTTTTTCCACTCTTCTCCAAGACAGTGAGGGAATAAATTTACTCATTCGCAAGCGGGTGACATTCGCCTACTTCGATTTTCAGAGTGTCCTTGATAACCCATAACAATATGGCGCTTGGCATCAATGTTGCTATATAAAAAACATAAATAAAATCCTTTGCCAGAAATAAAAACTAGAAAAAGGACATCGTTTCACAGTGTACGTGCAATATCTCCCGGGAGTAAAATTAAAGGGAGAGAAAAGAAAAAAATAATTTTTAAAAAAAAGTAAAAAAAAGTAAACAAAAAATTAAAAAAAAATATTTTTTAAAAAACTTTGTTTGGCGTGCTAGAGAACGACGACGTATGCGAACATAATCCATTGGCAGTCAGGCGGCGCCTCTGGGGTGGTCCTGCAGGCGCCCTCTAGCCGCGAGCCTCTGCTGCTCCGCTCGCGAAATCCGTTTAAATACAATAGTGGCGCGCCGTCATGAAGCCCGGTAGCAGCGGCCGCCGCCGGCGCGCTGACGCGCCCGGCCCGCGCGCGCCTGTGTGTGAAACGTTTAACACACTACTAAGGGGGGGAATTTGCATCTGAGCCAGCTGTCAATGCGTGTATCTCGGACCCGCATCTGTCTGCCGACGCGCCGCGCTGCCCTGGGGTGGCGGTCTAGCAGCGCCGAGGCGGGGATATCACTTCGAAAATACAGTGTACGGCCCAAAACATATAATTTTAAAAATCGAAAAAATAAGGGAAAGAAAAAATCAAGAAAGATTCAGAAAAATCCGAAAAATCGAGAACAAATTAACAAAAAAATAAAAAGAATTGAAGAAAGTCAGAAATGGAAGGAAAAAGATCAAAATTTACCAAAAAGTGTTAAAAATTTCCTTCAAAAGTTAAAAGTTAAAAAGATAAAATCATTTTACACAACATTGGAAAAACAAAGGTGCTATATAACACATTTTTTGGGGTGCTATTGAATTTTTTTTGGGTGTTACTGCACTAGTGCCTTTGTAAAGGCACGATTAGGGCCAAAAATAGCACCTTTAAGAGGCAATAGCGCCTTTCTTAAGGCACTATTTCACTAACGCCTTTAAAAGGCATTAGATAGCACCTTTGTTTTTCCAGTGAATTCGTACGAGTGATTCCCCCCTCGAGCAGCGCACAGATCGGCCCAGAGCCTCGCTGGTTTCTGTACTGTGAGTTCTCTGTGGTGCTTCTTTACGCTGAGATGGTGTACGTACCTATCTGCGGATATTAAGGACGGTGTATGTGTACTCTGGTTTTCGCGCGCGGAGGCTTGCACGGGGGGCAGCGGTAGCGGTTGGCACCCCTGCTGGAGCGGTGTAATTGGCTCGGAGCGCAGTGTTGGTACCGCCGTTTTCACACCAGCTCGCCGCTCCTCGACGCGCGGGGGGGGGGGGGGGGGGTACGATTCACACGGGTGCGGCGATAAATCCTCCATCCTCTCTTCCCACCGCCCTCTCTGATTGTCTCTAAACTGTCTCGCAATGCCGTTATGGGGCGCTATTTCCTTATTGGAAGGCGGTGGTGGTGGCTGCGGTGGGTGGTGCCTGAGAAAACACACACTATGCCCCGTCGTGTGCGTGTTACTGTACTAGTGGACCGGGCCGAGGCGCGGCCGAGTGCGACGAGTTGTGTTACGTCACGCGGCTGCAGCAGAGTGATTCCGAACAGCGTTTTGTAGTGTGCCTCTCTCTTGCTCCTTATGGCCTCGCCCCATGAGTGCGACAAGGACAGAGAGACGAAACAGCTGTGCGGAGCCAGCCTACAGGTGACACACGCCCACGAGGACGGACGCGCTGTCCACACTGGCGGGGCTATCGCAGGATGCTGTTGGAGAGAGAGAAAGAGAGAGAGAGAGAGAGAGAGAGAGAGAGAGAGAGAGAGAGAGAGAGAGAGATATGGACCTTGTTTGCCAGCTCATTTGGAATAAGAAAGAATGCGCCCGCAATGACGTTGTTCCGCTTTGTGAGGACCGCGCGCAGCCCTGTGTGGGTGGCGATGTACCTGTCGGCAGTGGGTGGGGGAGAGAGAGAGAGAGAGAGAGAGAGAGAGAGAGAGAGAGAGAGAGAGAGAGAGAGAGAGAGAGAGAGAGAGAGAGAGAAATGAATATGTGAAGAAATCTGATGAGAGAGTATTTAAACAGGATTTAAGAAACAATTTTTGGGCGAAAGGAAAAATATACAAGGGTCTACCACTTTAAAAAATCGCGTACGAGGTTCATAATCAGTCACGATTATTGTGATTATGAATGATTATTTGAGTTTTTTTCCGCATATTTACTGATTATTGGCCAGTAATCACGCAATTTTTGGTCAAACATGATAATATTTCTCCATATTTGTCAAAATTTGTCAATATTTGGAAACTTTACTTGATTATGACTACGTACATAAGCGTAATAATCATCTAGAGGGGTGTAAGAAGATTATGGAAGTGGTTGACCCTTAGAAATATAGAAGCTTTGAACAGAGAGTGAGTGAGTGAGTGAGTGAGTGAGTGAGTGAGTGAGTGAGTGAGTGAGTGAGTGAGTGAGTGAGTGAGTGGGATTGGGTGAGTGAGTCAGAGAGTTAGCTAGTGGGTGAGTGAAAGAGTCAGAGAGAGAGAGAGAGAGAGAGAGAGAGAGAGAGAGAGAGAGGGGGGGGGGAGAGGAGACCTCGTGATGAGCGGTAAATGGTTTGTGCGGTGGATTTCTTGGTCGTCCCGTAGCGTGTCGCTATATGTATGTACATCTCGCGGTTTGAGGCGCGCGATGGTGAGTGTCCAGCCAGTGCTGGAGCGCTGACAGCACGCGCGCTGCTGCCACGGCCGCGCTCGCTATCGGCCGATCAATCCGGTGGCGTGGCGTGGCGCGCCAGAGGTGCGGAGGCCTGCTAATCGTGTCAAGTGGAGCTTGCTGGTGCGGCCAGCGCGATGGCACTGCGGCGATAGCGAGCGGCGCGGCGGCGGGCGGGACGGCTGGACTGGAAACCCCCCTATGTATGTGTGTGTGTGTGTGTGTGTGTGTGTGTGTGTGTGTGTGTGTGTGTGTGTGTGTGTTTTTCGCACTCACACACACACAAACACACACTAGTATCGGTGTGTGAATTTCCATTCGAGCACCTTCAGTGTTGCCAGAAAGTTAGGCACAAAAATCCCGCCTGCAATACACCTGTGGATAACGGGACTGTATCTCCGCCTGCCTGCTAGGCAACTCCCCTGCACTGCTCTCGATGTCGCCTGGTAGGCAGGCGGAGATACAGTCCCGTTACGCACTGGTGTATTGAGCGGGATTTTTGCCTAACTTTCTGGCAACACTGAGCACCTTGTGCCGCCTTGTGCGAAATTTGAAGGATATTTCACACGTACGAAACTCGTAGATTACACAGTAAAAAACTTTGTCTAGTTTTTTTTTGTGTTTTTTTAGGAAGTTGGGAGAACTTTCAGAAACTGGCTGACTTTCAGGAAAACTCCTTATATTTTGATTAAGTTCCCTCAGAAAATGAGGAAATTTCCCTAAATTTTAAAAGAAACATCCTCAAAATCTGAGGCGTTTTCCTCAAAATCTGTGAGATCCTCAAAGTTTTCTCTTCTTCCTCAAAAAAAAAATCAAAACTTGTTTTTACCGTGTTAACCCATATCCACGTGTGTGTCATTCACTTGAATGTCCGCTGCTGGGCCAAGAGTGCATATAATTCAAATCTTATATTTAACCCTTACAAAAGCGATTCGTTCCGAAAACCGACGAGGACAGTTCCAGAATTTGCCTTCTGTCTCGGACAGTGCCCTTTTACTTGCGGACTAGTCCGTGCCGTGTCCTCCTCCGGCCGAGTCCGTACCGGACTGGTCCGCGTTTTGACTTCAGTCTGGCATCGGGTGCCGGACAGGTCCGGAGGTGTCCGCGGGCAGGGCGACTGGCCTGCTGAGCCCCTCGAACGGACTACGTTCCGGACTGTCCGTCGGGCGCAACGATGTCTCCGTGGTCCAGCGGGCAACGTGATGGGATCGCAGTTCAGAGGTCCCAGGTTCGACTCTCCGTCCGGTAAAGTACATATACCTTAGTAAACTACAAACTGAAGTGTATAAACCACGTAGCAGAAGAGAGGTAGAGAGTACTCCGAGAGTGCTGTATAGGGGACCACGAAAAACATTTTTCATAATCGCAATTTTAAAAAGAATTATTGCAATGTATAAATGTTCAGGTAGATCCTGGTCACTCTATTCTCCGGACTGCCCGATGCATGTCCGTGTAAGTGGCATAGGACTGTCCGAAATCTTGCTGATTTTGTAACTTTTTAAAGTTTTCTGGAACGGTCCGATGGAAAGAGTTGGAACTGTCCGACGGCTAACTACGGACTGTCCTTCGGACGTAGTTCGGACTCAATCTTTTTCATAAGGGAAGTCAATTCTGGTCAACTTTACATTCTCATCAGATGTTTGTAGAGGGATATTTCCCCCTCGACTCGACCGTTAGCTGACGCGTTGATTGGCCCCGCCGGCATGGGCGCCGGGCCCGCGCGGCCAATGGGAGCCCGCGGCGGGCACGCGATGCTGACAGTTGATTGATGTGGGACGCGCCGGGCGGACAGGCGGGGCGAGGCGGGCCGGCCTATCCGGAGCTGCGCCTCTGGCTGTTGGGTCCAAGCAGACTCTTACCCCCGTGGTCGTCGTCATTACTATTTTTGGCCATGTTCGTCCTTTTGAAATTTAAGTAGAAAACCTCTTTTAAAAGAAAATCTCCCCAACGCGACTTTTAGGCAACGGAAACGGAGTTGCCTTCTAAAATCGCTGACAAACGTCTGCTGTTAATTGTTTTTTATGGTTCCTTATGGGAGAAAAAAATCACGTACGGTCTTTTGAGAATATTACCTAGTGCGTCATCCTGTACATTCTTTTTTAAAGTTTAATGGGAATTTAAACCTCAGATTTTGAGTAAATTTGAATTGAAATTTCAGTTGCTATGATGATGCTCGAATTGTTTCAATTTGTTTTTCTGTACCTTTATTTTATTTTTGCTCTTTTGAACCTCAAAGAATTTCTTGTTTTACATTTTAAAAGTGAACGTGCCGTTGGGTTAAAAAAAAGTATGTACAATTTAAATATATATCAGAGGAAGAAATTTAATGTGTGAATACGAATGAAGATAAGCCATTTGTCTGTCCCTTTCACTATAAATTTCGGTCGAGCGTGTGCGTTTGGACTCAGACATATGATAAGAGACGCGCGATAACGCGTGAAAATGAGGCACGCGGCGCTACGCTGCCCCAATCAGCGCTGCTGCCGCCGCCCCGTGCCCCGTCCGCCCAGATGAGCGATTCCGAAGATCGCTTTCATACCCCTGTCCTCGTCGCACTCATGGAGCACGACCGTGGCCAGCATAGGGCACCGCTGGAGGTGCAACAAGGACGGAGGGATGAGCGCGATTTTCTGAATCAGTCGGTAGCCCGCCCGGCCCTTCGCGCTGACGTTGGCGGACGTTCCCTCCCCTGGCCGTGCCGGGCGCTGATGTCCGCTGGGCGCCCCGCCCCGCCCCGCCCCGCCCCGCCCCGCCCCACCCCGCCCCATCGCCGGCCGGAGGGGAGGAAGTCGAGAAAATTAGAGGCACCTTGGCTGAAGGACGGAGGGGGGGGGGGGGTAGGTGTGTGGGGCGGGGAGGAGGGAGCGCAGGGGCAATAAGGAACCGTACGGAACATCTGCCTAAACGGCCACATGTTCCCTGTAATATCGCCGTACATATCATATCCCGAGCGCGCCCCGCCCCGCCCCGCCCCGCCCCGCGCACGAGGAGACAATTTGAGGAGTGGGCTGCCGGGTGGGTATAAGGGAAATGATGAGATGGAGACACAACCTGCATTCGCCGTTTTCACATATGTTGGGCGCTGGATGCGGTGACTCTTTTATGAGTTGTGCCTCAATTTTCTCTCCTTCAGACACTGGCCACGACGTATTTATTCCCGATATCACTTGGGCATGGGGGAAACTACTCTGATTTTTTCTTGTACACTGCTTCACTCAGAAAAAAATAGAGGAATTCAGAAAAATGCCGTAAAAAAAAAGGGATTAGAAAAATTTGCTAGAATTTCCCACATTGCAAACAAATTCATTCAATATTTGTAAAAATTGAGAAAAATTCAGGTAAATGCAGGAAAATTAATGACATTTGTACACCCTTGTTTACCTCTTTTAAATTCGGGAACGGTACCGAATCACTTCCGGACAACAGGTCTAAGTGAAAATAAACGGCGCAGTCCCATGTTTTTGTCATGTTTGCGCCGATATCGCACTCTCAGATACCCCCGGTAGCGCACGCGCCCTGACGCGTGGAGTATCGTCGGCGCGTATCTCCGCGCGCGTGTGTTCACGGCGCAGCTAATTGGCCCTCATATTAGAGGTGTTTGCAACTTATCTTGGCCAGCGCTGGCCGAGCTCGAGAGCCTCCAGAACAAAAGAAATACAGTCCGCTCAAGAACCACTGGCGGGTCTCTGAGCAGGGAGGGCGGGGGTGGGTCGGGGGAGGGCATCTATTGAGAAGCTCGGGCGAGGAGCCGAGACTAATGACCCGCAATAAAAGGCCCCCTCGATTTGCTGAATCTCTGTAAATGCTATTTCTGCAATTTTTTTGAACGCGTTGCAAGAACCAATCGATAAAAGACCAAAAATTAAGGCATGAGCTATTTTGAATCGTTTCGATCGGATTTTCCGTTCTCAAGTTACAAGCCCATACAGAAGAGGTTAATAAAACGGACATTCATCAATAGCTCTTGTGCCGGTCGTGAGAAACACCGACTTTGCGGCTATTTATGTCTTGAACGGATAGATATAGAGCAACTATAAATAGAATATTAAATATTGTTTGTAAAATTTGGAACAAATTTTATCCAAGCTAAACTTGTGTAAGAGGGACCGTCTTCGTAGTAAACCGTTCCAAACTTCGACTTTTCGCCAGAAGGAAGACCTCGAAAATCCACAAGAGCGTAAAAATTAAGATATCTATTCGAATTGGGTATCATTTTTTTTGTTTCGACACGGCCGATCCAACCGTCGCGTTCAAATTCTCCGCTAAGCCCTCGTTCAAACGTTAAAGTGGGTACTGAGCTAAGGCGGGTGAATGCCCTGAATTGGTGCGACCAGAGCCGGAGCCGGCCGGAGTGCACAATAGGCCGCCCCCGCCTCCTGGGCTGCCTGGCTCGAGCCACATGGTGCGCTACCGGGCCGCAGCATGGCTCAGGCTCGGCAGCACTTCTGGAGTGGCCTGTATGCCGCTGGCCAAGATAAGTTGCAAACACCTCTAGTATACTGTTTGTTCAACCCCGGCCTCTTTCTTATTCCGCCTCGTTTTAATAATGTTAATGCTCGCAGGCGGATGTGAGAGGACGTACAGCCTGGGCGATGCTCTTCTTGGCGTGCAAAAGGCGAAAAATGTGGGAGAATCCAGAAAATGCTGTTGGTTTTACGTCATACACTGATTTTCGCAGCCCGTTTCAAAATTAAGGAATTTTATTTTTTTCTGCTCTTTTTTTACTTTTTTCTTTCGTCGGATCGTTGACGTCCGACGATAGTAATCGGGGTTATTACAACGAGGGCCAGGTGTAGGAAAGTGTGTGGCGCTTTTTCAATGAAAAATTTTGGCATCGGGAGTCATTCATTAACCGAACCTCTCATTACCGGTGTTATCGGGAACACGATGTCGGCCGTAATTGTGGAGGTGAGCGGTGCTGGGGCCTTTGGGTAGGGAGGGAGAGAGAGAGAGAGAGAGAGAGAGAGAGAGAGAGAGAGAGAGAGAAGAAGGGGGCTGGCAGGGGTCAGCGAGGCGTCCAGGCGCGAGTCAGAGTGTCGCTTCCCAATCCTCCTTCCGGTGCCCGGTGTTGTCGCGCAGCGTTTCGTTCCGAGCGAAAAACAGGTCTGAATTTTTGTGTAAAAGTTTTATGAGTTATTGTAGTGAATTTTTGAGAACTTTTGTAAATTTTGGCCTGAGTTTTTCTCGCATTCTGTGAAATTTAGAGACTTTTTTTATTTCCTGCCTGTTTTACTTAATTTTCCGGAATTTAACCGAATTTTTGGAATTCTTATTTTTCCTTAAATTTTGTCTCTGACTTTTCATGAATATTTCTTTATTACGAGGTGTACAAAAATATATCAGAGCTGTTCCCCCTCTGTTTTATTCTCCATTTTTGATCTGTTGCGATTTAATTTTATGACAAGAATATTTTGTGGGAGAGCAAAAGAGGGCAGAAATGATGAGTTAGAGAGAGAAAGAGAGAGAGAGGAGAGAAGATGACGATGAGCCAGCCGGACAGCTGCTGTTTCATTGTGGTGGAAGAGCAAGAGAGACCTCCTCAAGGTCGTCACCTAATCATTGCACAAAAATGTATCAGAGAGAGAGAGAGAGAGAGCATGACTGAAAAGGGGGTCGGGGTGGTGGGAGGTAGCAGTGGGTCCTCGAGCTGTTTTGTTTTTGTACGTATTGTCTTGACAGTGCATTCGGGGGCCCCTGTTCTTGCTTCTTATTTCTTTTTGATCGGGAGGCCACTGACTGCCCGGTAGGCAGGCAGGGAGAAGCTACCAGACCCAGGCACACTCGACAGCCTGTACGAATGCGTCGTGCACAGCGATGCGAAGTATTAAATATAGTTGAAAGTTTTGTGATGTCATGGCATGCGTTTAAAATATGAAGTGCTGCCGGAATAAAATTTCCTGCGCAGGCCGCTCGAGCTGGAAAATGTGTCCCCCCTCCCCCTCCCCACGGTCTTGGAAGCGGTGGGAAATCTCGGCAGGTGTCACGGTCGCGTCACGCTAGTGTGACGTTGTACGACAAGAACGTTATTTGTGAACTTCGTGCCGCGACCCGCCGCCGCTGGGTCGAAGTCTGCCCCCGAGGCTCCTCCCGGAGGGGGCGGGGCCCGCGGGGGCGGGGCACAGGGGGCGGGGGTGAGAGAGAGAGAGAGAGAGAGGAGAGAGAGAGAGAGAGAGAGAGAGAGAGAGAGAGAGAGAGAGAGAGAGAGAGGCAGGCACCCTGCCCTGACGGGCCCCGCCACCCGCCTCTGCCGCCGCCACCGTCGCAGATATATTGCCACAAATCACGCAAATCATGTAGCCACCTCCGTGAGCCGCGCTCTGCTCCACTCACTGCCCCCCTTCCCCCCGACCACCACCCTGCTAACCTCCACGGCCACCACCACCACCTTCACCAGCACCGCGGCACCTCCCCCCTAGATCCACCCTGAAACTCTATAAAGCGAACCCATCTTCTTCATCGCTGCCACGACTTGTATGTCGTATACATGACGCTTCAAAAGCCAAATTTTGAACAGTGAACAAGAAAATTAATTGAAAAGTGAGGTCAGGGTTGTCAGTAGCTCGCGCAGGGAACACGTAAGTGTGTGACTGTCCCATACTTTTGGGTTTGAGTGTGAATTTTCATTCGAACACTTAAACAAGTTAAGGTACGAATTTCTCCAGACGTGTTGCATGCGCTAGAGTGGTTAAGTTTGCTGGTGAACTTCCTCCGAGGGGGAAACAACTCTGAATTTGTTGTAGACTTCGTCATTCAGAAAGAAAAAAAAATCAGGAAAAAATCAGAAGAATACGGGGAAAAACAGGAAAATTCTCTAATGTTGACAAGAACTTTCATAATTTTTTTTATCAAGTAAATCTTTACGTAAAATTATCTGAAAGTTCTCAAAAATTTACAAAAATTTACAAAATTTGTACACTGAAATTCTGAGTTGTCTCCCCCTCGATTTTCTCAAACACACTCACAAAATGTGTTTCATGTACACGTTTGAGCTTCCGGTGGACTGACGCCGCGGCCCCTTCTATCTTCTTCGGGGCGCAGGGGAGGTTCCTGCGTGGGTGTCGCCCGGTGAGCGGCTCGGGGGCGGGGCGGCTCCCCTCTATGCCGTGATGCGTGGCGGGGCGGGGCGCTGCGCGGTGTGCGTGTCTGGCGCAGGAAGCTAATTTTGATGGCGGTCGGTAATCGGGCGCCCTAGCCAGGCAAACAGAGGGGCGAGCGGTGGGGCGGGGCGGGGCGGGGCGGGGCGGGGCGGGGCGGGGTGGGGTGCGGCGGGACGGAAGGGCGTTCGGACGGACCGACGGAAGGATAGCCTCTCTGATGATATGAAAAGGGGTGGGCGGTGGTGTGTGTGTGCACGCGGTAAAGAACGCCAATTTTTTTTTTTTTTTTTTTTTTTTTTTGACAGTTTAAATATTTTAAATATTAAGACGTACTATAGCTCTTGCGAAAGCAGCTTTTTTAAACCAGGTGTTTGTTCGTGTGCAACTCCCTGTTTATCACGTGCAAGGCTTTATCAAGTGAAGGTAAAAATCAACGATTATGCCAACCATCCCGGCTGGAGGAATGTGCAGTAGAACTGCAGTTTCAAGTGCATAAAACTGCAGTTGCGAAACTCTATTCTTTCTGTTGAGAAATTTTAGATTTTATAACAGTCCTGCTATTCAGATTTCCCTTGTGCTTTATATAACATTTTACACCCAGTTCGTCTACAGTTAGTTTAAGAAGTTTAGAATTAAAGTTAAGAGCTTATATTTAGTGTTACTTTTAAGCACACCCCTGTGTTATAATAAGAAACGCAGTCTACAGAACTGCTCAATACGTAATTTGTCTCTTTTGTAAAACCTGTTAGTTATAAGAATGTGGACATTTTAAATGGTTGTCCCCTTACGTGATATCAACGTAGTTCTTTGTGTTCAGAAGGATCGGGTTGGGGGGAAAAGCAGCGCTTATTTCTGTCTCCCAAACCATACGTTGATGGCTGACTTATATTCGCCGGTCGTTGATTTTTCCTTACCTTGATAAAGCGTAAATCTTCACCTGAATAACTGTGCAATTATGCAACTGCAACAGTTCAACTTCTGTGCTTACTGCACATGGACGTCTGTGAAACTGATACTTGCACACTCCGAGATGTTTGGCCGTTGCACACTTGGTTTTGCGCAGTATAAAGGGGTTCTTATTGTCTTGCATCTCTTCAGCGGCTGCAGCGGCTCGCACAGCAGCGCAAGTGACGTGCGCGTCTGCAATAAGCGAGGCCCCCATCCTCTCTAATTGTCGCCCGCTCCCCGGCGGCCGGCGGCTTCATGGAGGGCGGGCTCCTTCATTGGGCTTTAATTACCAAGTCCTCCACGAGCCACCCTCACTCAATTGCTCTATCATCGAGATAACCGCGTCGGGCAAAATGGTTGCCAATTTCTCTCGTAAATCAATCAGCGGCGGTGTTTTGTAATGTATGTGTACCGCCGTTACCAGGTGTGCTATTGTTCCTCATCCAGAAAACCACCACTTCGACGCATTTTTTTACATACATTTTTAATGCGAAAAAAGTTTTGTTCCGTAAAGCAAAGTCTCCATCAGTTAACTAAATATTTCTTTCAAGTACAGCTTTTTTTGTCAATTTGAAAAGCATTTAGTCTCTAAGATCACTTTTATTTCATACAACAAAATTTTTGTAAATTTCAGTGACGTCAAAATTTCGTTTCCGCAAATAAATAGTTTTTTAAGTGTAAGGTCATGGTGTTTTCATAGCTGACTCTTAAGCTGTTGGATTCGCGTTCGGTTTGTTTTCGTTATCAATTCATCTTGTAAATTAGAGGCCCAAGTGCGTGTTACGCGTAACGCTGCTCAGATAGCGAGGCGGATCTGCGCGGCGCCGTGTTCTGGTAACGCCGGTACACGCGTCGGCCGAGCGTGACGGACTGGGCGTTACCCGCCTGCTCCCCGAGATTCATCAAGCGTTACCCTGTTGTGTGCCTGGGAGTTACCCGCGGGCTGCTCCCTGAGGCCCATCGAGCGTTACCCTGTTGTGTGCCTGGAAGTTACAAGTTCGTCAACTCTGCTTGACCGTGTACGGAGGAATATGGAATATTACAGGTATTATTGGTAATATTACACCAATTTTACAAAGCTAACGTCATTGTCGTGGGAAAATGGGTAATATCAACGTAATATTACCTGTAATATGGGTAATATCAATGTAATATTTGAGGTAATATCATCTCGTGTTCGGAGGAATATCGGAGTTGACGACCCTCTGCCGGCTGCTGCTCCCTTAGGCCCATCGAGCGTTACCCTGGAGGGTGCCAATGGGAGCTACCCCGCTGCTCCCAGAGGTTCATATCGAGCGTTACCCTGCAGGGTGCCTTTGGAAGTTACCTGGCTGCTCGCTCCCTGAAATGTATCAAACGTTACCCCGTCGCGTTACCTGTGGGCTGGGCGACTGAATTTGACCGAGCTTGTCACATTGCGAGGGTCGTCTCCGATAAGGACGCGCCCGCGTTTCCCATCTTGGGCTCTCGCGGGGGGCGGTCGTGTGTTTATGCAACCGCAGGTTTCTAAGTTTGATTTCGAAACGTGGTCTAATGGCCGATGCTCATAGAGCGGGGCCCCCTTGGCACTCATTATGGCGGGGCGAGCGGACGGGCGGGCGGCAGGCGGACAGACTGACAGCGCGGGAGACGGCAGAGCCGGGCAGAGCCGTGTCGGCCGGACCAGCCCCTCGGCGTGGCAGCCCACGGACTGACAAGCAGCAGTTGCCTGGTTGGTTGGTCGGTCGGTCGGCTCTGGAAAGGTGCTGCTCTCTCTCTCCCTCTCTCTCTCTCTCTCTCTCTCTCTCTCTCTCTCTCTCTCTCTCTCTCTCTCTCGTGCTATCTTGCGGGATCAAATTATTATTCCGAGCCGAGTTGTTGTCGTTTTTCTCACTCCCGCTTTACTTGAGGGACCGCGGGTGAGAGAGAGGGAGGGAGGGAGGGAGGGAGGGAGGGAGGGAGGGAGGGAGGGAGAGGGAGTGATCGGGGTGCTCGCGCGTCTCCTCGGAGACGGACCCTCAGGAACGAAGCGGGTCAAACTGCTCCACGGTACTCACTATACCACCGGAGGGCGCAGCGCGCCCCGCGTGTCCTTTTAGCGAATAAAGGGAACATTAATCGCCGCTTTTCATCAACGCGGATTATATTCATTTTCATGGTTATCGCATCTAACTGTTATTTTCTTTTCCTTCTTGCAGGTAAGTGTTTGCCTTGCTGGACGCGGAGAAAAGTTGCGGGGGCGGGTGAGTTCTCCTTGCGCACGCGGCGGGTATCTGAAAACGTCTAATGGCACATCAGCTGAGCCGGCGGTTTCCCTTGACGTTCCCGATCGATGATTTATGGCCTGCTAGAACAGGTGTGGTGGTCCAAACACCCACGAAATGAGATGGTTATTATGAGGTAACTCACCGGAGGGGGTAAAATTAAGCTTCCTCCTTAGGCTAGCAGCGGTGAGGGCGAGGCACTCTTGTGTACGGTTTGAATAGGTCATGTCATCGGAACGGTACGCGGGCATGGTCGTCGCGGGGATTGATACACTCGCGCGGGCGTGGTCCAATCAGCGGAGACACGACAATGGGAGAGGAAGCTCTTCCACGCCATATAGGCCGAGGAGGAGGAGGTCGGGGACAGTACGGCGCTGTCGTCGAACTGGGCGAGGATGGGGCAGACGACGAGGAGGAGAGGAAGGAGCAGGAAGAAGAGGAGGAATAGGAGGAGGAGGAGGAATTGGAGAAGGGGGGAGGAAGGGCAGGAGGAGGAGGAGGAGGAGGAGGAGGAGGAGGAGGAGGAGGAGGAGGAGGAGGAGGAGGAGGAGGAGGCCAGGGCTGACACGTGGCTATCCGAAAGCACCCCGTCTTATCCCGTTGGGTCGCTTGTCAGACTGGCGTGCCGCGCCCCGAGCCTCGCGTAACGCTCTGCGGCCTTGCAGCGTGACAGGCGGCTGCCCCGGCCGGCCCGGGATGCTGACGGGACCGACTGACAGCGCGCCGGCCCCGGACAAGATGGCTGCCCCGCGGGGACCACCCCTAAACGTCGTTGTCAGTCCAGGTCGCCGTCGTCCTAGATGGAGACATCGCCATGCGCTCGCGGATGCCGAAGCGGCCGCGTACGTACGTATCGCGAGGCTGGCTGCGGGCGGTGCGCTGTGAGGGACAGGCGACGGATGGCCGTCGCTCGGCGTCGCCATGGGAACGACCCGCGCCGCGGGGACGACGGCCCCCCCCCCCCCTGCGCCTGCGAGCACGCCGCCCTGGAAGTGCGTGAATGCCGCACACGTGCAGAGGCGTTGGTATATCCAGTCGCGTAGTCCAGCGTTGTGAAATTCTAGAGAAAATTCGATCATTTCTCTACGTAAAGTGCCTGAATGGAAATGTCGGACTCAGATTCCTACTAGCTAGTGGAAGTCGGCAGTCGCACACTTGGTCGAGGAGGAGTCACTTCTAAAACTCATTGTACAGCCAACAAAAAAGTAATTTTAATAAATTAAAAAAACAAGGGCCAAATAGAACACAAAATGAATTTTGTGATAAGTATGGAACTCGTTCTTTACATAATTATGTGCTACAGAGGTAGGAGTGTAAAACGTTATGTGAGTCGATTGAAGACATTTTCATCTCAGATTTCATCACCGTTCGTGTGTGCAGGGGAAGTTTTTCCCGGGACACTCGCCCTTGCTCGTCTCGGGTGCTCGGGCCTTCTTCGGCCCTCCCACTCGGGTCCGATTGTTGGGGCGCATAAAGGAGCGCGAGAGCGCGAGCTGGCGCGAGCCGACTCGGTCTACGACTAGACTCGGGGACTTAGAATGAAAACTCGCACAAAATTTGTTAAGAGTTCTCAAAATAATACTATTAAACGTTAAAAAAGGTTCATCGCTGCAATGCAGAGGAAGGCTTATAGCTGAGATCAGCGCAAGTTTCATGTCTGTGGGTATTGTACTTGCTGAGATTGAAAACTCCACTTATAAGTTGGGTTATGGACTTAGAATGAAAACATCCAAAATTTGTTAATTGTTCTCAAAATAATACTATTAAACTTGAAAAATTGTTGGAATAAAGACCAGCATTTCCAGTTTCGAATGGTATAACTATTATGCCTGTAGGTATTGTAAGATCTGAGATGAAAGTGTGGACAGTTAAGGGTTACACTCGACTGAGAACAATACTCGTTCTTTTCACCACTCAGGAGAGAGGTGGTGGTAAAGAACGAGTAAAAAAACTCAGAAAAATCGAGAACAAATGAATCAAAACTTACATTTTTTTTTTTTCAAGACAGAAATAGCGGGAAAGATCAAATCAAAACTTATCAAAAAGTGGCAGAAATTGTCCTTGGAAAATTTTTAAAAGAAAATCGAGACAAAAAACCAAAAAATCGGAAAGGCACAATAATCACTGTACATTTTGTATGAGTGATCTCCTCCTCGCTCGTGGCTTCCCAATCCAACCATGTTCAGTTTTCGTCCGGAAAATTTGTAATCCGCGTGGAAATGGTAATGAGGACGCCAATGACTCGGGCGTGATCGTGATGTCGCGGCCAGAGTCCTGCGGGATGACGACCCCCACCACGCAGCCCGCATGGCAGGCAGACTGACTGTGACGCGCCGAGGTGCTCGGCAAGGTGCCGGCACTCTGCAAAACTCACCGGTACTGCAGTAAAAGAGTGTAAGACTAATGGTACCGCCAAAAAATGTGCAATATTCTCTAATGAAGAAAAGTGAGATGGAGAGGGATAGGCGTAGGACAGTATGGGCTAGAACAGTGAGATGGAGGGGGATAGGCGTAGGACAGAGCGGGGAGGTCGGCGCGGCGCGCGTCTCAATTTGAGCGGAGAGATGGATTTGATGTCGCGGCGGCCGAGTGCTGACGTCTCTCTCGCAGCTGACTCCCCGGCGAACATGGCGCGTAATGTCGATTCATGATGTGGGCTGCTGCTGCAGAGAGTGATGGAGAGAGAGAGAGAGAGAGAGAGAGAGAGAGAGAGAGAGAGAGAGAGAGAGAGAGAGAGACAGAGACAGAGAGAGAGACGAGTGTACAACTGGAAACATTGACCAAGCAGAAAACGGCTTATTCGATCCGTCGTCGGCGCACCATTCACGGGCAGCCGCAGCAGACGACGACGTTTATGTTGTGAAAACGCCGCGCGCTATTCGCGTCTCTCTCTCTCTCTCTCTCTCTCTCTCTCTCTCTCTCTCTCTCTCTCTCTCTCTCTCTCTCTCTCTCTCTTAAACATGTCAAATCCAACCAACACATTTTTAAATTAAAGTCCACTGTCCACAGCCTTAATACCAGGCAAAAAAATAATGTAATAATTCCCCAAAAAAAATCTAGTAACTGCTCAGAAAGATGTATCTTACATGGGACCAACACTTTTCAATAAGATCCCGCTTCATATTAGAACCTTACCTTTTTAAAAAAATTTGTCAAACTGTAAAATCCATGTTAATTGAAGGTGCTTTTTATTCTGCTGAGGAGTTTTTAAATCAACCTCTGTAATATTACCATGTGTCTGTGATAACCATTCTATGGTGTAATAAAATCTCTCTCTCTCTCTCTCTCTCTCTCTCTCTCTCTCTCTCTCTCTCTCTCTCTCTCTCTCTCTCTCTCTCTCTCTCTCTCACATTCTTTCTTACAAGAGCGAATTTCAGCGGCGGCGATCGGCGGCGCGCGCGCTTCTGTATTCCACCGACCGCTTCAAATCATCAGACTTTATAATCCCCCCCTCTGCTGGCCGGGAATAAATGTCGAACAAAAGAGGGACATCAGAGAGACCTGCCTTCGTCCCCGTCACGTCGTTTGTAAGGTAGAGGACGGCTTACTTGCTGAGCGAGAGAGGTGGCCGGTCGCCTACTGTTTTGCTGCTTGCTGCTTTTTTTCTTTTTTTTTTCTTCCTTTTTTCGGTTTATATGAAAAATTTCACCCTGTCCCTTTTGCATTTCTCTCTCTCTCTCTCTCTCTCTCTCTCTCTCTCTCTCTCTCTCCCTCCCTCCCTCCCTCCCTCCCTCCCTCCCTCCCTCCCTCCCTCTCGTCTCACTTACTCTAACCGTGCAAAGTACAGAGAGTAGCAGCAGCAGCGCACATTCAGCTTACCTCTCTCTCCCCCTTTCACCCCAGGGCCCGCTCCCCTCGCAGGGGCTTATCTGGCCACGCATGGTGTCCGGCTGGCGTACGCTGGCGTCGCCCGCAAAGAGCTGATTCTGTGAAAGTCGCTCGCTCGAACCAATTGATACCGGCCTGTTGGCACATGTGTATGTAGGGTTGTGTGTGAGTGTGTGTGTCTGTGTGTGTCGGGGAGAGCGAGGGGGAGGGAGAGATGACGAGGAGATGGGTGGGTTAGAGGGAAAAGATGTCTTTGCAGGGGGAGAGAGACAGAGAGAGAGAGAGAGAGAGAGAGAGATACGTTGACAGCGAGAGAGAGAAGCTGGAATAAAAGAGCGGGCAACAGAGAGCGTAGGCAAAGGAGCAGGGAGAGCTGAAGCAAGAGAGAGTGAGTAGCACCGATGAATATAGGGGCAAATTTTTGGCCGTCTTCGTGATGTCCGGTGTCAATTCTTTCTCTTTTTTTTACCCCCCTTTTGGCCGTCATGTACACTGCTGCGGTCTCGGCGGAGGAGAAGGGGGGAGGAGTGGGGGGCGTGGAGGGGCATAGGAGACAGCCAGACAGACTGTTGAATTGTTTTCTGCCGAGGGGACGGCAGTAGAATAGGGTATGTATGGGGGCTTTTTTTTTTACGACTTTGTTTCTTTGCACTCGGTAACTTAAAAAAAAAAAGTTCTTATTCAGAAAAGTCATTTTAATAAATAAGTAAGGAATTATATAAGTGATTTCGACTGTAGTGTGAATAGAATAATAGCCGTTGTGGACTTGATATTCGTATTATGTAAAACAGAGTTGTTTACATTTCGGTTTTCTCCCGTGTGGCTTTCGTTTTTATCTTGTTTCTTACTTTTGGCCCCACCCCTGTCGTAGGCGCCACGTCCCCTCTCTTTCTCTGTCTCGCTCTCACTCTCTCTCTCTCACACACACACACACACACTCTCTCTCTCTGTGAAAATGAAAATATAGTGCGCATCAGGGTGGCGCGCGATCAGCATGGGCGCCACACACGCTCACAACGCTCAGCCAAATAAGAATAATTGCCCGGCCAGTCAGAAACGCATAGATAAAGCATTAGCGGCCTGTAAATCAGTAAGGGGTGGCGGCCACTGGGGGGCTGAGGCGGCTGCACGCACCCACGATAACACGTACTACACACGTGTTGGAAGACTGAGAATATTCCTTTTTTTTTTTACGAATGCATTTTGAGGTGAATTTAAATAGCTCAATGTATTTGATATTTGAGAATGAAAAAGGGTTGCCTGTTTATGTCTTCGTTGGATTATATCCACAAGAAAAATCGAAGAAAAACACTACAAGTGAAACGTAAAACTTTTCATGTGAATAATTACGCCATGTGCCCTTTTTCTTTCTTTTTCTTTAAATATTATTGTGTAACGCAGAAGTACCCCTCGATGCCAGCCGGCACACTCGTTGCGAGGTGCGGACCATCACTCACCTGCGAGCGCTCAATTTGTCGGTTGATGGATATCAGGTGACTGGAGGGGCCCGGGGTGTAACAATCGCCATTATCACCACGTTATAAATCGGGTCCGGCGGTGCCCCCGAGCCGGACCGGCCGCCGCGGCCCGTGTGGATTTTATGGAGTACTTTGTGGAGTCGGCTCGTCTCGGCCGGTAGTTTATGTGGCCGCTTGGGCGGCCCGGGCGGCGGGGCGTGGCGGGGCGTTGCGGTAGGTTGGGGCCGCTATCCTGTTTGTAATCTCGCTCCTTCTCTCCCGACCCCTCTCAGCTGGGCGCTTGTAATAACAGTCATTCCTATTACCGTATGTGTGACCTTGTGCGGAGTAGCGCCGCCGCCGCGGGGCCCGCGCGAGGGGTAGCGTCACGCCGCGGGGAGGGGGTTGTCAGGGGGATGGGCTGGGACCTCCTCGGGGCGAGCCCGCAGCCCCGCGCCGCCCTGCGCGGCGGGCATACCCCGCGCGCGCTGCTGAGGTTCCCGTCTGCTCCGCCAGGCGGCGCGCGCCCGCCGCCGGGCGCATGGCGGCGCGGGGAGCAGCGCGGGCCGGTGGTGGGGGTGGCGGAGCGGGAGCGGTGGGGAGGGGGCGGCAGGGGAGGGGAGGCAGGGAGGACGAGGTGTGTCACTCTGGCTGCGCTCACACGCGCCCGGCACCGGCCCGCCCGCCCGCTCCGGACCCGACCCGGACCCCGGACGGGTTTGTGTCATGGGCGGGAAAAAGACTGACTGCTTGGAACCGTTGCGAATAGAAAGGGATACATGCCGTAATGTGATGAGGGAGGCTGCGCGGCGGCTGTGACGTCTCAATCCACCGGCATGCATAATCAGATGTAGTTAGCCAGTAGCACTGTACTAATCGCTGTTTCGTTTTCTTTCTGATTGCAGGTAAGTGTCACAAGACGGCGGCGGCCCAATACCGAGCCGAATATTTTTGGTAACGTACGTATTAAACAAAAGAGAGTAAGATACCACTCGGTAAAAGCAATCATGTTTAATTTTTGAAGGGTAAAGCACTGTGAAAAATTGTCGTAGGTTTACGGGTTGTAAAATTACGATCACTTATCGTAAAATTACAAGCAGTACCCATTGACTTGAAATTCAATCACATGCAAGAATGGGGCTGTCGTAAATTTACAACATTTTCGTAAGTCGTAATTTACAAAATAAATCGTTAATCCACGAACATATTTATCACAGAGAGGGAAGATTTGTGGAAAACTTTTTAGAGAAAGTCTCCTTAAAAAAAATGAGGAAATTTCCCTCAATTTTGGTGGAGACTCCCCCAAATTCTGATGAGTTTTCCTCAAATTAAGTGGAATCCTCCAAGTTGTCCATTTTCCCTATAAAAAATCAGACGTTGTTTCTACCTTGCACTGTTCTTACTATGGAATAAGTTGTTTTAGTAACGAAATCGAGGATCCACAGAAGTCGAGTCGGTGTCGCGAGGGCTGTGCGGCTCTGCAGAGATAAAACTCCGGGTCTGTCTGGCCGCTGCGGCGACCGTGGCCTTCTCGCGACACGCCGTATACAGCTAGCAAATTATCAGGGGGTCACGCAAACACGCAATTTCCTGCGCAGTGACTTTAATTGGTCGGCTCTCCGTCAGGGCAAAATAAGGACGACGAAGAAAGGGAGAAAGGGGTTGGGGGCGAGAGAAAGGGGTTGGGGGGGAGGAGGAAGGGGGGGGGGGGAGAGAGACGCCACGGAGCCAACGTATTCTTCTGCTTCCGACTCGAATCTAATTCCAGAGTTTGAGAAGCGTCGGGGAGAGGCGGGAAGAGATGGGAAAGCGAGGAAGGGTGTGTATGGGGGGGGGGGCTGAAACTTACTTCGCAAGTTCGCAAGTCTGCGGGGAATCCGTCCTGTTTTCTCCTGGCTGTGAGAGTCACGGTCGCGCTGTCCTTGTCTCCGGCGGGCGCCGCGGGCGGGTTGTGCATGGGTGCGAGCAGGACACGCAGTGTTAGGCCCCCCGTGACACAAGGGGGAGGGGGGGAGGGATGGTGGCGGGCTGGGGGGCGGGGGCGGGGGCGGCCAGGTGGTGGGGGCGGGGCGGCTGAGGCGACGGAGGCGGTGGGGGTGTGTTCCCACCGAGTGCATCCCACCTGCCAGGCCGATCCCAAATGTCTTCATCCTCTTGCAAAAGGAAAAAAGAAAAAAAGAAAAAAATCGTCGTTTTGTGCACTTTGCTCTGGCACGCCTTCCGCCTTGGCCTTCCGTCCACCGACGCAGCTCCCCCCTGATACACTATTACATTCGATATGGCGAAAAACTGCCGACCGTCGCAGAACCGAGCCGTCGTCGCAATCTGAGTCGTGCCGCCTGCCGTCTGATTCCGAAGATCGCTCTCGCACCTCCGTCCTTGTCTCACGTATGGGGCTCCCCCATCTCCAACATGGGGCACTGCCGTAGGTGCGACAAGGACGGAGGACGGGTTCGCACCACCGCCTCCCCCCCCCTCTCCGCCGCCAGGGCGGCCAACCCCTAGCTAAATAATCAAACTTTGGCCCATATATGCGACCCGGGGGTGTGATGGGCCGGCGAGCCTATTTGACCGGAATACACTGTGAAACAACAGGGGACAGTTTTCTTGTAGGCCGGGGGTTCTGCGTCGTGCGTCCCATATGCTCGAACGGCGGCCGCGTCCTTCCGGTAGCGACCTCGCGAAAATGTAATAAAGTTTTCGCCGACAAACTTGCTGTTTCTGGTGAAAGTTTCTCTGCCTGACGCTGCTGCCCCGTTTGACACGCAGGGTGGCCAACCGACGCGCGCGAATACATCCACCGTATAGCGTGCGGAAGCTCGATGCCGCGGCCTTTTGCAAACAAACGAACAAACACCCCGAAAAAAAAAATATCGTACGCAGTCGGAGGAAAGAAGTTGAGCCGGAAAAACCATGAGACAAAGAAAGGAATGGAATAGAGAGACAGGGCAAAAGTTACGCGCGTCGCCTGCTCTGAGGAGGGGGCCTGGTCTGGTGGTTCGGCTTTGGCGACATCCTTGACGACGACTGCGGGGCCCGACCAATGTTCCGGTGACCTTGGAGAATGTCTCCGTCTCTCTTTCATCTCTCTCTCTCTCTCTCTCTGTCTCTCTTTCTCTGCTCTCCGCGCCGTCCCGGGCCGCCGCCGGCCTCCTTGCAAAAAGAGCCGTACCACGCAAGAGGGGCTCACGAAAAGTGACCCTCTTGGCTCCCGACTGCTCCGGCGCGGGCGCGGGGAGAAGAGCGTCTCTGCCGATCCCCTCGCCCTCTCTCGCTCCTCCCCCTCTCCCCCTCCCCTCCCCCTCCCTCTCTCTCCACCACCTCGCCCCTCCCCGGAGTCCACACAACCAAACGGTCTGCCAAACGACCAAACGATAACGTTTTCATGCTGTCGGCGATATCGCCCACCGGCCGCCCTGCGGAAGGGGGCGAGCGAGGAGAAGGGTTGAGAAGTTTAGTGTGGCTCGGTTGGACATACTCATTTAATTTCATGCGCAGGCTCCCCACTCTCTCTTTCTTGCTCCCCCTTGGTCGACTCGCTCTATCTCTCCTTCTCCTATCCGTGTGCAATTTTCGGCGAAGCTGTCGCCCCCTAAGTGATTATCAGGAACACGCGGGCCGAGATCTCAATTATTTTTTCCCGAAAAAGTCAGCGGGCGGGCGGCGCCCCCGCAGCAGCTTGTGCGAGTGAGATTGACAAAGAGACATAGTGAGAGAAAAAGAGACAGAGAGAGAGATTCGGAGACAGAGGGGACGAACCGTCCGCCCGCGGGTGGACCTCTGACCGCTGGCGACGCATTCTTGGGTGAAAGTAGGCCAGCAGCGCGCATTGTGTCACCTGGCCGTTGCACTTTTCGGTTCGTCCGCCAACGCACCCCCTCCCACCCCCCTGCAGCGCACCTGACGACGGGGAGGTGTACACCGCGAAAATAAAATCCTTCTACGGGCTGCAGCTCAGGGCGCACACCACGCTCTCCTATGCGTGTTGCGAGAGAGGAAATTGCTTGATTTATTGCGCTTTCGCCTCTCTCTCTCGCATACGGGGGCCGCCGTATTCATGGTTGTGCGTGGCGCCCTCTGTTGTGTCTTGTGCACACACACACACACACAGCGCGGGGAGGTTTCTGCCGATGACAAGTCGAGAGGCGGACGCGGGGATGCGAGAGAGGAAGTCACCGGCCGCTCTCCCACAATGCCATTGGGTGTCACGCTGCTACCGCGCGGCGGCGGTGCGCCCCTGGAGCGTGACATGGACCTTATTTTGCGCGCGCAGTTGTCACGCTGCCTGTATCCGGCCCGGGGCGAGGTGACAGTTACGGTGTTCTTGTTGTTGGGTATGTGATGGGCGTCACCACGGGCTGGCCGGGGCCTGCCGGCTGTTAGCCTGGCCAGCGCACTGTGACCGGCGCGCCGTCATCAGCGAGCAGCGCTGTCGAATGGCGGGGCTTCGGCTTGGTTTTTGTCGCCGGACAGCAGGGCATAGGTTCCAAACTGCAGTTCGCTTTTTTCGGCTTTATCGTTTTTCACTTATTTTTCTTATATCTATGTAATCTTTAAAACTGGCACTGTAAAAATTACAAGAAAATTCAATAGGAAATTTTTAATGAAACCCTTGTAAAACTACAGAGGGTGAATCAACTAACTCTGAAATTTTAGTACACTTCGGTATTAAAATAGGAAAATTCAGGGGGAAATATCGTAAAACTGAATCAAAATATTAATAAAAATTCCCCCAAAGTTCACAAAAATTCTGAAAATTTGTACTGCAAAATTCAGAGTTGTTTGCCCCCTCGAAAACTACAAATTGAAAATGTGAAATAACAAGCGCTGCCACCTACCAACTTGAAAGCTATTGACGAGCAGGGCTGTCGTAATAAACATACAGAGAATGTTTTAAGGCATGTATTGCGAAGTTTTGCAAATTTTTGCAACGTGGTGTTTCATCGGTCCTCCCAGTTCCTCCTCTACGCCCCCGCGCCGCCGCCACACGCAGCATCCTCCTCCTCCTCACCCGCTCTCTCATTGTCCCTTTTGCTATCTTTTGGAAGCGGAGCGGAGCCTTCCCCCCCTCCCTCCCCTCCCCCTTGCACCCCCCAAACACCCACCCCCACCGTCGCCTCCTGTCCCTCCGTGCGATGAGTAATACTATTGGTGGTGAGTGAACCGAAAAGCCATAAATCAATTAGCAGAAAACTTTAACTGCTTTGCTAGAGAAAAGGAGACGGTAAGAGCGAGTGAGAGGGTGGGTGGGGGGGGAGAAATGGATAGGAGAGAGAGAGAGAGAGAGAGAGAGAGAGAGAGAGAGAGAGAGAGAGAGAGAGAGAGAGAGAGAGAGAGAGAGAGAGGGTGGGGGGTGCGAGCGGCGCAATGAGGACACCGGGAATGTGAAGGGTAAGAAGGGAAGCGGCAGGGTGGCCCCGCCGAGATTCTTTCATATATATATTTTTTTTTTCCTCTCCCTGTTCCTCGCGAACAGACCGGCCTCGTCGCCACGCGGTGGTTGGCAAGCATCGCGTCGCCACCTCCTCCCGGCCCGGCACTTTTCATTCAATTCCTTCCGCCGAAATATTTATTTCCTCGTCCATATCTGATCAAACTAACGGCGCGCAGAGATTTGAAATGAATTGGGCGGAGGTATATCTATATATATACCACCCGGCTCAGCTGCTCGCTGGAAACTTGACGCGCCGCCGGCGAGGACCGAAGTCATTTCCGCTTCGGAGATCATGGAGTACATGGAAATGGGGTGAGATTGGCGAGGGGAGGTGGAGGAGGTTATAAAACCCTCCGGAGAATACTGTGAATCTTTTAATTCGTTTTTAATCATAATCGACAATAATGCACACTCTGGTCCCGACCCGGTGAGGGTCAGCGCTTTTCCAGCCCCCCCGCCCCCCGCCCCCCCCCCTCTGCGCACCTGCACGTCCTGATGTCTGTATAATGCCAGTTCAACGTCTCACCCATTGGATAATTTATGATGTCTTGTAGGCCGGCCTGCGCGAGCCTGGGCGGCGCTTTTGACGCTCCGTAGAGGGACCGAATCTCAGTTTATTTTTTCCGTGTCGATGTTTATCTCGGGTATTATTGTGGTTTTCTGAAGACCAGAGAGGTTTAGACCCCCGCACGTCTGCTGTTAGTGTTAGGTGCGCGGCCGCATCAGCGAGCGGCGCGGCGGCGGGAAAATTGAATAAATTCGGCCAGCAGCAGCCGCCAGCGTGGTCTGGGCTGTGGTATATATGGGCCGCGGACCCTGAAAACAAAAGCAAAACGCAAACATGACCGAAAGCAGCAGGGGCAATTTTTCATGGGGCGTCGGATGGCTGGCATATGATCCCTCCGCGGCGCTGCTATCAGGGAATTTTCTAATTAATTATTGTAGCCTATTGCGCTGCGCCTTCTTTTCTCTCCGCGCGCGCGCGTCTTTTGTTATTAGACCTTTTTTTTTTCCTTCTCCGCTCCTCTCCCGTCCCATACCCCCCGCGCCCCACTGCTCATCCCATTTAATCTCTCCTGATTCTCCTCTTCCGGAAATGATAAGATTGTTTTAGCTCTGCTTTTCGCTCTCTATCTCTTTCTCTCTCCTCCTTGCTCTCTTTCCCTCTTTTTTCCTGGCCTAGGTTGTCCCCGACCGTTTTTTTTTTCTATGTTTATTTTTTTAGGCATGTCCCATCTCGAGTTTGAGTCAAGGGGGGAACAAATCAGAATTTTAGGGAATTTTTGTGAATTTTGATATATTGCTCAAATTTTGATTAAATTTTACCTATGTTTTAATAGAATTTCTGTTAATTTTCTGTATTTTTTTTAATTTTTCTCGAATTTCTCTGAATCAAGAGGTGTACAAATATGTCAGAGTTGTTTTCCCCTCGGTTCAAGTTCATTGTGCGACTTGGGCCTCCCCATGCGGTTATTTTCCTTTCGAAACGTGTGTTTGTTCTAGTCTGTGGCGGGTACGGCACAATCTCACCTGAGGTATGCCCCGGGACTCGCCTCACACGCCGCCCTGTACACACGGCGCGCAGACGCCGCGCGCGCGGCGCACGCAGTTTTGGCGTGGCGTGGCGCGGCGCGGCGACAAGCTATAAATCCCACGACCAATCAATTGCGGCGACGTCGGCGGGCGTCCTGCGCATACGTCTCCTGCCCCGCTGCCACCGCCGCGACGCCGCCGCCGCCGCCCACGTCCCTGCTACACCACGCGACGCCACGCCGAGCCCACCGTATCGCGTTATTTTTCCGGTCGACTGAACTTAGGCCGGCCTCCTCCCCGGGTTGGTGCTGAGCTATGGCGGACGCGGCTGCCTGCTCCCCTCCCTATGTCCTCCTAGTCCAGCGGGAAACAACTTCTGCACTGTAAATTGGTTGGCGTCTTTAGACGCCAAAATTTTGGCGTCCTCTGAGAACGCCAAATTTTGGCGTTGAAAGACGCCAATATTTGGCGTTCTTCTTCTCAAAACGCCAAATATTGGCGTCTTTGAACGCCAAGATTTGGCGTTCTCAGAGGACGCCAATATTTTGGCGTCTAAAGACACCAACCAGTTTACAGTGTGTGTGCCAGTGTATGGATTTAATTCATATTGGTCAAGTTGTCCATATTTTAACCGAATCAAATAGGACTTACCCGGACTTCCCTCACGGATGAAAACAATTTTTAAAGGAAATATCCTCGAAATCCGAATTATTTTTTTTTTTACTCAAAGTCAGGGAGTTTTCTCAAAGTTTCGAGGACGCCTCCTGCCACACTGGAAAAACAAAGGTGCTATCTAATGCCTTTTAAAGGCGTTAGTGAAATAGTGCCTTCGAAAGGCGCTATCGCCCCCCAAAGGTGCTATTTTTGGCCCTAATCGTGCCTTTACAAAGGCATTAGTGCAGTGACACCCCCAAAAATTCAATAGCACCCCAAAAAGGGTGCTATTAAGCACCTTTGTTTTTCCAGTGCAGTAGGCGTTCCGAAGGGTTTACAGGTGTATTTGTACTTAAGATTACGAGAGTGGTGTGCGAGGGGTATCTCACCTTAAACTTTAAAAAAAAAATTAAAAAAATCTCCAAATATTTGTGTTGTGTTGATATGTTCCGGGTCCCTTGCGAGTCCCTCCGCCTCCCGGTCCGCTCCGATGAGTCCAGCAGGGCAGTGGCGTTCCCCCATGACGCTGAGCATGACGCGGCCGGCGCGGTGGCAGCAGCCAGCACGCTCATGTGATTCATGACGAGGAGGAGGAGGAGGAGGAGGGCGCCGGCCACTTGCCTCTCGCACACGGCCGTGCGGACTGCCGTAATGGACTTGTTATGACGTCATGAGGAGTGCGCGCAAAGTGATGATTGGAAGGCAAGCGTGCTGTTTAGTAAAAAGAGGGAGGAATCTCAGAAGCGATTTTCAATCATTTTGCAAATCTAACTGAAAACAGTTTTTCTGTTTTTAGACAGTCCCTTGTTTCGAAAGGAGCACTGTTGAATTTTAGTATATACGGTCGAAAAGTTTTCTGCAGTTTCCTGATATTTTTCAGAACCATCTTGAATATTTGTCAACATTTTCTGCTGTTTATACTTTGTATTTTCTGTGATAATGAGATTTTTCTGTGATGTTCTATGATTTTTCTTCATTTAATTTTTTTTCAACTTTTCAGAATTTTGTTTTGATTTTTCCCTGCATTTCTCTGGCTTGTGCCTTATTTTCGAGGCGCACAAAAATTTCAGAGTCGTTTAAACCCCGCGTTTGAATTTTCCCCCATAGTGGACATTTATAGAAATTGCAGCACACGCGTACAGTGCGAGCCGCGCGCCGGGCTATATGCGGGTGTGTATCACGGGGTCCAATCTTTTGAAATCGGCGACCCGATCCCCACAAGCCATGCCGCGGCGCGGCGCTTTTCCTCCCCTACCGCACACCCCTACACGTCGCGCAGCCAGCCGCGCCCCGGCCGGCCGGCCTAGGGGGCTGGCGAACGGGAAAACAGCTGTCCACCCCGTGAACGGCAGGAAGTGAAAAGCGGCTCTGCTGGGGGTTGGTCCGGTTGGGTCCGGCTGCGGGGGCGGCTGCTGTGGCTGCTGCGGCTGCTGCGGCTGCGGTGGCAGTGCGAGTTTGATACATCGCTTCCTGACCGCTTCAAAGACTCCATATCAGCCAATCGGTGACCCCTCCGCCGCCGCCGCCGCCGGTCGCACACGCGGCCTCCATGGGGGCGGCCGCTGGGGGCGGGCCGGGGGCGGGCCGGGGGCGGGCCGGGGGCAGCCACCCATGAAAATGTCCCCACGTCATCGTTCTCATACGACGACGACGACGACGGTGGTGGAGGCGCGGGCACTGGGGTGTGCACAGCGCGACTCCGGTTGAAGGGGTAGACGACTGGACGGCTCCTGTGTGTGTACAGGCCATAGAACGTACTCCGCACAGTAGAAATGAGTTCTTGGATTCCCAGGGGAGTTAGAGAGTTTTTCCCAGGAGTTTTTTTCCCTGGAAAACCCAGGACATCCCCTGGGAAAGATGATACCTCCTGGGAATGTGGAAATTTTGCCTGGTAAACCCAGGACTCGTTTTTGCCGTGCGGATGTACTCCGCCTGCACTCCGTGTACTCTGGCTGTTCTGAACCCAGATACTCAGAGTACTCCGACTGTACTCCGCGTTGTGTACACCACAACTTCGAGTCATCTACCCCTTGCGGGGTGTGCTCGACGCGACTCCGACCGGCCATCCTCAGGGAGGGTGGCTGTGCAAAGAGCCACCGTGCTGCTGGATTTAGACGTCACGGCGTGGAAAAAAAAAAAGCTAAAGGCCTGCTCTTACCGTTTGTTTATTTGTATTTTTCCTTTTTTCCCTATTTTAACATCCTGTTATGTGTTATTTTTATTTTTTTTATCACGCCCTTACCCTTACCTCCTCCTGGCCCGGTTATTTTCTTTATTTGATTTTCGTTGTGCAGGTGGCACCGGTACGGCACAAACAGGCAAACAAGATTAGGGCAGGGCGGCACATGACGGCCCTGGATTAGTCTTGATAAGCCGCTCAGTGCTCTCCTGGAGGGCGGGGCGTGGCGGGGCCAGGCGGGAGCGCAGCGCGAGCGTTGGCACCCCCCGCGCTCCGTTATTCGCCCCAATTTTCCGTTCTTTTTCATAGACGTTATTTTCAATCTTTACCGTGCCCTTGGGCCTTATCTAGTTCGTAAAAAAAAATCATCAGAATTTGAAGTTTTTTGTGAAATTAACAGACTCCCAAAGTGTCTCGAGAGTAGCGCATCACTGCCTTTTTGCAAAGCAGAGATTTGTAAAGTGCTTGCTGTAGAAATCCGACTGTATGAGTGACGCTCACTGGCTGATGAGTGAATTTATTCGCTTTCTTGTAGGTGTGCGAACAAAATTTCCCTAACCTGCAAGTGTGCGAATTAGTATTAGCTCACTTAAATTCGCTTACCTGCACGTTTGCGAGTTTTTAATCGCTTTATAAATTTTTATTCGCCCACGTACAAGTGAGCAAAAATTTTCCACTCACCTAAGATTCTGCGTATAAAATCCCTCATCTGCAAGTGAGTGTGAATAGCACACTTGGGTTCCCAGTGCGTTCTCGTGAGGTGCGTTTTCCCAAATAGGGATGCCGTTGCAGCGGTGCAATAGGCGCCCCTGCTGCTCCTACCAAAGTTCAACCTGGCATTTAACTATGAAAAGATGCAAGGCTCCCGGCCGCTTCTTGAGACAAGCTCTTCCATTCCAATCCCCACCACCCCCTACTCCCCCGTGCAGACCCGACACCTCCCCGCCCCCCCTCCTTCCATCTCTCTCTAGCAGCAGAAGCTTTCTCGAGGCTCAGACCGTGTGGCCTTTTCCACCTCATCCGAGAGATTTTCCTAGATTAAAATCCTCTCGGAGAGACCTGGCCAGCGGAGCGGGGCTTCTCGTTTTATTTTTCATCTGTTCGCCTGTATTGTGTGTTGGTATAAAGGGCAGTCGCGATAAGGAATTCCCTGTCATAACCTCGCTGTGCAAACCTTGGACGGCTGGGCTATGGCTGTTTATTTCGCTCCAGTAATTCATTTTTCATTTTTCTCACGCTGTTTGTGAAACCATTTCGCTGCTTTGGACTGTACAGTTGGTTTTGGTCTAGTTCTCGGATATTCTCAACTTTCGGCGCACGTTACATTAACTTGAGCGGATTCGGGTGGTTCTCGGCTGCTTAGTTTTTCCTCTTTTGCCGCGTATTGTCTGTTGTTCGGAACGTGTTTCCGCCGCGCAGGTGTAGACTTCGGTGTCGCAGATCACATCAGCAGAATTAGGCTCGCGGCTCGTGTGCGTTGTGCGGGGAACCGGTTTGGAACGGGTTGCGATGTTGGGTACTGGGCCAGGGACTGGCCTCTCTGCTGCTCCATTTTGCACATGAATAAAGCTGCCTCATATTGCCGTAGAAAATTCGTGTACCCGGTATCCTTCCCTCCCCCTTCTTTTGTAATTGGCACTTCGCACACGAATTAAGGCTAGATTACCTCTAACCGGTGAGTCACCCCACAGCGGCAGATAGTTTGCCGTCATCCGCGCGGCGGGTCTCTCCATCACGATTAAAGGGCGTCGCGAAACGGCGATTTGACGATGTGCGAACGTACGTCACCGAGGCAGCCGGTGGCGGTAGAGCGCGTGCCCGGCCGCACCGCGCCGCCGACACGATTTGGCGTCAGTTACCCCGCTACCTGATCATAAATTCTCGAGGACGATCGCGTTGAGGAGGTTTAGGGGATTTTGAGGGGGGGGGGGACGGAACTCCCTCGTCGCCTACCTTGTACAGCTTGTACAGTGTCCGTGGCTTCGGTCTGCGCTCTGTCCGCCGCGTCTTCGCACCTTCTGAAAATAATTATTGGATTTGGTTCTGCTTGTAAGGAACTGTTTACCGACTCTCATCAGATGTATTCTGTGTATGAGAACATGTTTTTGTTTTTTTTGTTTTTTTTTGTTTTGTATTTTTGTCATGGCTGAAATTGATTTCAGTGATTTTTTGAAAAAGGCCGTGGGGTTGCCGCGGTGACTTGGTGAACTCGCGCGGACTGGTCGTCCAACAGGGCGAGGGCAAGTTTTATGATAAATATGAAATAGGACAGGGCAGAGGGTGTGTTTCCGCGCAACGTGTTATATGTTGGCAAAACTGGGAGATAAGGCCTTGCTGATGGGGGACGCTGTAGTTGGTAATACTGACCGGTGGGCGAGGGGGGGGAGGGGGGGCTGGACGCGCAGGATGTCCGTGTTAGCCGCCCCCGCGCCTCCCCCCGCACCCCTGCATCGCAACTCTGTCGGTGCTGATAGCATCGCAAGTCTGGGGGAGAAAAAAAAATGGGAGGGAGGATGACGAAACTGGCGAGTTTTACATTAAAAGAGCAGGAAAAATGTAAGGTAGCGTAGTGTTTTTTTAAATAATTTTTTTAATGCTCACAGGAATAAAAAAAAAATTGTCTGAATTTTTTAGGAAAAAGGGACTTCTTTGCGGCACTTTGTGGCTTTGAGGAAAACTCCTTAGATAGATTTTGAGAAAATCCCATCCAAAACTAAGAAAATTTAGACCTCAATTTTCAAGGAAATTTTCTTAAAATCTGAGTAGTTTTCCTCGAAATCACGGAGAGCCTCAAAGTTTTTCCTTCTTATAAGAAGTTTAAACTAAGGATTTTTTTTATGTGCTCAAAACAATCTAAAAAAGGTGCAATTCTGTTGTATTTTAGTATTTTTTTTTTTTAACAATTGAAGATCCGTTTGAAAACGTGTGTGGTGGTTCTCTTACCACCTCGCACCGATTCCTGTCACGTCCCACCGACACCTGATCAAGGAGACCCCTCTTTGCTCCGACCGCCAGGCCGCGCGGGCACCAGCTGCCGCGCACCAGTCGGCCCTGCTGTCACCAAACGGCCGATCGTGATAAGACATCTGCAACAGCAGCAAAATTATAAATGTTGGGGGGGTATGGAAAATCAGTTGGTTATTACAAAAATAAATCGACCACTGATATTGCCTCCCCCCCCCCTTTTCTCACAACGTGGACAGTGTCCGCGGAGCAGGCCATGTAATTTCCTTGGAACAACAACGATACTCAAATTACCGAGGGGTCGGCCCGCTGCTGCTATATATTGGCAGGTGAGCCATTACACCCGTATTAGCCGCACCCTGTCCTCCATTATTATATCCTCCTCCCACATCTACCACCTTCCCGCATATTCAGTTTTTTTCCCCTTCTTGCTTTTTTCCGCAGTGTTTTGTACTGTCTTTCACTTATTCTAAGAATCATGCAAAAAAAAAAAAAAAAAATACGATTTCATGAAATCCTGGTAGGCACGAAGTTAATTAATGTTTTTGTTTCACTAAATTCTTCTGTAGAAGATGGTTTAAGTAGAAATTTCCTTTAAAAATTCTAGCCTTATGGGTCATGTTATTGAATTTGTTTTATTTCAGGTTCACTAGTTCAGCGGGTTACATGCCAAATTTTAGCTTTCTAGCTGAAACGATTTAGAAGTTAGTCTCTCAGTAAAAATTGTCCGATCAGCTTGATTTTTGAACTGTAGGCTCGTTGTGCAATGGGCATTCGAACACTGCTTTTAAATTTTTATTCTAACATTTCGTTCGAAATTTTATTTTTTGAACTACTGTGCATGAGTAGAATCAACAAGTCCCCGGCCCCGCCGGTCCTCCTCCCCTGTGCGCCGCGCCGAGGGGTCGAGCAGCCGCAACAATGGCGACTCGGCTCGGCTCCCCTTTCCACGCTGTTTTCCCGTGACAAGCCGAGTATTACCATAGACACAGAGATTTTAGATCGAAATTTCTCAAAATTGGCCACTAAGTTTGGGCTGGGATTTCAGCAGTGAACTAAGGAGATTGAGTTCTACCTCTCTGCCAAGTCTTATGAAAATCGTATAGAAAAATCAGGATTTAGGTAAGGGGCCACACTGATAAAAAAAATAATCGGATCCGCCGACAAAACCATAAGGCTACTTCGTGCCTAAAAATAGCTCGAATGAAATTATGCGTGGAAAATTTGCACTGATGGCTATAAACCTTAAACAGCGGAAAAATAAATAGCAGGGTATCTAGAAAATTAGCACCGTAGCTAAAAAATACTCTGCGCCCATGTATCTAAAATTTAGTACACGTGAGGGTTTTAAGCAAATCCTTCATTTTAATCTTTCTTTTTTTTTCGGCACAAACCTAATTGTTATAGCGAAACTGTTGAAGGTGACACGTTGAACACACACACACGCCCACCTACACATATACAGTATGGCGTGCCGGGAGCTCACCTAAATAGAGCCCCCTGATAGAGAGCGATAGATAGGAGATAGAAGTTTTGTTTGTGTATGGCTGGCGGGCTGGCGGCCGGTCACGCAAGCGGGCTCCCGCTGATTGGCCCGCTCACACGCACGCCCGCCGCGCTACACGCCCTATAACGCGTGACAGCTGTTCGACGCTTGGCTTAGGCCCTGCAAATATAGCGAATAATATTTGTATATATTTACTTCCCTGAGCTTTTTAACTATAATATTTTAGAAAAAATTTCTGGCCTGGGCTACTATATCAAGAAGCCCAGTTTTTCTTTCATAACCCCGGCTCCTGTTTCTAAAGGGATTTGGCCAGAGGGGCTGTTTGTCTCATCGGAGGAATCCTCTACAACAACTCGGTGCCACCAATTAGCATGCGGCGTTCCTCAAATGCCGATTGGAGAATTTGAACTACTCTCTCTCTCTCTCTCTCTCTCTCTCTCTCTCTCTCTCTCTCTCTCTCTCTCTCTCTCTCTCTCTCTCTCTCCTGCCAGCGTTCCTCGGAGGCTCTTTCTCGTCCTGGTATGCGCTCCTCACACGACGCGCGCCGACCCCCTCTGTGCTAGTCGCTTTAGGCGTTTATTTCATTTTTTTTTTTGTCCCACGAAATTTTCCGAGAACAATTACTTGATTTTTTAGAGCTTCACAGAAAAAAAATTACCGTTCTTTTAAGGTGGGCGAGGAAAGATTTTTTTTTTTATCTCAAAATTGTGGATGGGATTTTTTATTTATTTTATAAAACCAGATTTCCAAGACTTCAAATAATGGAGAAAATCGTAGCAATCCCAACAAAATGTATCAAGATCAAGATCTATAGCAAAATTAAATAAAATTCCATATTATTATTTTTTTTTTGCACTAGAATCAATAAGAATTAATGCGCTCGGCGATGGCCGTACTAGACGCGAGAGTCGCTACGCAGCGCTTTTCGAATCTGCTTCGCGCGGGTTCTATAAGCCTTGCGGCGCACATATCCTCCCGTCTGCTCCTCTTGCGGTCGCGGCGGGGCGGTTCGGTCTGTCGACCGTTCGTCTGACACTTCGGAATGCGCCGCTGAGCTTCCGCCGCTCAAAGCATTTCCTCCCGTCTGCAGCGGTGACACGGCACGGGAGAGAGAGAGAGAGAAGACAAGAAACGCCGCGGTGCTATAGGGGAGAAACGAGGGGAAGGCGGTGAGACGCACTGGAAATGGAAGTGAGTCGATGTCGCAGTGGAAGGCGAGGGGGAAGCAACTATGAAGTTTCGTGAACAAATTTTGTAAATTTTCTTTTTTTTTTGTGAATTTTTATTGATATTTTCTGAATTTTTGCTTGAATTTTACCCATTTTTTTCTTTAGTAATCTAAACTTTGCTCAATTTCTCAGAATTTTTTCTCAGTTTTTATAAATTTGCCTTATTTTTTTTCTTAATTTTCCTGAATTTTCTGTATTACGAGGGGTACAAAAATTTCTGGGTGCAGATGTGTTGTGAGTCGGAGAGGCGGTTATGCGGCGACTAAAGCGCAGGAATGTCGCAAACTGGTAAACTGGTAGATGTGTGAATTTTTATTCGCTTACTTAAGTCTATTGTGAAATGACTGAATGTAGATTTTGGGAGGAATTACACACGCTTCGGTGACAATACTGCCACGCATGGAAAGGGTTCGAATCTGTTTCGTGGGGCTACCGCCATCACCGCAACAAACATGCGGGCGAGCAACAACAGCAACAACAACACTGCAGCAGCAAAGACCATACCGCCCCCACCCCCTCCCCCGCGCACACACGCACGCACGCGCGCACGCACGCGCCGGCGCGTCCAACAATGCCGCCGCTAACAATGCCGCGCTGCAGCACCGCGCCGCGCCACGCCCCGCCCGTCACGAGCGGCTGAAGACGTCCGTTGTTATTGTCGGGGTCATTGTTGTTCCCGGGCGCCCTCCCCTTAATTTCCTTTGTAGACGCCCTGGGCCCGGCGGTGGCGGCGGCCCCGGGTCCTCTCCTCACCCTTCTCCCAGGCTCACGGGCTATACACCACCGCCGCCACCCCAGGGCGCAGCCCTCCGCCCCGCCCCGCCCCGCCCCGCCCCGCCCCGGCAGCGCGCCCTCCTCGCACCCTATGACTACTACTCCATGTTCCCTGGGGGAACCCCATACCGTGACGGGTGCAAGGGTGCGGCTACACTGAGAGAGAGAGAGCTAAGGAGAGCGAGAGAGAGAGAGCGTGTGGGTGGGGGAGGAATGGACGCAGTGCCGTGGTTCATATACTCGGCCGGCCCCGGCGGCCACGCGCGTTTGATTTGGCGCGATATTATTATGTGGTCCCTGGCTCCCCGATATGCATTACGGTTCGATCGCGCCGCCATCGCATCGCCTATCCCATTGGCAGGAGCAGCAGCGGCGGCAGTGGCGGGAAATTATCACCGTATATTTATATGTATTGATATGTGGGAGCCCGCGCACTTTGGTCCGGCTGGACCGTTAATGGGCCTTTTCTTTTAACATCTCTCTCTTTCTCTCCCTCTCTGTCGCTCCAGCACTCCCGCCCTCTCTGCTGATGACAAAAGGATCCAGGACGAAGGTCAAGGCCTGCTGTCTTGGTGAATGTGGTGTGACTGCGCGCCTCTCTCTCTCTCTCTCTCTCTCTCTCTCTGTTGGGAAAACGCCCCGCTGGACCCCGAGGAGGACTACTTGCAATAACCTTGAGTGGTTTCTGTCCGGCGTCGCCAGGCGGTGCTCACGAGGTGCCAAGAGCGTCGTCGCCCTAATCACAGTCCAGGGTTACTTACGGATAAATATGCTTTTTCATAATTTTTTATCACGCCTTTTTTTGATTTTATTCGTCAGTAAAATCTTTATCAGTTTGTTTTTATTCGCCATGAAATTTGTTTTTCTTTGTTATGTTTTCATCAATTTTTTTTCTTTAGATTTTTGCTTTTATTCGTCAGAAAAATAATTCAATTGCGGATGTATTTTTTACATCACTGATGTTTAGTCGCAAGTTGACACGGCGCTTTCTCGTGCTGCCGGCCGCGCCGGGGGGCTAAATGGGCGGTTTATTTAAGACCTCCGTAAGTGGCGGGAGGTTTGAATTTTTAAAGAGACCGCGCAGGGCGGTAGGGTGGATCCCCGTGGCGAGTGCGCGGGGAGCGGTGTAATGGCGCCTGGGGGAACGACATCGCGCGAACGTGAATCTGAATGTGCCGGCCCGGGATCAGGAGGACGCTTGCCTGCCTGTGATCGCCGTTTCGCACCTCACACCTCTTACTTTTTCTCTCCTTCTTCTTCTTCTTCCTCTTCTTCTTGTCCTTCCTAGCAGGCAGCAGGCGCGCCGACGGCTGTGCAGTACTTTTCCGTCTGCAATCCTGCCCAGGGCTCCCGCGGGCGGACCGCCCCAGGCACCGCCGCCGCTACCGCCGCGCGCCTTCCCAGGCACAAAGCCCCGAAACCCCAGGGGGCCTTTCTCAAGATTGAGGGTTTGCGTGGCGTGGCGTGGCGTGGTCGCTGTTGTTGCAATACCCCTCGACAGGGCGGGATAGCGGGCTGACGGTAGGGGCGGGACATACGCAAGTAGAGCAGGGGCCGGAAGGAGGGATCGCCCGCGGGGAGACAGAGAGAGAGAGAGAGAGAGAGAGAGAGAGAGAGAGAGAGAGAGAGAGAGAGAGAAAGGGAGAGAAAATGTGAAATTGAACCCCATGTCTTATAGTCATCCAACCCTTACCAAAACATGTTCTCTGTATTGGCGTTTGGTATGCTCTGCTCATCTTGACGGAAAAAAATGCCTCATTTTCTTAGGAAAAAAGGAAAACTTTACTGCACCCTGTGACTTTGGGGAAAACTCCTCCTCAGATTTTGACCAAGTCCTCTCAAAATATAAGGAAATCCCCCTGTATTTTATAAGGAAACTTCCTCAAAATTTGAGTAGTTTTCCTCAGTCATGCTGCAGTGTCTCAAAGTTTTTCGTTTCTCCTTAAAAATTCGGAGATTGTTTTTACCATGCTCTCTTTTTACAGCGCGCCTTATTGGATTGACCATGACACGTGCTCTGGCAGGTCCGTAGACCCGCCGCTACTAGTTGAGTCCTAAAGGATCTCCTAGAATCGTAAAAGATCTCCTAGAGTCCTACAGGATCTCCCCGAGTCCTATCTAGGACTCCAGCCGCTAGGATCCGCCGCGCCCAGCTCCCATACGCGGGAGAGGGCGGCGTCGGCCGCTGAATTAAGAGATCCATCCATGACTCGAATCCGTAGCGGGCGGGGGAGCGGCGTGTCTGAATGTAAATGACTCTAGGAGCGGGCTCGGCCCCCTTGGGCCGGTGCCTATGGGGCACGGGGCGGGGCGGGGCGGGGCACACCGTGGGCTCAGCGGTGGCGGCGGCGGCGGAGCCTGACAAGGGGGTGGGGCTTGCCGACGGTCGTCCGCGCCGCGCCGGCCGGTATATGGGGGTTATGCTGACGTTATATGGCGTGCCTCTCTCTCTCTCTCTCTCTCTCTCTCTCTCTCTCTCTCTCTCTCTCTCTCTCTCTCTCTCTCTCTCTCTCTCTGGTCACCATCTCTCTCACTAGCTCGCTCGCTCTCTCTCTCACACTCACACACACGTTGAGGAACAACACGCACTCCTGCTCGCAACAACAACAACAACAACAACAACAACACAGCCACCAGGGGCGGGGTGCGCGCGAAAAGTTTCCCTCCCCATCAGCCTAATGCACAGAGGGCACCCCGGGACGCCCTACCCCGCCCCGGGCCGATGTCGCACACCCCCGCCGCGCGCCTCCACCTCCAAGGCCTGCTCGGCGTTAATGAAGCCGCCCCCGCCGAAACACTTTGGACACGTCGGCGATGATGATGTTCTCGACTGCCGATCACCGGACACCGAAATGTGTGAACGTGTCGCACACTTGGAGGTGTGTGAGAGGGTGTGTGGTGGATATTCATGTGTTCCCTCTCACCTCTCCACAATTTGTGAAAATTTCGAAGTAAATTCACACATTTAATTTTCAAACTGCTTGGATAAAAGTTTAACGCGTCTGCAAGTGTGTGACATTCACACGCTTGGGTTCCCAGTGCGGCAAGGACGACATGGCGCCCTCCGGGTGAAGGATTGAAAAGGCGATCCACTTCAGCGTCTCCGTCGCCTGCCCCTCTCGTTCTACCGAGGCCGTTGTCCAACCGAAACTCAATATCCAACGTCTCTCTCTCTCTCTCTCTCTCTCTCTCTCTCTCTCTCTCTCTCTCTCTCTCTCTCTCTCTCTCTCTCTCTCTCTCTCTCTCTCTCTCTCTCTCTCCTGGACGTGCGTGCCTGCCGCCGCCCGGGCGAATACCGCCCCAGTGAAACAATGGTGGTGGCAGGACCTCCCTCCTCCCCCCGCCGTGCCGCCCCCACCCGCCCCCGGCCGCCCCTGCTGCCTCCGCCGCCGCCAAGACCGCCGCCGCCGCGCGCCGCCCCCGAGCAGCCGCCACCCCCTACCCCCCCGCGCCGCCCCCCCTCCCCCGACGCGTCACTATGCTCCTCACTCCGGTGCTAAATCAATATTGCTTCCCCTCTCCCCCCCCCCGCCCCCCCCCCCCGCCCCGGCTCGCCACCCCCTACAGCGCTGTCTCCTCCCCCTACATCGGGGAGCTTTCCTTGCCGCTTGAAGGGCTTCCGTCGACACTGCCGCTGGGTTCTCCTCCTCCAGTGGCGTGGCGGGGCGGGGCGGACAGGGGCGGATCCAGCTGAGGACGTCGTCTTCCTCCCTCCTCCCCCCCCCCCCCCCAATCCACCCCTCGGGGGTGTGTAGCTGTGCCTGGCAGTGCCCACCCTAGGGACCGTGACGTGACGCCGGGGCAGGGGCGCATCCAGCGGGCCAAATGTGGGAATTTCGTTCACCTGCAAGTGAGTTCTCACACCTACATGAGAGTTACTTTTTCTCGCACCTACATGTGAGTTAATTTTTTTCACACCTACATGAGAGTTAATTTTTCCTACACCTACATGTGAGTTAATCTTTCTCACACCTACATGAGAGTTACTTTTTCTCGCACCTACATGTGAGTTAATTTTTCTGACACCTACATGAGAGTCAATTATTCTCACACCTACATGAGAGTTTTCTTTACATGAGAGTTCAATTTTTCTCACACCTTCACGTGAGTAAATTTTATACTTACACCCGTGTGTAAATTTTTGCTTTGTAAGTTAATGTCCTACACTTTTGAAGATGAGCAAATTTTTCACACACACCTGCTTGTGAGTGAAATTTTCTCTCACTGGCAGATGTGTTCTTTTTTTTTTATTCACGTGCATGTGAATGGAAGTATCACACTCTTGTCGGTGAGGTTATTTGTCATACACTTTCACGTGAATTAATTTTTCACACAATTTAGATGTGATTTTATTTTTCTGTACGCTTGCAGCTGTGCGAAAAACAACACACTACTTGTAGAGAAAGAAATCCCCGATTACATTGTAATTAATCGCTGTAACCATATTTGCAAGTGTGAATGACTTGTACGCATCTACACATGTGTGGAAAAAAATGATGTCCTTATCTCAGGATTTTTTTATACTGTTGCAAAAGTCTGTGACGTACATAAATTGAAATCACCGTTCAAGTGAGTAAGTGTACACACTTTGACATTGAGAGTGATGAAACCATTCACATGGCGGCGAGTGGCGGCGTGCAGCAGTGTGATGTCTATCTCGCGCTGCCGGTGACGATTATTGTTAATATTAGCATTAGCACGGCGAGTCCTGCTGCTCGCGCTGATTTATGAGCCGAGTTGTGAGCGGTGCAAGGCGGCGAGTTGATCTTCCTCCCGTGCGCGCGCGACTGCGACCGGCCGCTGCTGGTCCGGCAAGTTCTGTGCGCGCTGCTGCTCTCCCTCGAGGTCACGCGGCCTGGAAACACTACAAGTGTGTGAATGTTGCACTCTTGAGCGCGTGTGTGAACAACTCTCGCGTACACTAAAAATCTGCGAGTCCTCATTCTCGCCCCCATACGAGTGAGATTTTGAGGGCAATTTTATTACTCTCTGGAGAGTAAGAATTTTTTTCCTCGCCCTTTATTAGAAAGAATTTTGAGACCTCACCCTAATAAAGTGAGAATTCGTGCTCAAATTAAGTGAGGTTAAAAAATCCTTACTCAAATAGAGCGTGGCTAAAAAAATATCTCGCTCGAAAAGAGTGCGGTTAAAAATTCTCACTCCAATTTAGCCTGGAAAAGTGTCCTCGCCCATTTTTAGTGAGAAATTGGATTCCAGGGTTTGCAGTGTATGTGTATACCCACTGGATTCTCACCCAAAATGCAAGAGGATAGTTTTATCCCGAATTTTTCACCCTCAATCTCTTTGAGCAGTGATATATCTTTTTATTAATCCTCGCTCTATTGGAAAAAGGATTTTTTAGCTTAATTTTATTTAAGCACGAATCCTTGCCTTATTTGGGCGAGGTTACAAAATTCTTTCCCTAACAGTGAGGAAAATATTTCTCACTCTCCAGAGATTCATGAAATTGCCTTTAAATATAGGAGCGTCAATTATGATTCTTAGATCTTCAGTGACGTCTAGTGGGAGAGACCGAGGGGTACCTCAACTTCTCAAACCAGTGCACAACCTAAGTTCTAATCATTTTCCAATCATTATCCTGTCACATAATTTGTCGACAAACATCTATTTTAAGCACCTTAATGTTTCAAAATATCGAATTGGGCTCAAAAATGTATAGCTTTCTTTAAAGTTTGGTCAAATTTTCCTTCCAATCACAATACAAACATTCCAACCAGTTAAAAGAGTGAGGTATCCCTCGGGAGGGAGATGCCTCGAGAAAACTTACGCCATGCTGAGAGGTGTACGTTTGAAATATCAACACACGTGCAAGAGTGTTTCGCTCACTCACAGGCTGGCTGGCTCCCCCGGCGGGCTCCGCCTCGCGCCGCCCGCCATGCGTCTGACTGTGATTGGCAGGCGTCTGCCGCGGCGGCGGGCGTGGAAGGGGGAGGCGAGCGGCGGGCGCCACTCCATTGGGGCCCAGGTCGTAAACTGAGGCGGGCGAACCCTGGCGGCCGCCAGCCAGAGCCGCCACAGTTCTCAGTCGGCCCACACTCGTCAAATGGGGCAATTTTCAGACGCACTAACTTATTCGTTTATTTTATGTTAATTTGCCAGAAAAAGCGTGAATTTATCATTGTTATTGTTATCATTCTTCTTCTTCTTCGTCTTCATTTCTGTCGTCGTCTTCCTCTTCTGAATATAAATATCTATAGTTTTTATTTTATTTTTAGATATATCTATATCTGAAGTTGTCTACTCATTATGTCATAACATAGCAAGGAGACCTGCTGACAACACAGTAGAAACGAGTCCTGTGATTCCCAGGAGAATTGGAATCCCAGTGAATGTCCTGGAAAAAAAAAATACTTTTCCCGAGGAGTTTGGTCTGGAAAACCCAGGACATCCCCTGGGAAAGATGATACCTCCTGGGAATGCGCAAATTCCCCTGGGAAACCCACCACTCGTTTTTGCCGTGAAGGTAATATGTACCATTGCAGGATCTAGTTGTTTGCCACTTGTAAACTCAATGCTGTTAAATTATCAATTGCATCAAATCAAACTTCTTCTTCTTCTTTATCCTCTTCTCTCGTTCTTCTCGTCTTTTTTTCTGCTGCTTCCTTTTTATTATTATTATTATTATTATTATTATTATTATTATTATTATTGTTATTAATATTGAAATTGATTGAGGTTAATGGCTGGTGCTCCTTTTAATTTCCCCGCGGATGCCCGGACGCGTGCGCGTGGGCCGCGCGGCTCGACGCGTGATTTGCATCTAAGTGACTCAAGGCCTGATCACATGCGTGCCGCGGGCCACGGCGTGATGGCCGGCCTCTGACAGTTGACAAGTGGACGGACGTGCTGCGAGAGAGAGAGAGAGAGAGAGAGAGAGGAGGTGGATGTGCATTACATTAAATTAATAACGATCTGGAATGAAAAAATACCACAATTTTCCTGTCAATCACAGAGATCGTATATGCGCTCGGGTATCCATCGATATCTCACATAGGTTTACCGTTTATGGAAACGGTGATGGTTTTCTTTCATTCACTCAATCTTTACTTTTACTAGCTCCCTTGGTAAAAACAGCGTCCACGTTTCCAAGCTGTTTTGGGAAAACCATGAGTACACTATGTATTTTCTTTACAAGAAACTGCGGGCTTCTTTGTAAGCGTTGACAAAGATTTTTTTTTTTCGTGTGTGTTGAAAGTTGTTTTTTCGAGCTCATTGCCGATTTGCACTTTTTTCGACCTCACGATCACGATGCCTGCTGTGGTCGAAAACAGGGACAAAACGGTGGCAATTCGGCCGCAATGCTGGTCCCGGGCGTCACCGTCGGCAGCTACAGCGCGGGGCAGGGTGGGGCGGGGCGGGGCGGGGCGGGGCGGGGCGCGGTGGGGGTCTTGCGGTGGGGGCTGCGACGCCCCCGGACAGGGCCTCCTGCCGGCCAAACTTATAATATGTGTCGCCCTGTTTGACGGCGAAATGGCACTCAGCGGGATCCCCAGCGTAACCCTCGCATAAGCCAGGGACTTCCCCTCTCCTCTGGCGTTATCTGCACCTCTCTCGCTCTCTCTCTCTTCCCTCCTCCGCCCCTCTTACTCCTCCTTATTCCTCGCCATCTCTTCCCGTCTCTGTCGCTCTCAGCTACGCCCAGCTACTTTGCTCCTCGCACACTCCTTTTGGCGCAGAATCTTTTCGCATGTAAATTATCTTGAGCCAGAAAATAATGCCCTGAGACATTCTTACTTCTCGTGTCCTTAGCGCGTCCCTTCGCTCCGTCTCACTCTTACCTCCTCTTATTTTTCTCCTTTTTCCCTGTCTGAGTATTCCCCAACGATGGCCACACAGAAGTATCACAGTGATTTTTTTTTCTCAACGACCCTCCTCGCCATAATTTTGTCTGCGCCTTTCTTAATTCCTTATGTATTTTTGCTATTTGGAAAAATAGAAAACGAAACAGGGAGGGGGGATGAAAATTTCAGTGATTGTGACCTGAGAGTGGTTGTTTGGACGGGCCAGACATAAATTACGGAGCGCGAGGAGGAAGCAGTGTTTAGCCCTAAAAGGATCAAGAAAAATAGAAGAAGGAAAGTTTGCGGATCAGGAAACGCTTGGCTTAGCGCGGCTTGTACACCCTCCCAGCAGACGAAGAGGGGGAGAGTGAGTGGAAGTAGGGAGGGAGAGAGAGAGAGAGAGACAAACTGAGAGAGGCTCGGACGGAGTTAGGTGTCTGGGGTCAGAAGCGGAGAGGGGCATGTTTGTCCTCCTCTTTTTTATGTCCACACACACACACACACACACACGCACGCACCAATCTGTGATGGCGGGAGGGGGCCGCTCGCGAGCGAAGCAGCGGACGGAATACATAGGAGCAGGCTTCCTTCCGTGTTTCACCACTCTAGTATCTGCTGAAGGGGGCTGAAGTGCTATTTTCCATGGATGACCTGGACGAATGGGGAGATAGTTCGAAGAATGTTGGAGTCAAGTCCTCCTCCTCTTTCCTCTCTCTCTCCCCCCCCCCCCTGCCTTTCTCGCGTCTTCCTCCAAACAAACTATATGGAATTCTGCTGGAAGAGTCACCGGGTATAGAGATAGCTTAGCAAGGTGCGGCGCCAGGGCGGGCGGGGTGCGAGGCCCTAAGTTTGCTGGAGCAGAGACAGAAGGGGAAGGGGAGGATGAGGCGGAAGACTGCAGGGGTTCGGGGTATGAGAAGGATCGGAGGCAGCGAGGAGAAGAAGGATGAGGAGTTTAGCAAGACGGGAGGGAGAGGGGTGGGGGGGAGGAGGGGTGGCTGGAGACCCCTAGCGAGGAGGTGCTGCTATGGGCTGGGGGGGAGAGAGAGAGAGAGAGAGAGAGAGAGAAGGGAGAGGGACCTTAGTGGGCGGTCACAACGCCAAGTTAGCATACCATGACATGCCACAACCGCTGCCGCCACTGCCGCCTGCAATGCTTCATCCCCCTCCCCCCCCCTCTCCCAAACTCCCCGCCCGCCCGCCCGCGTGCCCTTGAATGCAGTACAAATGTTTGCTTGGAAGTGAAGGGTGGGTGACGCATTTGGACGCGCGCGACGAGGAATGCGCGCCCGATCATGCGCGGCTGGGAACAGCGCCTTGAACGACTCGCTCTCCTCCAAAAGACTTTTCACTGTCGTTTCCTTATTTGAAATTTCTTACATTTTATTTTCCCGCGCCCTTACTCCTTGGCCAAGTACAAGCAGTACTTCATTTTCAAATCCGACGCGGTTCTCATCCAGGGGCGTGGCGCGCAAATCCACCCCTGGTGCGCGCGCCCCTCCTCCCCCACCCCACTTCCGCTTCCCCCGTCCGTTTCCGGTTGATATCCGGCCCTGTGATTCGTCCATCGCGAGTCACCGGAGGCGGCCGCGCTGCCCTCGGGGGTGGAAGACGCCGGCTCGGCGCGCTGCAGGGGTGGGAGGGAGAGGGGAGATATTTTCGGGGGTTGTTCGGTAGGCCGGCCCGGGCTAGATTGAAATTTGGGGTCGGAAATGGTGCCTGGATGCCTGCCAATGCAGGGGTCCCCCCCGAACCTGCGCGCCGCTCGAATTATGCGTTTATAGAGAGGAACTGGCTGGCAAGGCGGGTCGGCTTGGTTCTTGCCGCGTTTGGAATAAGTCGCGCTGCTTGTACGAAAACAACGAAATAGTTTCTGGCTCTGGTATTAACTGCTCAATGTTCTTGTGTTTCAGGTGAGTTGCTGTGCCTGACATCGCATAACCGTGGAACGGATACCTTTTCTTCTGTGAGTACCTTATATTTTTTCCAGTTTTTTTTTCTTTTCTTCAGCGACAGGTTATTTTAGCTCGAAAATGGTAAAAGGCGCGTTTACCCCTTCTCGCTCCCCAACCCCTTTGCTGGTCCGCTGCGGGCCACCCCGCCCCGCCCCGCCCCGCCCCGCCCCGCCCCGCCCCGCCCCGCCCCGCCAGACAGTGAAGGAAGCCAGCTATTTGTGGCTGGGAAACAACACACGGGCTGCGTGCTGGGGTGCGCGTCCGAAGTGCGGACCTCCCCGGTGTCGCGTCGCCTCGTCTCTCTCTCTCTCTCTCTCTCTCTCTCTCTCTCTCTCTCTCTCTCTCTCGCTCGCTCTCTCGCTCTCTCGCTCTCTCTATCTCTATCTCTATCTCTCGCTCTGTCGCACTTACGGGGGCGCACCTCGCACGCAGCCGGCGATGCAGGCCGCGTTGCATGACGGCGACCGTACCGTACCGTGCCGCGGCGGCGGGCGGACAGGTAGCGGACAGACAGACAGACAGACAGACGGGCGGGCCAAGCCCAGAGGAGGGTAGCGCAGCCAGGCCCGGGCGGGCACGCCGGCACGCCACGTCAGAGAGGATCAATCAACTGTCACTCTTTGTAATCGCCCGCGCGCATGGCGGGGCACGGCGCGGCCAATGGGAGCGGCCGATGTGTGTGAGCTCGCATCCCATTGGCTGGGAGTGCCGAGCCCGAAAGGAGAGGAGGACGCTCTCAAACTTTTTATTTTCCTTGCTGGAATTTCTCCTTTGTAATTTCAATCTCATATAGCTCGAAATAATGGACAACAGCCCTTGAACATCGCAGTTTTCTACTGAGCCTCTCGTTAAAATACATTCATATCATAGTCGGTGATGTGCTTTATTGCTATTTAGGTTTTTAGAGGTTGGGGAAAGTACGAGGAGGAAAGAACTCTAAAATTTTTGTATACATCGAAAATTTTATATAAAAAGAAAAATAAATAAAAATAAGAAAAAAATCAGGAAAATTCCCCCCCCCCAAAAAAATGTGTCAAATCCACCTAATTCACTGCGAAAAATATCTTTGTAGATTTACGATAAATTTTGTAAATCGTACGATTTACGAAATATGTTGTAAATTTACGAGGGACCTTTATGGCTCGTGAATGAATTTTAAGCAGATATGTATTGCTTGTAATTTTACGATTTGCAATTGTAAATTTACAACTGCACTTCGTGGAAAATTTTCCCGTAAACTTACGACTATTTTTCACAGTGTCTAGAAAATACTCCAGCAAAAGTTCACTGAAATTCGCAAAAGGTGACTGAAATCAGATTTGTTACCCGCTCGGGAAAGTAGCTTTGCGCCAGTGCTTGCAGTGTACCTTGTTACGGGAAAGATCAGGGGAAGATAAACCGTATAGAGTACGCCAGCCCTGATACACTGGGGGTCTGCTGGTTGGCATATGGCGCGCCGCTTTCTAATTGGTCTGAGGGGCAGCTGTCAAAGCGTGAGTAACTGCCATAGCACGAGGGTCGCGCGGTGAAACTGAGCGAGTGAGAGAGACAGAACGAGACAATTTGTGACAGAGCCATGGGAAATGGAAAATAATTCGTTCTGTGTCCCCGTGTCCTGTGTGGTGGAGCCACGACCCTGGTCACTTACAATTTCCTTGTTTTCGGCCAGTCCCCGCACCCCCCAGCCCCCCAGCAGCCCTCATTTCGACGACAATCATCCTCCAGGCCGCCGCGGGTGCTGGACGAGTGAGTCCGGAAACAAATCGAAATTTGTTTGAAAGGATGTGGGCGTTGGGCTGCTTCACGGTTCAGGGGCTGCCAGTCGCTCCGAGGGGACGGGAGGACCAGCCATGAGGTTGATTCATGACGCGCTCCGCTAGCTGTCTATCTATACACCCGATCCGGACAGAAGAGTAGGCAATGAGAGTTGCACGAACGCTGTGTAGTGAGTCGAGCGGGCTGTCTCTGCGCCTGCAGTGTGCAAACCTGGAGCAATCTCGATGAAATGTTCGGAAATCTAGAAGAAATTATGTCTGAGATCCAACTGAAAAATCTCATGAAAGAGTATAGAAATCTCTCAAAACCTCAGAGAAATCTTGAGGAATCGCCCGAAACCTTGAAAAATCTTTTAGAATTTCGTGGTCTCGTACATTTCTGAAATGTTACCAGACGAAATCTGCGGTGAAATCTTCCGCAACTACCATAATCTCGTGATGGTAGTTTCATAGCTAGGGCAGCGTATTTTATCATATTTTTCTGGCAGAATCCGGTTTTAATAATCTGTAATATCATTTTTAATTCTTTGACGTGCCACATTTCGATACGATTTTCAGAACTATTTCATATTTCGCGTCTTTTCTAAACTATCCTTGTAAATAAAATTTAAAACTTAAAACTGTCGAAAAAAATTGGAAATATTTTCTCGCTCGGACCAAGTTTCTCAAGGTCCACGCCGCCCGTCCGCCTGGTGTCGGTCAGAGAGAGATGGAGGTTCCCCCACACGACCCCCTCCACCCCCTGGGCCTGGCCACCGGAAGAGGTCGGAAATGGCGTCTGTAAAATATGAAGCATTGTGGACAGCACCCTGCAGTCCCTTCTGGTCACCCCGGGGGGATGGGGGACGCCGGGGGGCTGCTTCCTACACCCGCCACGACGCGACGTAGTACGACATCAGGGAAGGGAGCTGACTGAAATCAGACCCAAACACTGGTGAGACCCTTGAATAGGCTACCGCGATAGACTGAATACGGCTCTGGGAGAGGGGGGATCATCGGGGATCATTGTACTTCCCTCCAAAAAGCACGTTTAAAAATAATAAGTAAATTCAAAAAAAAAATAATGATAAAAAGAAATACAGGAAAATTGAGAAAAGATGGATAACAAATCGAAATAAAATAGGAAAAATTCTAAGATGGGGGTAAAAAATCAAAATTTATCAAGAAGTAACAGAAATTATCCTGTTAAAAAAATCATTGTACACATTTTGTATGAGGGATTCCCCCCCTCCCCCCCTCACCGATTCTGGGCGCGCGATATGCTGAGCCAAAGGTTTGCGAGGGTAGCAGGGAGTTCAAAAGGGGGTGGAGGAGGAGTTGGGGGGGGGGGGGGGTTGGGGGGCTGGGGGTTTGGATCAGTCTACGCGCTGGCTGCGTGTTTCACGTCAGGGGGTGCTGATGGACTTGGCACGGTTCGTTGCTGATGCGTTTTACACAACTCAGCGCCCGCGGGAACTCGCCGGCACATTCTGCACCCCCGCCCCGCCACCCCCTATTTTACTATTTAAATTACGCTAATTTCACATTGTCTGTATTTTTTTTTCTGTCCTACAGGTATGCGGGATCGCGGGTGGTGCTAACCTGACGCCTCTATCGGGTAAGAAAAGAGTACCCTGCTTTCTTGGGGTCTCAATGCATAATTTGGCTGTTTTTTTTTTTCTTTTTTCCTTTCTTTTCTTTCTCGCTGGTGAGCACTTTGGATCTAACGCCAATGCGAGGGAGAGTGGTTGTCAGGGTGCTGCGTTCGCAACCGTGCTCCCCTAATCCTCCGGAGCGTTTGTCCGGCGCGAGAGAGGGAGAGAGCGAGAGAGAGAGCGAGCGAGTGAGCGAGAGAGCAAGCGGCGGTCCCTGTCGCTCCCACGGCCAGACCTCGGGCGGGACTCCGCGCCATTGGCTGGCGCCCGCGCGGGAGCGACGGAGAGAGAGAGAGAGAGGGAGAGAGAGAGAGAGGGGCCCAACGCAGCGAGAGGAGCGAGCGAGACGGCGCGGGTGGGTGGGGCGAGAGAGAGCGAGCGAGAGAGAGAGGGAGAGAGGGAGCGGAGGCCCCAGCCAGCCCGGCTGGCCCGCGCGCCAGTACGGCTTGGGTTGGCGCTCGGAACACTTTGGCCCCCGCGCGTCGCGGACGCGATCCTGACCGAGACGACACGACGCCGGTGCGAGCCCGGGGACGCGACCTCGCTCCCGATGCAGGTCCGCTCCGCGCCCCGGTCATCGACATCACCGTCCTCGACCTCCTCGTCGTCGTCCTCCTCGTCCTCCTGCCCACGCTGCCCGCCCCGCTCGACGCCGTCCTCCTGATGGCCGAGCCCGGGGGCCGCGGTGCGGGCTTCGACGCCGACCTCGTGTTGCCCGACGACTCGGCGACGCCCGCCCGGTAGCGACAGCATGAGGACTTTACGACCACGGTGTGTGCGCGTGTGTGTTTGTGTGTGGAGCAAAGTTTATTACTTTGATTAAGTATCTCCCGTTTGTTTTATTATTATTTTGTCTGTGAGAGTGCGCCGCTGACTATTTTTTTCTGGGACATCGACCGGTTTTTTGACGCACCCCTTAAAACCAAAAAAATAAAAAGAGAGGAGTGTCTGTCTAATGCGAGCCCAAAAGTGCACGGCGGACAGCCATATGGGTCTTCTGGGACTGTAATTAAAACCTAAAATAAAGATCAAAGCTATTTTTTTAAAAAGAAGAAAAAGAAAATAAATCTAAACACAATAGAAAAATAAGAACAAAAATAATATTAATTGTGGTGCAGGCAGGGCCGTGCCTAAATGCTAAGCAGCGGCCGCGACCCTCTTCGGTGCGGCTCAGGTCGGGCTCCGGGGGTCCGAGGAGTAGAGGTCGATGATAAACACAGACATCAAAGCTGACGGCTACCTCGCCCCGCCCCGCCCCGCGCCGCCCCGCCCCGCCCCGCCCCGCGCTCCTCCTCCCCCCACTCCGCGCCCATAGACCACTCCTCCGCCTCCCCTACGGCCGGCCAGCCCCGGCCCGCCCCGGCCCGCGTCGCCTCCATCCAGGCCGCCACAGTGCACCTAACCGGGCGAGCGGACGCGCACCAGAGCGGACGGACGGCTGGCCCGAGCGCGCGCGCGCGCGCGTGTGAGAGCGAGTGAGAGAGACGTATATATGCAAATCAGAGTAAGAAGGGTTGTTGCCGTCGCGATGGAGACATCAGTGAGGTGACAGTGCTTCATGTGCGAGAGCGTGTGTGTGTGTCGGCCGCGCGGTGTCGCGTATGGAATTTCGCTTGTCGCCGTCGGCGACCTAAACGCAGCGTCCTGGTGACGTCGACGACGACGACGACAGCGGCGACCGCGTGAGGTGGATCGCCGTCGCGTGGGTCGCTGTCGTGGCGTCCCCGGCCAGGACCGTCGTCGGCAGCCTCAGGGTGCGGGGCGAGCCGGGCCGCAGACCGCGCCGCCGTCGCAGAAAGAGACGGAAGAAGGAGGTACGTGCGGGGGAGAGAGAGAGAGACCACGTGACAAGACTGTGCGCGCCAAATTTTAAACTGAAATTATGCAAGCTGTATCTCTCCGGGCGAAACGCGTCACGTGTTGTCAGAAGTAACGTGGTGCTGCCTGCGCTCGGGGAAGTCTTGTGCCATTTGACGATCTGACGTGCTGTAGTTGGCGTTGCGTCTCATTGGAAAAGTGTGCAAAACTGTGAAAGAGGCATTTCTTGAAAATGAGGTGTGATGTTTGTCAGAAGCAGTGGCATTGAAATACCGGCTTTGGGAAGTCCTGTCCCATTTGACGATCTGACGTGCAGTCGTTTGTGGCGTCAGCACATTGTAAAATAAATATTTATTGAAAATTAGGTGTTGTGCTTGTCCGAAATGACATTGAAATGCCTCGGACTCAGCTTATATTCGACGTACGGACCAAAATTCGTCATTTATAACTAAAACAAAAAGAATGTATAAAATTGAATTGTGGGTTTGTGCGGATTTGTGGATTATAATTCCACATTTAAGCCTCGTTGATGTTTAGCTCTTTTTATAAAAGGAAGGGATGGGGGGAATTGATTCTCAAAACTGTTATTCTAGACTGATAAGTCGCAGACCTCTTTTCGAACCCTCGTCATCCGAGGTCAATGATCGTCTGCTGGGGATCCGATGACAAAGCTGATAAGGTCGGCCGCGTACGAAGTCCGCCTGATGAAGACACTGTGTGTGTGTGTGGGGGGGGGGGGGGGCTGTGGAAAGTATGACAAACGTGGAGTGCAGTAGTCTGACCTTTCCAATAAAAATGGAGACGCACGCGCGGTCGATAAATCGAAATCGTATGCGTGAGGGATCGAGCGATGACGTTCGGGCCGCTCGCCTTTGAAATCTGCGCGCGCCGCATTAAATATTTGGAATATGGCGACAAGCGGCCGCGCGCTGCAGGGAGAGAAGGGGGGTGCGGAGGCGGCAGTCGGCCGGCGGGCGGGCGGGGGGCGGAGGGGCGGGGCGGGGGCGGCGTGAGTTATCGATTGTGAGGCAGCAGGGCCGGGGGTTGAGGAGCGCGCGCGGCGGGCGGGGCGGGGCGGGGCGCGGCGGGGGCCAGCAGGGCCCGGGCGAGGCGAAGGGCCCCCTCGTGATGTACGAGCACCGGCCGCACCGCGCGGGTCTGGCCAGGCTAAGGCCGGCGGCGGGACGCGCACTTGTGGAGCCAGCGTGTAGTGTGCACAGCTTCGTGCAAATGGACGACGTGTTGAAGGCGACCACTTCGCAGTGTGGGGGAAGAAAAATTATACCGCGTAAAGCCCAAAAAAAGCTAAAACCGTAGCGGTTGACTACGCATTTCCACCGTTTTAGGATGACTGTATTATATTGTTCTGGTAATCTTGGTAATTTTCAAACGATTTCCATGTATTGACTCAGTTAACCAAGAAACATCTGCAGTATCTATGACACACCACCAGTAATATACCAGGTGGCTGATGGACCCCGGGCACTTTTTGTACTATGCAACCCGCCCGCACCGCTCCATCCGGGACTGCATACCCATCAGGCGCCGGGGACGCTCAGTTCCGCCACTGTTGTTGCAGCCAAAGCCCCGAAAAGGCCCTCTCGCGGTTCGCGCGTTCTACGGCGGGGCGTTTCAGGGGGGAGGTTCGCGGTTTCGCGGGGGTAAACCGCGATAGTCCGCGGGTCCTGCTGTCACAGGGGACCCTCGCGTACCGCGGAGCGTCCGCGCTTGGAGCCGGTCCCCGGCGCCTGATCGGTATGCAGTCCCGGATGGAGCGGTGCGGGCGGGTTGCATGGTACAAAAAGTGCCCGGGGTCAATCAGCCACCTGGTATGTATTACTTAGGAAATAGTTAAGATTTCATCCTATGTCCGGAGGTATATCAAAGTTGACGACCCCTTTCAGCAACTTCAATAAAAAGTACAGATTTATGAAAAATTTCTCGTAGTGCTGAAAACGACGTTCTCCGCTATCTCTGCGATTGCCATATAGGGTTAAAACACTGGTTTACTTGTTGAGGAGTGTGCCGTGTGGGATCACACACCTACGGCTGTGTAACACACACAGACACGTGGGTTGTGAGTGAAGGGTTCGACTGCCCGCGCCGCCATGTCTGAAGCGGTCCGTCCCAGGCGCTGCCTGCTCGCTTCTCCCGTCTCTCTCGCACACCTGCCGCCGCCGCCCATATTTGGGAGTAGTGAACCGTGAAATGAGAACAGGGTATTGATGACGTTATCTCGTGTGTAATACCTGTGACGCGTTTCCTTTTGACACGTTATTACTTCACAGCGGGTCGAGCGGCTGCCAACGCCGCGCTCGCCGCCCGGCACCTTTTACACGTTGTTCGAAAAGGGCTGCTGCTCCTCTTTTTTTTATTATTTTTATTTCTTTATATCTTTGGTCGCCCCCTGAGGTCGGGCTGCGTGGGTGGGTGGGTCGGTCGGTCGTGATGCCCCGGGGCGATAGCGGGCCCACGATGAAGTAGTCACACAGCCCCAGGTAAATCCTTGTCGCCGCCGCTCGTACGCGGGGAACGTTTTTAAACACCTGTTCAATTCCGTTTAAATTGAGACAAGTCAACGAGCATTTCTGTCACTTTCTCGTTGTTGAACGCACGTACACATGCCGTGGAAAAGCTGAGAATATATTTCAAATGATGTAGCCATCTGATTTTTGATTCCTATTTATTTTTTACACGATGAAAAATATTCGAAAGGGTTACGGGAAAATTTTCCATGATAAAATGCCGTAACTTTACAAATTCCAGTTTTATTATTACAATACTTAATGACAACATGAGTTGACTTAGTTTTATTTGACGAGTAAGAATCTGCTGTCGTAAATTTACGACTGCGCTCGTAAAATCTCAACTCTGTATCGTAATCACAAATTCCGAAAAAAGTCGTAAGTTTACGATTTTTTTCACAGTGTAAAGCATTAAATAAGTATTCTGCATATTCGAGGACACCCCCAAGTCCTGGTCCAACCTCCTATTTCCGCGGTGTACTTAATGCCGCCTGTCGTTGGTCTGACCTCGGCCCCTGCAGAGGTATAGTGCATTCGGTCTGAAAGTGCGCGACGATAATCCAGAGGCTGACGCCAAATAAATCAGCAGGCCTCAGCCACGGCCTCGCCAGTAGAGTGAGTGTGTGCCGAGCCGTCTGATAGCGTGAGGGTGGACCACACCCCCTCCACCTCTGTCCAGCTATAGCTCTCTCTCTCTCTCTCTCTCTCTCTCTCTCTCTCTCTCTCTCTCTCTCTCTCTCTCTCTCTCTCTCTCTCTCTCTCTCTCTCTCTCTCTCTGCACCTTCAGAGAGAGAGAGAGCATAGTGCCGGCAGGAAAGTGAACCCTCCTCCCCCCGACCCTTTAGCCTGCCCGGGCCGCTCGGGTCGAATGTGCAGAATTCGAGCAGAATAGGCCTCGGGGTGCGGCAAGGGCTGACCTGGACAAGGGAACTCGCTGCGTCTTCTTTTATACCCAAGTGGTCTTAAAAAGTTGTCGTCTCCCCCCAGCTCCCCACGCCCCCTTTCTGCTTAGGGCATACTTTACCCTACTGTTTTTCTTCTTTGACGGTCGGAGCGTGTTTAGCTGATTCTCTCTGACATATTCGCCTATGACATTTCCGCTCTAAAGGTGTATGAAGCAACGGAATACACACATTGAAATTTCACTCACTCGAGGGGCGGCCAGCTAATGCATCTCTGTGTACACCCACACTCCCTTCGTATTTCTTGTATTTCAAATGAATTTTCCAGTATTGAATTTACTTATATTTTTGATTAGTATTTTGATGCATTACTCTGAATTCTGATGTGTTTTTGTATTTTATTAGAAATACACGTGTATTTCTCTGTACACATTTCTTTTCGGGTTTGCTGCCCCCTTGCATTCACTGCACTTGAGTGATCCAAGCTTTGATTAAAATGTTAAACGATACACTTACAACTTGGAGGCGAGCTTTTGTGATTAACGTTGCGCACTATGCACCGGCATTAGCTTTCTTTCTTTCTTTCTTTCTTTCTTTCTTTCTTTCTTTCTTTCTTTCTTTCTTTCTTTCTTTTCTTTTCTTTTTTGGCTGGCAGGTGAGAGAACGAGGGGATGGGGCGAAGAGAGAGATAGAGTAAGGAGCCGGATTTTGGGATTTGGACGATGTGGGTCTCAAGGGGGTCTGAAACGCTTCCTCCCCGCTCTCTGCCTCCTGCTGTAGCTTGTGGGTCGTGGCCAGTGTGGGTTCTCGCACTTGGAAGCACTGGCCGTTTTACCAAAACCCAACAGTTTTACGCGGAGTTACCTCGATTTGCTGTTTTTTTTTATTATTATTTTTATTATTTTTTATTATTATTTTATACATCACATGGAATTTTGCCGTACGCTGCATTCAAACAATTTTTGTAGAACAGGTCTGAGCAATATTCTCCGATTTAAAAAGAAACGGAGAGAATGTTCTAAATTATGTAAGAAATTAATGTTGTCATCACTCTGCAATCATCGAGACTATAGTAATTTTACAAGTAAAAGCATTGACACTAACTTTGCCACCTTTTTCTGTAAAACCTCTTCTTAAAAAAATAACTGCATTGAAAAGCATAAGAAATTTCCTGTGTTGTCAGATTTTTATTTGTCCCTTGAAAAAATAAAAATGAAACATATCTAACGCTTTTCTGCGCGGTTTTTCGCTGACAGAAGTCGCTCGACCCAGTAAAAAGTTTCAGCGCGCGGGGCGCGGCGGGCGGAGCAGGCCCTCTCGTGACATCGTGTGGGCGTGCGTGTTGGTGGGCATGTTAATTGGTGGGCGGGGCGGGGCGGGGCGGGGCGGGGCGACGCGTCTCCCGCCCGTCGTGCCGGCGCCACCAGCATTCCGACTCATCACGGGGCAGGGATTGGCCAATTTTACGGTTGCCGCCGGGAAAATAGCTGCGGGGCGGAGGAGGACAAGGAGAAAAGGAGGAGGCAGAAGAAGAAGAAGGCAGGATGAGAGTTAGGATGGGCTGCCCGCATTCCTCCAGGCGCGGCGAGGGCGCACGCGCAGAGGGCACCGAGATTATGAAAGGGCGGGCTCATTTAAATATCGAGGGAGGCGCGCGCGGCCCTTCTACTGCCGCTTGAGATTGAATTTGGCGCCTTAAATGCGCGCGAGAAAAAACAAAAGTCGCGGGGGTCTGCCGCGCTGTTTGCGCGGGCGCGAGGTAATATGCATACAGAAGAGGAGATGAAAAGGCGTTTGTACATGCAGATGAGTCGCCGTCTCTCTCTCTCTCTCTCTCTCTCTCTCTCTCTCTCTCTCTCTCTCTCTCTCTCGCGCGCGCGCGCGCGCGCGCGGCCGGCCTCTGTCGGTCAAGCGCTCCTTGTCGCTCCCATTGTGGACGCAGACACCTCCGCAGCTCATTTGAATAAATGAGTAGGAATTAAGAGCGATTGCAGAACGCTTGCTACCGTCCATAGCAAGAGGATATAATTTTTTTTCTTTTTTCGTGGAACTGATGTTTGCTTGAGAAAATTTCCGCGTATGGATCGTCTTATCAGAAACGAAGTTTAGTAAAGTTTCCAAACGGTCGCCGACTTCTTATCATCGGGTAGGTTTTCCTCAATTTCCTTTCCCAATTTCTCTCTCTCTCTCTCTCTCTCTCTCTCTCTCTCTCTCTCTCCCTTGCGCGCGCGCCCCCTGCTGTGACGTCACGTTTACCCTCACCGCTCTCAACAGCTCTGCTCGCCTCCAATAACTCTCAACATGGCGGCGCGGCCCGGTGTTGCGCGGAGGGGTTGGGGAGGGGAGGGTTGCGCCGACGTGGCAACGTCGCATCGCTAGGGGAGGAGGCAGGGGGGGGGGAGGCGCGCGCTGCCTCGGGTGGCTACTCACCAGGGCGAGGCTCAGGAATAATAATAATAATAATAATAATAATAATAATAATAAAACTATTGTCATCATTTTTCCTTATTTTTACTACTAATTTTCAAGTTTGTGTAGTTAACGGGTGCACTAAAATCAAAAGAGTTCATATAATGTTTTGAACACTTTGTTGAACAATTGTAGATGCTAAGCTAGAAGCCCTATTATTTCATTGAGAACAAAATTGTTGAACATTGCAGTTGGACACCTCCTGTTGTCCAACATATCGGTTCAACAATTGATGCCTCATATAGAATTCGCGGGCTTTTTAACTAAGCATCTGTAAGTGTTCGACACCTCCAAGTGTGTGTCAGTCGAACACTTTTGGTCTCAGTATGAGCTCTGGATTCTGATAATCAATTTAAAGACCGCTCACGATGTTACGTATTGAGGTGTGGCTCGCGCGGTCCCATGAGACTCGGGCGCGAGTCAGGCCCGGCGCGCCAAATTTAAATACAATGATCTTGTGAGGAGGAAATGGTTCCCTCTACCCCGACCCGGCTCGCTACAGCATAGGGGCGGGCGGCGCGGAGGGCCAAAGCGAAACGGGGCGGGGTGGGGTGGGGCGGGGTTGGGTGGGGTGGGGTGGGGCGGGGTGGGCTGGGGCGAGCCCCCACCTCTCTCCAGCCCCCCGCCCGGAAATTGGAGTGGCTGCATCAACGATCAGAACAGAAGTTAATTCGGACGGAGACTGCTGGGCGGTGCGGGGCGGCGGGGTGGTGGCGCGGGGCGCATGTTAGAGCGGGAGCCCTGTACGCATGGCTCACCGACTAATAAAGTTCTCATACTCCCGTCTGGTCTAAGGACGAGGAAAGAAATTCTTGTATTATCAACGAGAGGAATTATTTTTGGTTCTGTTCGCACCGCTGAGCAACGACCCTGTTCGCAGTGGTTGATGTGCCTCTCTCTCTCTCTCTCTCTCTCTCTCTCTCTCTCTCTCTCTCTCTCTCTCTCTCTCTCTCTCTCATGGGCGGGTGGTGCCAGAGAAAGTTTCGGGCGGCCAGAGAGCGAACTTTTCATCCCCCGGGGGGGAGGGCCGCGGGCCGCGCGCGGCTGCTCGGGCCTGTGCAAGGTAAACAGTCGACGCGCATTTGAAATGAGGATGAAATATTTTTGTGTTGTGGAGCAGCAAGGTGCCAGCGACCTCCAGGGCGCGTCCTCCCCGAACGCGCTGTCGTGCGGAGGGAAAAAAAAAAAGGAAAGAGAATAGATTTTGGAGAAGAGCAGCAGTCGGGTCCCAAGGACGCGGCGGCAGCGCGCATAGCTCAGATTTGCATCACATGCAAATTACTACCGCAAAACGCGTAAAGTGTATCTTGCAGCAGAAGCTGTCGTGTGTGTGTGTGTGTGTGTGTGTGTGTGTGTGTGTGTGTGTGTGTGTGTGTGTGAGGGTGTGTGCTCGCTGCGCCCCAAGGCCAACGCACGTCACGCTGCATCGTGTGTCATCAACCCGGGAGAATTTTTTTTATTTTTCCCGCGTAGAGCAGGACCAATTAAAAACGTAAAAAAAGAAAAAAAACACTAGAAAAGACGGGGGCATCTGCTTTGCCACGTGTGGTCTGTTAATATTAAAATAAATTTCTAGCCGGTTGTGTTTGGAGTAACACGCGCCTCCCCCAGCACCTCCCCTCCGCCCCCTGCCCGCCGGCCAGCTGTTGGACTGTCCGAGAGGTGCGCTAGCGGCACCAGCATCCCTGGGGTTGTTGTTGCGCTGCACGGGACTTTCTCCCGCTTACTGTTCCGAAAACAAAAGTGACAAACAAAACAAAAGGGAAAGGAACAAAAAGAAAGAAAAGGTTTTCTTGCATAGACACCCACCCCTCTCTCTCTGGTGCGGGTGTGTGTGCTCGAGTCCCGGCGAGTGCGTGGTGCTTTTCAACTGACTCCCTCTCTCGCACACGCCCACCTTTCTGTCTCTCTCCTACGCACTGCATTCCTCACTCTCTCTCTCTCTCTTTTCCATTCTCTTTATCGTACCGGATATGCTGCCGTCAAGCGAAAATGGCAAACATGGCCATCTTTTTTTATCATATCAAAGAGGAACAGCCCTTCTATTCCTGCGATTTTGCCCTCTCGCTTCCTCTCGCCGCCCGTCCGTTTGCTCCTTTTTCGCTTCCCCCCCTCTCTCTCTCTCTCTCTCTCTCTCTCTCTCTCTCTCTCTCTCTCTCTCTCTCTCTCTCTCTCTCTCTCTCTCGCATTTTCCCTCTCTTCGTCTCCCTTCATTGTCAGGATGGCTCTCCCTCTCGCCGGGCCGCCACCTCCACCCCTCTCCCCCTCCCAGGCTGTCTAACCGTCTCCTCTCATCCTTTCTAACATGTCTGCTGGCAGCGGCGGGCCCACGAGGGGATAGAAGGAGAGAGAGAGAGAGAGAGAGAGAGAGAGAGAGAGAGAGAGAGAGAGGTCAGAGGCAGCACAGAGGAAGCACCGTGGCAGCCATCCCAGGGCATGCCCGTGCCCCGTTTGATTTATAGCGATGGAAAATGCGAGAAATGAAGGGCAGGCGAGGCAGACAGCAGAAGAGGAGGGAGAGAGGGAGAGAGAGAGACAGAGGGAGAGAGGATAAAGAGCGTGCGTGAGGGAGAGTGTGAGGAGGATAGGAGAGAGGTAAGGCGGACTATACAGAGATTCCGGGGCACTCGTGTCTTCACACACGCTCACACACGCGGGCGGGTACCCTGCTTATGCTTACCAGATTACATTATTATTATAACGTCACTAAGCTCGTGTGTCATTTCCGCACTTGGACATTCCCTTTTTCTTTTCCCTTTCTGTATTTTTCTTATCTTTAGTGCCCTTGCTACGTGGTGCAATAATAATGAAAATAATAAGAATAATAAGAAAAAGAAGAAGAAGAATAAGAAGAATATATTTTTGTTTTGCTGCTGTAAATATTTAGTACACCCAGAAAAGTATGCTCTTGCTTTGTCTAAGGACTTAAATTCTTGAGTACAAGTGTTCTTGCTGTACACTTGCAAAGCCAAAATTTTTGTTATTGGGACAAATTTACCCTAACGTAAAGTATTTTGACTACCTAAAAGAACAAAATGTACTCAAAAATTTGAGTCCACGTAGAAATTAAGAGTACACTTCTCTTAGTGTAGTTTTAAATCGCGAAGGCGTAATTTTATGGCGAAGTGTTGACCACCGAGGCAAGGCTAGATGTGTCGGGGTGCGGGGTGCGGGGCGAGGTGGGGCGGGGCGGTTCGTGCGACTGGTTCGCTGGTCCTAGCGGCGGCAGCGGCGGTGCTGAGGACCGAGTCGGAACTTTTTCTGAACCGTGCCAACGGAGCGAGGCGAGTCTGACACTTGAAATCCTTGGCCTCGTGGGCCGTACCCTGCTGCGAATCACATCCGGCTGCAAATAATACAAGTTTCATACATGGAAATAATAAAAATTATGAAAAATTCGAAAAAAAAAAATTGGAGGGGTCTTATTTTTAGAGAAGTTTTACTACCGCAACCCATTACGGTTTGCACCTTAGACCGGTCGAATTATTTTTTTCCGCGTTGGGTGTCGATGCGGTACAACTTCTCTGGTCCTGTGTGTGAAGGGTCCCCCCTCTCGCCCCGCCACCCACGAGGAGCTGACGTCATCTGGCGTGCGACTGCGCAGGGCGCGTTAGCGTGATCGAGGCGATTTAAATTAACTCGGCCGCGCGGGCGAGAGATGCACAGAGGATATGCGCCTTTCATACAGATACACCTGGGGAGGCGGGATCCTAACGCGTGCACGGTGAACACCGGGGGAACATGAGTAGAACCCGTAGAGAGGGAGAGAGAGGGAGGGAGTGTGAGTGTGTGTGTGCGTGAGAGAGAAAGGGGGAGAGAGAGAGAGAGAGAGAGAGAGAGAGAGAGAGAGAGAGAGAGAGAGAGAGAGAGAGAGAGAGAGAGAGAGACAGAGAGAGAGAGAGAGAGAGAGAGAGAGAGAGACAGAGAGAGGGGTGAGAGAGGTGAGAGAGGTGAGAGAGAGAGAGGGAGAGGGAGAGAGAGAGAGAGAGGAGAGGAGAGGGAGTAGAGGGGGTAGGAGAGAGAAAGAGAGGGACTGGAGGTGTCTGGGTCGACTCATCCCCTCGCACCTCATACATCACATCGTGTTTCATTAGCGGTATTCCCGATCACAACAGCAGCGACACACAACAGTCGACGTCGCCACGCCACGCTACGCCACGGTTTTCGCGACGAGGGGTTTGCAGCTGTATCACCGGCGCGCACGGAGGCCGGGACGGCGCGCCGCCCGCCGGCCCATAAGTCACCCTGCCGTCGAAAAGCGACGGTCGGCTGTACCCCCTTCTACCCTTAACATCCCCGCCGCCCAATAACCCTCCTACCCCCCTCGCGCACACTCTGTATACCCGTCCTTTTTCGCCCCCAATAGCAGCGCCACCCGCCGCCACGCCACGGCGAAATATAACGCCGCGCGAAATACGCAAAGGCGGGCGGGCGGGCGTCGCGCAGCGGAGAAAAGAGCGCGCGCACTATTAAATTCGCAAATTGCGCGCGCCGCGCCGCCGGCGGCGACCTGGCGGAACGCAAGGCGTCATTGTTACCGCCGCCGCGCTCCCCATGGCGGCGGTGCACCCCTTCTCTCTCTCTCTCTCTCTCTCTCTCTCTCTCTCTCTCTCTCTCTCTCTCTCTCTCTCTCTCTCTCTCTCTCTCTCTCTCTCTCTCTCTCTCTCGGCGCGCCTAAAAGATTTATTGCATTTTTGCAGTAGTGGCCGCGCGACAGCCGATAGCAATATAGTGGAGGATGCGCTGAAGCTTGCCGTATCGACACCACCACCGGGCACGCGACAAACGCTGAGAGAGAGAGATAGAGAGAGATAGAGAGAGAGAGAGAGAGAGAGAGAGAGAGAGAGAGAGGCGGGGGTAGCGAGACACGAGAAAAGGGGGTGATTCAAAGTAAGAGGGAGTGAGGTGGACGAAAACCTGTTCAGAGTTGTCTACGGTAAAGGTTGTACGCGACTAGGATAGATACATATAGCAAAATGAATGTTTTTTTTTTTTTTTTTTTGCCGGGTCAGTAACAGTGTGACACGCGTGCGGTCGTGCGGACTCGCGGTCACGCCTTGTCACGAAACGGGACCGCGAGGCGAAATGATTTATCGCGAGCCAATCACTTTGGAATGGCCGGGGAAATGAGAGTGCAACTGGATTGGGAGAGAGAGAGAGGGGGGGGGGGGGGGGCAGAAAGGGAGAGTGGGGAAAAGACCTTTTTGAACCACATTCAAAACCGCACCCGAATCGTGGCCTAAGTCGGTGACGTTTCCAGATCACTCAGTTTATTTTTAATTATTTTTTATTTTGAATATGTTATTTTTTTTATTTTTTACTGAAGATGTTAAAGCCTGAGCTTTTGTGGGTATCCACTCGGTTGTCATGTCATGTAGACCTTTAATTATTTTGGTAACTATTATTTTACGTTCGATGTGTATCATATAGTCGCCCCGCCCCAGTCTGCCGCCCCACGAATCACAGCTCCTACTGCACTACTGTGTGTGTGCGCGCGAGCACACACACACACACACTCACATCGAAATCGATCTTTCTGTCACTCGTTGGGAGACGTGTCGAGCATGGAGGGCGGGTAGCAGGCCGTCTGGAGTCCTGGGGAGGCGGCCGGGGGAAGTGGAGAGGGGTGCAGGGTTCTATGGGGAAGGGAGGGAGGGGGGGTGGGGGTTACAATCGGGCCGATGCTGCCGGAGTGGAATGTAACTGTTCGAAACGTGGAGGCTGAAATTAAAATAGGGCCCTCCGATCGACCTACCGCGCTTGTATTCATGTATATGTATGTGTGAATGTGTGTGCGTGTTTGTGTGAGCGGCCGCGTAGGGATTGACAGGCAATTGTAATCGAAATCGAAATCTCTTTCTCCTAGAGAGAGAGAGAGAGAGAGAGAGAGAGAGAGAGAGAGAGAGAGCCTACGGGATATTAAAAGAGAGACAGAAAGAGAGAGAGAGAGGGAAGGAGCCAGGGGCACTTTTGTAGGGGTGTAATTGAAACGAAAAGCGATTAATGAAATTACATTTTTGCTCGCAGTCGCTCGATGGCCGCCGCGGCCACCCCACAACCCCCACCCCACAACCCCCACCCCCTCCTACCCCACCCCCTCTAACCCCACCCTCTACTCCCCCAAACTTCCACCCCTCCACGGCCGTGCGCCACCCCCCGGCGGTGCGTCGTCACAGCGCCTGTTCTTGCAGCGGTGACGCTAAGCTTGCAAGGAACTCTTCAACAATTCTGAATTTCGGTGTACAAATTGCCTAGAATTTTTATAAATTTTCGTGATTTTTTTGATGAGTTTTTATTGAGTTTCGGTGATTTTTTGTTCTTGGACTATTACTGAAATTTTTGTGAATTTTTGTGAGTTTTTCTAAACTGCCGTTAGTTTCTTTTACAAAACTATATCGCGTTTTTTTTTCGCACAACTCTAACTTTATTCTTTTGGTTTACATTTGTGCGTGACTCTCTGCTGATGTTCCTCCTGCCCTCCTGTACACTGTTATAAATCCCTGCTAATTTATCGCCCTGGCCGCGTGACTAATACCGTGTTGCCCCTTCCTGTTACAGGTACGTATGTCGCGGTGGAGATGTCTCTTCGCGGTGGCGTTTGGCCGCGCCCCAGCGGACCCGCAGCCGTCACCCAGCGCGCGCGTGCGTGCGGCCGTGAGTTTTAAATAACAAAACGCGACATAAATTTAGAACGAGCATAAATTCGACCGTCACCGGTAGCTGCTGCTGGTGGCAACGGGTCTGTTTGACAGCTGCCCCTTTTGTCTGCGGTGCGCGGGTGGGAGTGAGAACGGTGTAGTGCCTCTCGCTCGCACCCGCTGCCACCGCCAGGGGCGCTGACGTACGCATGGGAAGTTAAACGCCAGGCGCAAAGCACCCCGTGGAGTGGACCATGTTATCGTGAGTCATAGTTCTGTTTGAAAGCTTTGAGAAAGGAAACATACGAGCGGTGGGAAATCTTCCTTCTTTTTTTTCGCCCTCGTTGTCGGCAGATGTGGAAATTTCATAAATAGTGCCGTTGTTTGATTAGTTTCACCAAAATTTTTCTTTGAGACTGGCGTGTGCTTTACGGATTCAATGGCGCCAAGGTAGAAAACAAACATAATAAATTTCATTTTAGCAGTCGGCTTTTACTGACGATCCTACGGGAGGGAGCGCGGGCGGCCATATTGGAAAAAGCGACAGCGTGGTCTTGTGCGACTGACAGCATCGCCTCCTTCTTTTTCTCTTCCTGCCCTCCTCTCTCTCTTTCTCTGTCTGTCTTCTCTTTGCACCCAGACCCAGACTTCCCCTCTCGCTCTCTCCTCTTTCGGGTGCTATTTCAAGCTCGGAACAAACACGTGTCCTGGTGTGCAGCCCCGCCTGCCAGTCCGTCCTCCCTCCACCTCCTGCTTTGCCCCACGAATCCCGCCCCCTATTTGTCTCTCTCTCTCTCTCGCTCTCCCACGTGTCACGCGGCTGTCTCTTTCTCTCCTGATCCCTCCTACAGCCCGCCTGATGCTCATTGGGAGAAGGCCCCTCTACAGTGCCTTTTATGCAAGTTGATTTTAGACAATCTATGTCGCGAGAGCGTGATGCTTATGATTCGCAAAGATACAGTAGCCGGGGCGTTATTTATTACCGCACTGGCCATACCTTTCACTTCCTTATTGAGACGCTTTACCCTCGAAAACGGTAGAAAAAACATAATTTTGTTCAACGACTAACTGTGAATTTACTTTCCTTCGTGTTCATTTTTAAAAGAATTCTGTGACTTTACGAACTTTATCTGTTGTGTCGCGATTTTTCTTGCTTATCCTCTAAGTTTCTCATGAAACTACAGGAAAAATCTGTTTTCTGATTTAACAGCGAATCTTGTAAATTAGTTTCTCTTTTTTTTTTAACAATAAATTTTTACAGTGCATAACCTGACCTACCGTCCAGATGTAAACGCCGTCGTCTTTGGCGTGGTCAGGGAGAGAGAGAGAGAGAGCAAGGGAATCCCATTCACGAAAACGGGTTGCATGAATGGGGCGTGCTGTAGTACTACTACTACGCTTACGATGGCCGTATATCGTCGGGAGCGGCGGCGGCCGTGAGGCGGCCACAGCCCATAAAATACGGCTGCAGCGCGCGGCGCGCGGCGGGGCGGTGGGGGGCTAACGGCTGGGCCCGCCCGTAAGCGCCCGCGCACCGCGCCGCCCGCCCGCGTCTCGGAGCTGGACTCCCGTCTCTCCCTGGTTCCTCTTCCGAGCCAAAAAAAAACCTCTTTATCGCTCTAATTTCAACAAAAATTTGTTGAACAAATTTGTAACTGTCGTCATGAGTACATTACGGGAGTGTGCAATGGTTTTGTATTCTATTTTTGATTTTTCTTTAGCTTTTTTAAAGGCAAATTTCTGTCACTTTTCGAGAAAGTTTAATCATTTTACTCCCATTTCTGAATTTTTCAGCTTTATTTCGGTTTTTGGTTTATTTTTTTAGGGCTGTTTTTTGGTGATTTGTCTGTATCTTTGTTCCTAATTTCATTTAGATTTTTTTAAAATTATTTTTTGGAGGGGCGGCGCGGGGGCATTCAATGACTTTTCGAAGTGATAAGTGACTCTCCCCTTGGGTGATCCGTTCTCCCGGCGGGCGGGGTCCTGGCATGAGCAGAGTTTGCCGCCGCAGTGTACCTCCTCCACCGCGCCGCGCGCCGCCACCCCACGGCGGCAGTGGAGGGGGTAGCCGGGCCGGCCAGCGCGCTCCGGGACGGGCCCCCATCTGCTACCGCGCGATGGGAGATAACTTTTATTACCGTGTTGAACACTTTATTTTAACGGCGTGCGGGGCGCGCGCGCGCCAGGGCGGGCGGGGGCTTTGGGGCAGGTCAGGGCAGAGTTTATGTCCCACTTGTTGTACGGGAGGGGCGTGGTGTGGCGCGCCGGGTCCCGCGCGATTGGCTGTGGCGCCGTAAACGTATCGATGAGTGCGTGACACAGCAAATTTGAGCGCGTGGTTATTTTTCAAACATTCTAGGAATTTTTTTAAGATTTTTTAGCGGACACATTTGAATGCTATTTTTCTGTGCTTTCTGTTTTGCACTGGGCAGGGGACAGTGACCTCTACACGAACTCTATAGCAAGATGGTGGGGAAGAAAAAATTCACTTCATTAATGTTCTTTTTATGTTTTTTTTTCTTTTTCTGCTCTTCAAAGAAAAAGCGAGTAGCGACAAAGACGAAATAAAAAGGAATCCGGCGTGAAGCCCAGACTCCCCGGGACCTTGAGGTGTCTTCTTGCCGGACGCCAAGAAGCGCATGTCTGCCACATGGGCACATGGTGGCGGGGCGGGGCGGGGCGGGGCGGGGCTCGCGGCTGCTGCTGAGAGGAGGTTGCCGGAATGAATTCGGCCTTGAACTTGCCCTATGGGAGGCGGACCACGCGTCTTGAACCGTAAAACGCTTTGAAACGATAGGGCCGCGCAGTGTGTTCAAGCCGCCAATCTGAAATCGACTTCTTGCACATACGACTTGAAAATTGAACGTAAACCGAATAAAACTGAAATAAGCAGAGAGGAGTAGGGGCGGGGGGTCGTCACTTCAGAAAATCACTGTACGGCCCCCCAAAAATCATTTAAAAAATAAAAGTAAAAATAAAATCAAGAAAAAAGATACAGAAAAATCCCAAAATTCGAGAAGAAAATTACTAAAACCCGTAATAAAATTAGAAATGGTGGTAAAAGATCAAAATTTATCAAAAAATGACAGGGATTTCCTTGAAAAATCGGAGACATATCAAAACAAAAAAAAATCGAACCAATCTTTCTACACATTTTGCCTGAGTGATTGCCCCCTCGTAGGCAGCTCGGCGCGGCAGGGCGGGTACCCAGCAACGTTGGCATCTCCGCACTGATGCAACACAAAGCGCAGGCCACTTTTCTCGACCTTGACACAGAAGTGAAAGCTGCCCGCGCCTCGCATTGTCGCTCAATGCAGGTCTTCACGCTTTGCCCCGGCGATCGTGTCTTTTCGTCGCAACCCCCCAAAGACGCTCCGGTCATTGCTCCGGGCCGCTCGTTGAGAGCGAGAGAGAGAGAGGGAGGTAGAGAGTATTTCCGTCTCGCTCGCACACCGCTGCCAGCTACGCCACTGTTCGCCTGTTGTCGCAGAGGTGTGTTGCCGCGGGTCGCTTCCGTTTCGGGTCATTTTTACTCGGCCGTGTCAAAGCAGGTCCTCGCGCAGGTCACAGCAGCATTGATCACTTTGCGAGGACCGACCGACCATTTCTCCTACGCCCTAGCCTTCCCCTTCTCTCTTTCTATCTGCCTTTGCCCCCTCCCCCCCCTCTCTCTCTCTCTCCCTGTCTCTCTCTTGCTCTCTGCCCCCCTCTCTCTACCCCTCTCTCTTTCTCCGTTTGAATCGACTCACTCCTCACTCAAGGTCGCGAGGTTTCGCCTGATTTGTGTAGATCCTCTTGCGCTGAAGTGTCGGACTATACCTTTCCCTTTCACCCCCTTTTATCTCTCTCTCTCTCTCTCTCTCTCTCTCTCTCTCTCTCTTTTCCCTTCTCTCTCCCGCATCCTCTGATGGTTTCTTTGAGCTGCCGCACAGGGAGGGAGGAGCAGCGCGCGCCAAGTTCAAGCGGTTACGGCAGCAGCTGAAGAAAGAGGAAACTTGGCAACCCCGCGACTCACTCCGGGCCCCAGTGAGTGTGATGCTGCCTCCTCCCCTCTTCTCTCTCTCTCTCTCTCTCTCTCTCTCTCTCTCTCTCTCTCTCTCTCTCTCTCTCTCTCTCTCTCTCTCTCTCGCTCGCTCGCTCGCTCTCGATCCACCCAGTTTATTCGCGCTGGGAGGCCGCTTTAGCCCCTGCGATCTCCTCCACGCCCCTTCCTCCTCCCCTCCCCGCCGCACTTACGGCATGGAGTATTTACGAGGGGGGTGGGGCTGGTCCGGGTACGTATGTGTGTATGTGCTGCCGCGGGGCGCTGGTTGGCTGGGTCAGGGCTTGTGTGGGTCACGGACACCCAGGTGAATCTGCGCCAGTCTGAAAAATTAAGAGGGAAAAAAAAAAGTATAAAAATTAGAACGATTAAAAAGTTAGATGCTACTCAATGGTAGCTGTTACTTTCTTTATATTAATAATAATGATCTATACTTCGTAACACACCTAAGAAACATTTTATTTTTTTAAGCACATTTTTTTTTCTTGCATCAAAATTTTCGCAACAAACAGTAAAATCTCGTATTTCATACGCTCAACGAAATAATTATTTTCATTCAAAAGAAAACTGTGTCGACCAAATTTTTTTTTCTTTATCAAGTTTGAAAAAAAAAATATAAATGCCTTTTTAAAACGCAAAATTTGTTAGTTTCAGCTGAGTCAAAATTTTGTTCCCACAAGGATATGGTGTACCGAGTGCGCAGACTGTAATTAGGTGTATGGTTCGGCCTCGGCCGCGTGGCCCGGGTCGGCCCGGGTCGGCCCGGGTCGGCCCGGGTCGGCCCGGGTCGGCCCGGGTCGGCCGGTCGGCCTCGCTCCTCGGGTTCGACCCAGCCGACCTCTGCTGCCCAGGAGCTGCTGGTCGGCACGGTGCGTCCCTCCCCGCCACGCCACGCCACGTTCGCCTCGGCGCGGCGCGAGCGGCAGGACGCGAGGCGACGTGTTCTCTCATTGTTGTTATATTTATCCGCGAGATTTATCGTAATTTTATGCGTGTCGGGCTCGTCTCCGGGCGCCAGCCAGCCAGGGGCGGAGGGGCTGCCGCCGCCGCCGCCGCCACCCGCTACACGCATACGTCAGGCGCACGCGTCGGGCCCCGCGAGAGTGCGTGTGCGTGCGTGCGTGTGTGTGTGCGTGTGTGTGTGTGTGTGTGTGTGTGTGTGTGAATGCGTGGCAGCCATTGTGTTTGTGCACACCGGCGTCGTGAATGAGATGGAGAGAAGAGAGGAGCGCAAAGGCAGAAATGCTGAGGCGCGCGCAATGAGCCAAATTCTTGGACCATTATATTTGAACGTTCATAAAAATAAAAATAAAATAAAATAAAAAAAAAAACGTGAGTAGTAAAAGATACGTTCGAGAAGTAATAACAATTCTTCAGATCTCGTCAAAACTTTTAAAATAATTATGGGGCTAAACTTTCCAAATTTGTGACAAGAAAAAATACATTGAAGTTTTTTTTTTTTTTTTCAGCAAATTTTTTGCAAGGTAAACTAAGAGTACATTTTAAAACTTTAAGTGTCAACGTTTTGTTTTCTATTCTCTCTGAAAAGTGTAGCGTTCAAAACGTCAAATTATAGATGAGAACATTTTTGACTGCCTATACGGGGGCTACGGCGCGTCGCCCACCCCCACGCAGGCCTTTCTCTCCCAACGCTATTCACATTTTTGTGTATTTGATTTATGCACGCACAGATGATTTTTGCTTTTGAATCGAGATGGAAAAGGGGGGGGGGGAGAGACAAGACACTCCATGAGAGAGAAAGAGATAGCGGGCTTCGCGCATTTGACCGGCCTTGTTTTCCTTTGTGTTTTTCCCCGCCCCGGGTGGTGGTGGTGGTGAGCCACTCTTGTGCGTACGTGTGTGTGTGTGTGTGCGTGTGTACGTGTATGACGTTTCATTTGAATTTTTGTCGCCGTAATGAACGTATTTTAGCGTGCGGCAGCCGTGCGCGGGATGCCGCTCTCGCATATACATATTCATGAAAGAAGGCCGTGTCCAAATTAATAAAATAGTATAATAATAAAAATGGCGGGTCCTTGTTGTGTGCGGGCGGCAAGTGATCGTGAGGGTGTCCACGTGTCCACTCTGAGGTGTCCCTTTAAATATACCCGACGAAAACATAAACTACAACAGCATAAAAAGATTAATTTTTCTTTTTTAAAAAAATATAGAAATGTCCAGCTGAAAACACGGTTCCCTCTGGCCATGGCAGCAAAGTCTGCGACTTTCATAGTATATCAGGCGTTTCCGATCCGCTGGATAGGCCAGTCCGCGTGTTCTCTTATCAAAAATGTGACATCGCGCATTGCGGGAGAGCAAGGGGACGGGACCGGACTATGCCAGCGCCTGGTTGGCAGGGTTTTTTGACCGACGACCATCTCTCTCTCTCTCTCTCTCTCTCTCTCTCTCTCTCTCTCTCTCTCTCTCTCTCTCTCTCTCTCTCTCTCTCTCTCTCTCTCTCTCTCTCTGCCACCTCATCGAGGTCACACCACTCGCTGCATGAGTGTAATTTAAAACGCCGCGCGCTGCCGGAGCCGGCCACGCTTCGCCACGCTCTGCTATCACGTTCCTACGCTCCGCTGGACTCTCGCGGACTCTCTGGCCTTATCCATCCCAGGGAGGTTATCGTTCCAAGGTTGAGGACCGCCGCGCCATGATTGGGGCGGATATTGTTTTCTGGCGTGAATAACAAGTATTGGTTTTATTTTCGGCTCGCGTGATACGCAGTACTACCACGCTCTGCTCGCCACTTGCTTGGAAAAAAAAAAGAAAGAATATCTGTTTAAAAGTAGACACAACTTTTAAATCAGTTTTGTTTTTTGGCCTCGGACTTGAACCTAACCCGCCTGGTTCAAGAGCTACCCCCTTCTCCCTTCCTTACCGGCCTGTTTATTTTGCAGCAAACCTGAAAGACCAGCACACCCCGAGTGGCGCTGAATGCGTTTGAAATGAAGATGATTTATAACACCCGAATAGAAAGCGGCGGACCCCCTTTTTACAAAACTTTTTTAAGTTTTAAATTTGCTGTATTCGGGCGGGTTGACAATGCGTGCGCGCGCAACGATGAGGGAGAAGAGAGAAATCACGAAAGTGTGACAGAGAGAGAGAGAGAGAGAGAGAGAGAGCGGGGGAAGGGGCCGTGTCCAATCTTGTAATCGCCTTGGTGTGGAGTGCGTAGAAGACACGACACGAGTCTGCCTGTGTGATCTCTTATGCAACACACTCGGCGCACGGAATGCAGTTTCGAAGCTATGCACCGTTAGCGGAGTGAATAATATAAAATAAATAAATTTTTGAAAAAGAAGAAGTAGTTCCAGCCGTGCTAACCGCGCGCCGCTCTGCGGGACGAAAGAGAGAAATATTCGAGCGATGCGGGTGAGGGTGGGTGGGGGTGGATGGGAGGGGGGGGGGGGTGAGGGAGCGGGGCGCATCGATTTCGTGAACGCACAAAGGGTATTTTCAATAAACCGCGCGCGAGCGCGAGGCACAGAGGCTCGTGTTTGACGGCGGAGGACGCAGTAAATATCTCTTGGCACTCCGCATCCCCCCCCCCCCCCTCTCTCTCTCTCTCTCTCTGTCCCTCTCTCTCCTTCTCTCGTGTCTACTACAATCTCTTCCTCTCTCTTTTTCCTCCAGAAGCCGCCCCCTGATGTATAGAGCGCGCCAGTGGCAGACAGCTTCAATTAGAAACCGCCAATGTGGAAGTAACGCGAGCAGGGGTTGGTTGAAGGGGAGGGGGGGGGGGGGGGCTAGAGGGTGCACCAGTCGCGACCAAAATTGAATTAAAATGTGTGCCATCGGCGAAAAGAATTGCGCCGCACCCAGCAGCGGTGGTTGGTTGGTCTGGTTGGAATCGAATCGAAGGAGGAGAAAGAGGAGGCAGCAGCAGTAAGAAAGTAGGGTGGAGATAGGAAGGCGAGGGGTTGGGAAAAACACAATACAATTAAACGACAGCGCAAGTCGACAAAGAAGAATGTGGTGAAGGGATGTTTTGTTTGTGTTCCGACCCGGTTGGCGCCCCGCAGGCCCCGCAGCCGCGAGCAGAGCTAAGCTGCCGGAGGAGGGAGGACACGACTGTTGAGTTTCGCTTGGATTTATTTTCGTTTACGAGACGCCCTCCGGCCCGGCGCGTTCTGCACGATGCCGGTCGAATTCTCCGCTGTCAGCCAGGAGGGGGGGGGGGGGGTCGCAAGGCCGATATTGTCTGCATTCTTCCATTGCTGGCAGCTCGCTGACGCCGCGCTTGTTTCAGTCGGTACGCAGAGCTCCGCCGCGGCCGGGGCCTGATTTGACCGTAATGTGTAAATTCTCCATGCTGCATTGGCTCACAGTGAAACCAACTGTGCAACTGCTCATAACACTGGTGTATGTGCGTACAAGTACCAGTCTGACAGTGCAAGTGCGAAACTCGACAGTACTGTGCACTTTGCAAGCATTCAAGTGCCCCGCGCAGCACTTGTTGAAACACTTACAAGTGGTGCAATATACTGTTAGGATAAACGCTTAGGCGCGGCCCCTCGCCCCCTACACTGTACTGGAGAGTGCCGGTGTTGCCCGGCTTCTAGGCAACCGATTGAGAAATAGAGACCCGAGAGACTCGGCCCCACTCGCACCACATTTCTTTACACTGGTGTCAGAAGTGGCTGCTTGCGAGTGTGCTGCTTGCAGCGCGTGCTCGTGCCCCCGCACGCTGAGGCGCTGGTGCCGGTTACCGTCCCTGCCTGCAACCGACTGACGGACATGACCTTGACTTGCCCGGACCTGTGTCCTTGTGATCTGGCCAATCGCAAGGGCCAGGCGCCGGTTGCCCGCAGACACTTGTCTGGTCTGGAAGGGACCGCGGTGTGTCCGCTTGCGGTGTGTCCGCCAGAAGAGGGTCCGCGGTGTGTCCGCTGCGGTTTGTCCGCCGGTGGTGTGTCCACCCAACGAGGGAATGGGGCGCGGTGTGTCCGCCGCGGTGTGTCCGCTCGGCGAGGGAGCCCCGCAGCGCGTGGGGGGTGCGGTGTGTCCGCCGCGGTGTGTCCGCTCAACGAGGGAGCCCCCCCGCGCCCGGCCGACAACCTGCCTCCCGTGCACGACGACGACGAGGTGATCCGGGTAAGCCGTACTTGCTGTGAGGTAGAGCGCGTTGCCAACCTGCACCCGGACCTCGTCGTGTCGGGGCCCCTGCTCCTCGATGAGGCCAACACGCTCGTCGTGCGAGTGAGCAACGTCGGCGATGTTGCCCGGGGACTTCGCCGCGGCGCCTGCCTGTCCAAGCTGAGCGTCAGCACGGTGGGCGCGGCCCCGGCCGCCGCGATGGCCTCGCCGCCGCTGCCGCTGCCGCAGCCGCTCCAGAGCCTGCTGGACGCCACCAAAGACGACCTCAGTGCGGAACAGTTCGAGCAGGTGAGGGCCCTGCTGTTCGAGTTTCAGGACGTGTTTTCCTGCTCGGGAGAGATCGGGCATTGCACCGAGGTGGAGCACTCCATCGACACCGGGACGACACCCCCCATCAAACAGCCCCCACGCCGCCTGCCGTTTCACCGGCAGCACATCGCGGACAAGTGCGTCAGTGAGATGCTAGAGCAGAAGGTGATCGTCCCCTCCGACTCGCCCTGGGCGTCGCCCGTCGTGCTGCTGACGAAGAAGGACGGCACCCCCAGGTTTGCCATTGACTACCGGCGACTCAACATGGTGACCCGGAAGGACGCGTATCCGCTTCCGCGGATTGACGAGACTCTGGACTCGTTGAGAGGCGCGGCGTGGTTCTCGTCTCTCGATCTGCGCTCCGGGTACTGGAATGTTCCGCTCGCCGCCGACGCGCGGCAGAAAACGGCATTTTGTCTTCCAGGTCACGGCCTTTATGAGTTTTTAAGGATGCCGTTCGGGCTCTGCAACGCCCCCGCAACCTTCCAACGGCTGATGGACAAGCTCCTGCCCCGCCAAATCTCACGCGTGTACCTGGATGACATCATTGTCCCGGGGGCCACCTTCGAAATCGCTCTGGCGAATCTCCGGGAGGTCCTGCTCCGCGTCCGGAAGGCTAACTTCTTGCTGCACCCCAAGAAGTGCCGCCTTTTCGGCCGCAAGCTGGACTACTTGGGGCACGTCGTCAGCGGCCACGGAGTCGCCACCGACCCCGGCAAGGAGGCCAAAGTCAAGGACTGGCCGACGCCGACGTGCAAGGAGGACGTCCACGTGTTCCTGAGCCTCGCGCAGTACTACGGCAAGTACGTTAAACACTTTGCCACTGTTGCTGAGCCTCTCCGGCAGCTGCTCCGGAAGAACCAGCCGTTCGAGTGGACACCAGAGCGGCAGACCGCCTTCGACCAGCTTCGGAGCGCGCTGACGTCGCCTCCAGTCCTTGCCTACCCGGATCCGGAAGGCGAGCCGTTCATCCTGGACACCGACGCCTCCAACTTCGGCGTCGGCGCGGTGCTGTCCCAGGTGCAGGATGGCCAGGAGAGGGTGATTTCTTACTTCTCCAAGACGCTGGATCGGGCTGAACGCAATTACTGCGTGACTCGGCGCGAGCTCTTCGCCGTGGTGGCAGCAATCCGGCATTATCACCACTACCTGTACGGCCGGCCTTTCCTGATCCGGACCGACCACGCTGCCTTGCAGTGGCTGCAGTCCCTCCGGGACACCGCGGAGGGACAGCTGGCGCGCTGGCTGGAACGTCTCTCCTCCTATGACTTTGTCATCAGCCACAGGCCCGGCCGCGAGCATGGGAACGCGGACGCCCTCTCCCGCCGCCCTTGCCCTCCCGAGTGCCGCCACTGCTCCCGCCATGACCGCCCGGCTGACACCGCCGTGCGCCGGACGGCTGCCGTCGACGCCTCCACGCCGTCGCGCGCGGAGCTGCGCGTCGCACAGGCAACGGACCCGGATATCGCCCCGATCCTCGTCGCCATGCGGGAGGGGGTGAGGCCGAGCCCGGATGCCGTCAGCCACTGCAGCGCCCGCACCAAGGGACTTTGGCTGCAGTGGCAGTCCCTCGTCATCGTGGACGGCCTCCTCTACCGGCGCTTCGACGACGACGGGTCCGTCAGGCACCAGTTAGTGGCCCCACAGGCGATTATGCCGGCTATCTGCGGACAGTTCCACAACGCCGCGGGCTCCGGGGGGCACCTATCCGCCAACAAGACCCTCCAGAAGATCAGGGAGTTCTACTACTGGCCGGGTATGTGCCAGGAGGTGAGGCTGTGGTGCCAAACCTGCCGGACTTGTTGCAGCAAAGCCGGCCCACACCCACGCACCCGTGCCCCCCTCTCGCTCCGGAACACCGGGGTGCCCATGGAGCGCGTCGGCGTGGACCTCGCCGGCCCCTTCAAGACGACACCCCGCGGCAATCGGTACCTCGTCGTTTTGGTTGATTACTTCACCAGGTGGGCGGAGGCACTGCCCGTCCCCAGCACGCACGCTGAGACCGTCGCGCGCGCCCTGGTGGACTCCGTCTTCAGCCGGTTCGGGGTGCCGCTCGAGCTCCACTCTGACAGGGGCTCCAACTTCGAGAGCCGCGTGTTCAGCTCTGTCATGGAACTGCTAGGCGTCCGGAAGACCCGGACAACCCCTCAGCGGCCACAGTCGAACGGCGCGGCGGAGCGCCTCATTCGAACGGTGACATCGCACTTGGCCATGGTGGTCGACCGGGCTCAGAGTGACTGGGACTTGCAGGTGCCCCTGGTCATGTACAGCCTGCGCGTGGCCCCCCATGCGACGACCGGTGTCTCCCCGGCCATGCTGATGTTCGGGCGACAGCTCGGACTTCCCCCCGGCCTCGCGCGAGGCTACCCGCCGGACTCTCCGGCTGTCCCTTCACGTCTGGAGTATCCGGCGTGGCTCCAGGACCGTCTCCGACACTTGCACCACCAGGCGCGGGACTACGCGGCGGCGGTTGCGCTCCGCCAAAAAGAGCGCTACGATGTGCGGGCCCGGAGGCCCGCTTTCGACGTCGGTGACCTGGTCTGGCTGTTCGAGCCGAGACGACGCGTCGGCCGGACTCCGAAGCTGGAGTGCTGGTGGACCGGCCCCTGGAAGGTCCTGTCCATCCTGAATGACGTTACGGCCCGAATCCGGAAGTTGGACAGACCTAAGTCCCGGCCACGCACTTTTCATGTGGACCGGCTCGCTCCATTCCTCGCCCGCTAAATGTCGCGTCTTTCGAGGGGAGGGGCAGTGTTAGGATAAGCGCTTAGGCGCGGCCCCTCGCCCCCTACACTGTACTGGAGAGTGCCGGTGTTGCCCGGCTTCTAGGCAACCGATTGAGAAATAGAGACCCGAGAGACTCGGCCCCACTCGCACCACATTTCTTTACAATACTTGTCGAGTTGAATACTTACAAGTGTACAACTTGCGAGTTTGACAGGCTGCACTTGCAAAACTGCCGAGATGCGCACTCTTTGCACGTGTCGGCTGGAAGTTGACGGGGGAACAACATCTCTGAAAGTTTTGTACACCTCGTAATTAAAAAAATTAAATTAAAAAAATACGGGCAAAAATTAGAGAAATTCAGATAAGTTAAGAAAAAATCTCAAAGCTTTAGGTAAAATTTAAGCAAAAATTCTCGAAAATTTAATAAAAACTCTCAAAAATCTACTAAAATTCACAAAATTTGCCCACCAACATTCAGAGTTCTTTCCCCCTTCGGAAGTTGCACACTTGCAAGTGTTGGTCAGCTGCACACTTGGTTTGACCAGTTCGTCACCACCACCACCGCGACGCCATGTTGGCCGCGGCGCGTAGCTCGGCCCTCCGGCAGCAGCAGCGCGGGGCGACCGCCAACCCCTCCTCGGGCTGCAGCAGGGCAGGGCGGGCGCGACTGGCAGATGGCTGTCATCACTCAAGCTGACAGCGGAGGGGCCGCGTCCGCAGCGCGCCGCCGCCACCCCGCACGCAGCCCGGCCAATCACAGCGCGCCTGGGGGAGCCGACGGGGTCGGGTCGGGTCGCGTCACACGTCAATCACACACACACACACACACACACACACACACACACACACACACACACACACACACACACACACGCTCGCAGGGGAGCTGCCACCTTCATTTTTCACTCCTCTAGGCATGGCGGCTGCGGCCAGTGAGTGTGTGTGTGGGAAACTGTAGGAGCGGCGACTCTCGCCGAGTCTCGTGGTGTTGTTATCAGCTCCTAGAGAGGGCCCTTGGAGGAAGGAAAGGGCTTCTGCAGAGGCTGGCGGGCGGGAGGGCGGCTACTGGTAGCAGGCAGGGGGCCTGCGGCAGCAGCGCCTCTTGCAGGGCGGTAGCAGGAGTAAGGGAGGGGTCTCTGGCTCGTATCGTGTCGCTGTCACTTCTGGCGGCAGCCGGAGTCAGTCAACTCTCGTGGGAGGAGGTGGAGGAGGAGGAGGAGGAGGAGGAGGAGGAGGAGGAGGAGGAGGAGGAGGAGGAGGAGGAGGACAGCGAGAGGAGAAGGAATAAGGGGAGGAAGAGAGAAGGAGCGAGGAAACGCAGCGAAAAGCATGAGACACGAAAATCGGTTGACTTTTGAAACTGGAGCCGGACAGAGGGGGTGGGGGGTGGGTAGGATGTGGTGGGGTCGAGGTCGGCGGCAGGGAGAGGCTGTCGGAGTTCTTTCTCGGAAACGGTCGGTGAAGGAGACCTCAGGTTCACGTGTCCGCGCCCGGCCCGAAAGGCAAGGCTCCCTGCGACCCGAAATATTTATCTGGACCATTTTCTCTCTCTTTCTCTCTCTCCTCAGTTCCTTCTCCCTCTGGAGGGTTGGGGATTGACGCGACCCCGCGGTGCGTAATGCATTTCGAATGAGACGACGACGACGCGCGCTCTCTCACTCTCTCTCTCTCTCGGAGCGAGATTTCGAGTAATCGATAGGGCGATGTTCGAGACGTGGTGCGTCATGGCGAGGGTGGTGACTGACCTCCCCGCACGTTGCGGACGCCATGGCGCGCGGGTCAATCAGGCGCGCGAGGGTGGCGGGCACGGGGGAGGAACGGAGCAGGGGGTGACCAACACCACGGGGGAGGAACGGAGGCGGTGGGCGGAGCGCGCGCCGGCTGATTCTGAAGATCGCGGCGCTCTCGCGCCTCCGTCCTTGTCGCACTCATGTCGGGGATGGCACTGCCCCACGAGTGCGACAAGGCGAGAGAGAGAGAGAGAGAGATAGAGAGAGAGAGAGAGAGCGAGGGAGAGAGAGAGAGAGAGAGCTCTGCTTCGGAATCAGACGGCAGCGGCAGCAGCGCTCTTGCTCGCTCTTCCCGGGCGGATGTCGCGCTGCCGCCCAGCAGGAGGCCGACTCAGTCCAGCAGGATGCAGCAGGAGCAGCAGGGCTTTCTTCTCGCGAAACAGGAAAAAGCTTCAGAGGGTTGAGAGGGAGGGGGGGGGGGGCGGTGGAGGAATAACGCAGATTTATACAGAGTGGAGCACCACCACCACCACCCACCCCCTTAACACCCTCAGCAAGCTCGGCCCCCAGCGCTGCTCGCGGCGGCGACGGCGTCGCGACGGAGGCGTCCTGACGAACACGTGCGTGTCTAGAGTGGTTATGAATACGAATAGGGTGAGGGGTGCCAACCGCGCCGCCAGAAAACGCTCGGAAATAAGTTCCCGGACGTCGACGGATGCTCGACGGTCGAGGGGAGGGGGAAATAACACCTCTGAATTTTAGTGTACATTTTCTGTTTTGGAATTTTTGTGAATTTTCGCGAAGTTTTGATAATTCTTATGGAATTGTTCTGAATTTTCGCTTTAAGTTCACCTTTCTCTGTACATTTGCTGTACTTTTCTGAAGTTTTGTGGATTTCTTTGCATTTTTGTGACTTTTCCTTAAGTTTTCTGAATAACGAGATGTACAAAAATTTCAGAGTCGTTTCCCCATCGTCGACGGTGGAGTCTAGAACCTCACCAAAAAGTCGTCCTTCTCTCACTCTCTCTCTCTGTCGCCTGCAAATTGGCTCTGTACTCAGGCATACCTCGTTACTTTTTTCCTTTACCGATGTGCTCCCTCTTCGTTTTTTTTTGTCGCTGGGAGAGATGCGGTGAACGACTCGACGTGGACTGGCAGTATAGCGGAGAAGTGAAAAGAATTCCTGCTCAACAGCAGAGAGAGACTCTCCCTGACTGACGAGCTTTTCTTCTCATTGTGACTTGACGTAATCGGGAACACAGCAAGCAGCCCGCCCCGGGGGGACCTGGGGGTTGAAAGACAGTCACCACCCGGTGCCTGCCTGCCTGCCTGCTTGCCTGCCTGCCTGCCTGCCTGCCTGGCACTGCTTCGCTCGAAACCGGTGGTGGACAAACTTCGTGTATCAGCCCCCTGTACCCTTATCCGTCAGTGTCGATTCTCCCGGAAATTTTTGTCGAGCTGCCGCAGCGCACCTCCCGCGGGGTGGGCCCGGTGGGCCCGGTGGGGCTGCGGAGGGTAGGAGGAGAAAGTCTCCATACCACTGCTGCTGGCGACGCTGGCTGGCGGGGCCGGTGGTCAGCCGGCCGGCCGCACAGGTATTAGTGGGGGCATTGTGAGGCGCGACCTGAAGAGAGCAGAACGAAAGGCTCTTAAATGACATGCATAAAGGGGGGGTCGCCGAAAGTCGGTCGCCTATATAGCAATCATTGCGTTTTCACGCGGTATTTAGATTATTTGTATGATCAGTGTTAAGAATAATGTTGCCACATGGAAATTCTGATGAATTTTGACTTGTGGTATATATTTGAAGGGGGAAACAACTCTGAAATTTAGTGTACAAATTTTGTAAATTTTCGAGAATTTTTCTGATTTATTTTTCTTGAAGTTTACCAAAGTCTTCGTGAATTTTTCTGAATTTTTCTTAGTTTTTCTGAATTTACCTGAAGTCTTTTGAATTTACCTGAAGTTTTCTTTTGATATATATTTATATATTTTTTTGGAAATTCGAGGTGCGCGAAAATTTCAGAGTTATTGTTTTCCCTCAGATATTATTCCTCACCATAGGAACACCGAAGTGGTTAGTCGATTGTTAAATTTTGATCAACAAATTATTATTTTTTAACTAAAAATGAATGCAACAATTTATACTTTTGGCGTAAGAAATGAAGCATTTTGGTTGGTACTCCTGGTGCGGGCCGCGGCCGGCGCGTCGCTAATCCCCGCGCGCACGCGCACGCACGCTAGACTGCACCCCGCGCGCCAGCCAGCCATGCTCCCCCGCCCCGCCCCGCCGCCCCACAATCACATTTTCATCCCCTCCCTCACGCACCCCTATACACTACGCAGTGTGTTCCTGCTCCTCCATTGCAAAGCGTGTCCTCCCCCGGCGGCGGCGACCCTCCTACCCCTACCCCCCCCCCCCCCCTCATTTTGACAGCTGGTTAGACGCTGCAGCGCGCCGGGCCGCCGGGCCCAGCCGACTGATTCAGAAGATCGCTCTCACCCCTCTCCGTCCTTGTTGCACCCACAGCGGTGGCCCATGCTGGCCATGGTGGTGCTCCATGAGTGCGACGAGGACAGAGGTATGAGAGCGATGTTCGGAATCGCTCGGCAGCAGCACCACAGCCGGCTGAGCTGACAGCAGCGGCGGGCGCAGCCTCCTCCCCCTCCCCCCCCTCTCTCTCTCTCTCCCTCCTGCTGACTGCAGCGCACGCCAGTCGTCCTCCGTCAGTCACCGCGTCGGGTCGGGGGTCCCCGTCGGCGTCGTGTCGCTGCCGTCGCGAACGTTCCGCCGTCGCCCGGTCGGCGTTTTTTCGGCCCCCATACCATCCCGTCGACGATGTCGTCGTCGTCAACGTCGATGACAGTCCCCCGACGAAGCTGCCGTAGTTGAAACGCTGTTGTCCGTGTTTGTGTTTTTCCCCCGCGGGCCGTATTTATCGCGATGGCGTTGCGGTAGTGGAATCATGTGGCAGTGCAGTGAATGGTGTTGTTGTGTTCTGAGGATACCTTGTACCGAAGTGAATATGCGCCGAATGGAGTACCGATAGTGTCGTCGACGCAGCCTAGAAATAGAAAATGGTGAGAATGCGTGTTCTTCACCCCCTGCTGAAGCGTGAAAATATTATAACGGTGCACTTTAAATGTCAAGAGACAATTTTTGTGCATTCTTGGTGACATCTGTGTGCACAGCCTGCAAGTAACCAGGCAGTGACTAATTTGCATCTTTTCTGGACAAGATGCAAAATTGTCTGGAATACAAGTTACGGACGGAATTGTCTCTTGCTGAGATGTGCTCACAGGTATCGCCAGATTATGGGCAAAAAGGTCCCTTGACATTTACTATGTGGCATCCTCTTGTCAATATCCAGAGGTCTACGTGAGGGGTAAAAAATCAGTGTACACCCACAAACAAAATCAATTTTAAAAAGAAAAAAATCTGAAAGAAAAAATCAAGAAAAAATCAGAAAAAAAGGTCAGTTATTAAATCACAGAAAAATTCAAAAATTAGAACAATCAGAAAAATCGGTGTACGCTTGAATTTATAGTGAAAGGCCCCTCGGGTCTACCTCTATCTCTTATGTGGACTCGATTTCCAGGGCAACTCTACTTTCAGGATCCCTGATTGAAAGTCCTGCTTGACTGCAATGACAAAATTATTTTTCCCCCATTTTTTTTTTTTAAATGTTCGTCCCACAGTTTTTGCAGTCCAGCCGACGCGGGCGGGACACGTCCCATGACCCATTGGCGGGCCGGCCTCATGGGCGGGGCCCATGGGCTCATGGGCGAGCCTGCTGGGGCTGACAGCTTCCTGCCGCGACCCGCTACGTGTGGGTCTCCCTCTCATAGTCCCAATGATCCGCAGCGGAGGATCTTTTTCCGTCGCGCTAGAGGCGTCCGCCCAGGAGGAGGGGGCGGAGCTGTGGTCGCGGGACGGGGCCGAAGGGGGAAACAATTATGATTTTAGCGTTGAAATGTAAAATTTTTATAAGTTTCCCTGATTTTTAATAATATATTTATATTTTCCCAATTTCACTGAATTTGGAAACTTGGAAACATTTCTCTTGTGGGAAGACTTTAAACTTTCTTAGATTTCTGTAATTTTTTTTTTACTTTTTTTCTTTCCCCTCTGAGTTTTTAAAATGTTTTTCCTGGCGCAATAAAACTTCTACCTTTCTGAAAGAAAACAAATTTCTAAACTTATCTGGAGTGCGAGTTGTGCTAAATTTTCGGAGTTGTACTTCCTCCGGGCGGGGCCGGCCTGATCAGGCCTTTTTTCAGTTACCGACACATCGGTGTTATTTCCGCAAGGTGTTGCCCGCCCGGCAGGTGGCCCCGATAGAGAGAGCGAGAGAGGGAGAGAGAGAGAGAGAGGGAGGGAGAAAGAGAAGGGGGCAGGTCTCGCATACTGAGCAGGCGGGCGGTACTGGCGATATACGGGTGTCGTGTCATTACGTGATGCTGATCGCTGTGGCCCCCGGGGCCTTGATGACGGCGTGTGTGTGTGTGTTCGCGCGAGCAAGCTCGTGCAGTTGGTATGAGAAATCTGCCTCCCGATGAGTGTCAGAGTTCGGCAGGTGCATGGATGCAGGACTTGGCAGGGGGGCACACTGATGGCAGATGGTACCGCACCTGGTTACCTGGTTTATACGCAACGGAATGATCGCCCGGATTCCATGTATTTATTAAAAATTATGTGGGGAAAGAAAAAAGAAGAACGGCCGCGAAGGGTCGATCGATAATAATTGGTATCCTGCATGGTTGACCCAGGAATATAAATAATAATTGTCTTCGTTTTTTTTTATTTTTTTTTATTTTTTTTTTAAGGCAAGTAAAATTTTGAAGTAATGTGGGTGAGAGGTCGACGTTGGCCTGGCGTTGGCCGGGGGCCGCGCGAACCCTTTGGTCCTGATTGCTGGGGAAATGCAATTTAGATTTGCAGGGGCCCTTGTAATTCGTTTTTAATACAATTTCGCTGCGGCGAGCGGCTGCGCGGCGCTCGGACACGGCAGCGAGAGTCGAGAGAAAGAGAGAGGGAGAGAGAGAGGGAGAGCAATGGAGGAGGAACAGAAATTGCATTTTTGAGAGTGGCTTCATAGGCTCCTCCCCCACTGTTCCTCTTTCCCCGCGGGGAGAAGGGTTTGTGAGAGGGCTAGCGGCGACAAGGTGGCAGCTGTCCGCACCTCCATTGATCACCTCCAGTCCTGAGGACGATGCAAATTGCAACAAGACGCGGCGAGACTTGCGAAACACGGCGGAGGGAGAGATCACGCCGACCAACGAACCGTGCATTTTTTTTTTTTTACCTTCCCCCTGTGCATGCATAGATGGGACAAGAGTCGTAGAAGAAGGGAGGGAGGAGGCAAACGATCAGAGGAGGAAGCGATGGGGGAAGATGAGATACGTGACAGGAGGAGGGGGTTCCTTCACAGGGGAAGGAACAGCTTATTAGCAGCAGGCATTTTTTTTTTTTTCACCGGGGTAAAATAGCTAGAGAAAAATACAGGAAGGCAATTTATAGACAGCACCGCTTGTGGCTGTCTCTCTACCCGAAGGTATAGAAGTTATAATAAAAGTTGCGCTGCAAAATACTTGCGAAGATCATTTTATTGCTTACAATTTAATCTCCTAAGCAAAAAAGAATATAAATTTTGGAGCATTCTAAACTATAGAATTTTGAAGGCCTACAAACTTCTTCTTTGCACCACGTACAATAGCAGTTTGCACGGATTCTGTCGCTATCAAATTTGCAGTTGACAGGAAAAGATTTTTTGCTCTTTTTTTTTTTCACCGTGCCCTTTGCGTGTCTGTTGTCCGTCGTGCATCCTGGTGTCATGCAATTGATCGCGATTGGCTGTTACTGCTGGCTGGTCATTCAGTTCAGCACAGTAGCCCTGCACCGCCCGCTCGCCCGCGCCTCTCTCTCTCTCTCTCTCTCTCTCTCTCTCTCTCTCTCTCTCTCTCAGCATTGTGCCGGCCGCCCACTCTCACGTCAGCGCGATTGTCCGGCGTGCGGTGCCCGCCCGGCCCGGCCCCGCCCCGTGACAGGCGGGCATATGCCACACATGTACGTCATACATGGAAAGCCACTCGGGGTGTGGCCCTTCACCGACCCACGCGCCCGCTCCACCGTAGGGGCCCCTAGTCATTATAAAAAAAGCACCAAATATGGAGATCATGAGAGGCTCATTGCATGGAAAAATACTGAAAATGCTCTCTGTAAAAAAAGTGTTCGTAAGTTAAGAGCAAATCCATCGCTGAGTTTTTCGTGCTCTCCAATATCACTGTGGGGCTCGCTGACTCGCTGTGGGGTGCCCCGTCATATTAAAAGTACCAAATATGTAGATCAGTAAAGGCTCATTACAAGAGGAAAAAAAATACGATTTCACGAAATCCTGGTAGACAACGGAGTTTCTATAACTATGGTAAAATTTTTGTGAGTGAATAAGACTGTAAGAAAACGCAGTAGTTTTGTTTAGTTTACGATAGTCAAGATAGTGACTAAATAATTATAAATTCGATTTGATAAGGCGGGTTTCAAGCAATGAATACTCTCCGACTGTTAGGCCGTCATCTAAACGCCAGGAAAAAGAGAGAAAAGAAGCTCTCCTTCTGACAGCAAAAAATGGGCGGCGAGGTCACGGCCGGAGCGGAACGTCAACAATACCGTCCCCTCCACCGAGCGCACCGAAGGGGCGAACCGGGGCCCTAAACCTAGCGACTTTAACTATTTATTTTAGCTGAACGAAATGTTAGGCAGCCGAAATTAATGTGAAAATAGCAGTTCCAGACCTGCGGAAATCGTTTTGCAAAGTTTCATGGAGGTTCAAAACGTAGGAACACAAGTGATTTACGAAAATGACACACGTAAATGTACACCATTTCAAGAATTCTGCTCACCAGGATTGAAGTCAAACTTACCAAACCGTTTTCTGCAGGTAAAAAAGTACTATTTACGCATTCAGTTCGCCTTGTCAACGTTTCGATAACTTTATACAATGATTTAAAGTCGCGAGGTGGGAGCCTCAGCTCCCGGCCGAGGCGGCCATGGTTGAAAGACGGCCGGCGACACAGCGCACGCGCGTCCACCTCAAACAAACCTTGTTTACACAACGTGCCAACCTAGAAAACATGAAAAGGATCACTAATCCCCCTACGTTACGATTTGAAATTATTATCTTAGGTTGGCAGAAGTGCGCCGCAGTCGACTGTTCGTTCGGTAAAAATGAAGTAGGTTTCGAAAGGGCGGTATGGTGGTCACGTGCGAATATCAGATGTGTCATCTCTTTCTTGAGCGTTTCACTGAAGCAGAGCTTTGTTTGAACGCAGACTTTAGAGGTTTCTCTTTCGCTCCGTGTTGGCTCGACTCCGCCTAGCCCCACCACGAAAAACTATCCCCTTCTCCTGGTGATTTCAGCTGACAAGTCGAGCATTACCATAGCAACTGAAATTTCAATTCAAATTTACAGAAAATCTGTAGTTTAAATTTCTATTAAACTTTCAGAGTGAGTATACAAGTTTACATACTATAACTGTAGGTAATATTATAAAAATCGTTGGAGCGGATTTTTTCCTCCCGTAAGGGGCCATATAAAACAATTGACAGACGTTTCAAAGCGATTTTAGAAGGCAACTCCGTTGCCTAATAAATACTGAAAACGCTCTGTAAAAAAATGTTGTTCCTAAATCAACTGCAAAATTCACAATTTTGTTTTGGAAGGATTATAGTTGTCCTACAACAACTTGTAAAGTAACAATCTATGTTGTAAATATACAGCCCAATTGTCCAGTATAAGCAAAAGTTGTTCGTGGTTAACAGAAAAGAAGTCCAGTTACATCAAAAGCTGTTCAGGGACAACTGAAGTACTTTAGGGACAAGTAAAGTTGTTCCGGAACATCAAAATTTGTTTGGGAACAGCTGAAGTTTTTTTAGGGGGAAAAAAAAACAATCTTTTTAAAATTCAAAACAAATATGGCTGTTTTTCAACAACTTTTTATTTGTTTTCAAACAACACCGCTACACTCCTACAGCACACGCATTGCTAGGAGAGTTGATTTTCAATTAATTTTTTTTTTTCTTAAAACAGTGTGTGCTGCGATGCCTATTTACGACGCATCGGAAATTTCGAGTAACTTTATTTCGCAGCTTGTCGAGGACGCAAGGAGCCTCAGTGCTCGGCGCTGTGAACCCCACTCTCTGTCTCTCTCGGCTGGAATTCGGCACATTGGGGGTGAATGCTAACAACCCTTTCGCAGTGCAGGCGCTCCTGGAATGCAAAGCGGGTTGCCTAACAGCCCGGGCGTCACACATTCCTGAGGAGGAGTAGCCGCCCAGAGCTCTCTGCGAAATTGTCCGAGAACGCCATCCAGTAGTACTGGCCACCGCCTCCACCGCAGCCGTCTACGACCCCACCAAAAAAAAATTATAATAGTAATTTTCACCAAAAAATAATTTTTCATTGCGATTTAAATAATTTTTTGGACAGTGTCAACAAGCACGACTACTGCACTAGAGGCGAATAAGGTCTGTCGCGCCGCGGGACTAAAAGAGGAGATGCACAACACTCGCTCTGATGGCGGCAGGCAAAAGCTTGTGATGGCTGGGTAATGATGATGAATGTTCTCACGCCATCTCTCTTTCTCTCTCTCCCTCTATCTCACTCGCTTGCAGTCTCTCGCTCCCTCCTTATTTGTTCATATGCATTAGCCGCTGCGTGCTATCCCATTGGAGCTGGCGTGTCGGCGCTATACTACCGAGCATTTTGACAACCGACCTCCGCGAATTTCCCGCAAATGCCTTTACAAACACGCTTTTCTTTTTCCACGTACACTGTGAAAAATACTCGTAAGGGTTACGGGAAAATTTTCCATGATAAAAGTTGTAAAATTACAATTTGAAATTGTAAATTTACAAGCACCCCTTATCGACTTGGAATTGACCAACGAGCAAGAATGGACAGTCGTAAATTTACGACATATTTTGTAAATCAAAATTACAAAAAATGTAAATTTACGAGGATATTTTTCACAGTGTAGGGCGAAGGGGAAAAAAAAGGAATTAAAAACGGCGAACTTGCTTGTCCTTGCGTCGCGTATGACGGCCGCTCGCCTCCCCGCTCTGGAAACCCAAGTGTACGAATGTCGCACACTTGTAGGTGTGCGAGGATTCATTCGTACACTTGGCCACTCAAACGTGTGAATATCCTAGAAAAATTCACACGTTTAAGTGGCCAAGTGTACGAATGAATCCTCGCACACCCACAAGTGTGCGACATTCACACACTTAGGTTTCCAGTGCGATCACATGACCAAAATAGTCCCGAATTAGATGATGGGGCGCCCGCGAGAGGGTCCCATGTCGCGTGTGTGTGCCGCCAGCTGACTGGGCCCGTCGCATAATACATGAGTTATGACTCGGGGGGTGAAAATATTTTTTTCATCGTCACCCTGTGTTCCCTTTTTGCCCTTCTCTCTCTGTCTCTCTCTCTCTCTCTAGATCAATCTCCACATCCCCTTCCCCCCTTTCTCCCTCGCTCTTTCTCCCTCTCTCTCTCTCTCTCTCTCTCTCTCTCTCTCTCTCTCTCTCTCTCTCTCTCTCTCTCTCTCTGTCTCTCGCGCTTATCTTTCTGCCGGTGTTTATTGGCGATGGAGAGGAAGGATATGACGCGTCAATGGAAAACGCAGTCCCGTTTTATTTATGGCGCGATGTTTGATTTTACTTTCGTTTGATCGGATGCGCTCGGCGCCCCGGTCGCGCATTCCAGGTCCCCGAATCTATCGCTGTGACGCGGGAATGTGCATCCCCCGCTCTCTCTCTCTCTCTCTCTCTCTCTCTCTCTCTCTCTCTCTCTCTCTCTCTCTCTCTCTCACACACTCACTCACTCTCTCTCACTCGCCACCGCAAATAATTATATTCCCCAGTGTGGCCTCCCGAAAAGTCTGCACTGCCGTGATTGATACGACAATTATTTAGTGAAAGTGATTAGATAACCCATATCGCGGTGGCTATGCCGGACTCAGTAGCCACCCCCACCCCTTTCCCCCAACCCATTCATTCGATTCGGGGCCGGATCAAGATAACCTTGCAGAGTTTAGTCACCTCCCACATTAATTCATTCCTGATAAGTCCTCCCCCCCCCCCCCCTTCTTTTTTTCTCCCCACTCTGGCCGAAGTTTTCCTCCCATACGCGATGAGCCCGACCTTTCCCTGCAGGCTGAGCCGGCCGGCGGGCGCAGCGGCCTCTGGCTTGTATCGCGTCTGCTTATTGTTACACATTTTCGGCCACGGAGCAGCCTTTGAGGAGGAAGGCCTGTCAAGATGATTTAGAGGTTTGTAATGGCAGACTCTCCTCTGCCATGGAGCCTCGTCGGTCGGTCGCCCTTCCCCCGCCCAGCCCCGCCCCGCCGGCGCTGCGGCCGGACATTTTCGGGGTACGGACTAACGGCAATTAAAATAATTGGAGCTGAGCGTTACTCGGCGCTTGTCCGAGAGCAGTCCTACCAACCAGCCGGCCGGCCGGCGAGGCCAGCCCTCCACGTCGCCCGCGTTCGGCCGCGCCCTTCCGAGTTGCCAACGTAACAAATCATCTGTGGCAGGTCGACGGGGCCCAGGCAGGGCCGGGCCGGGCGGGGCGACCAGGTCGAGCAGGGAGCCTGCTTGGAAAAGAGTCAATTTCGGGCGATTACAACATCGGACTACTTTTTAGCTCGTCATAAATTACGGAACGGTTATTCCGAGGGGGCGCGAATAAGTATCGCCCTCGACTCGCATAGTCAAACTTGCTCGGAGTCTTGACGTTTTCGTCTCTTTTCGGTTACGATCCCGTGACTTTTGTTGTTCGTGAGCGCCAAAGAAATCGAAGTGCTAATTTTAACTTTCTTTTGTTACAGGTAATATTTCCGACCTCAAAAGGGCTGAGACCGAAAGGCTTCCGTGAGTTAATCATCAGAAAAAAAATATTTAAACACTGTGAAAAATTTATTTGCAGATTTACGATATATCTTGTAAATTACAACTTACGAAAACTGTTGTAAATTTACGAAGTGCCAATGTTGCTCGTAATTGAATTTCAAGTCGATAGGTTGTGCTTGTAATTTTATGATTTGTAATAGTCAATACGACTCCTTTTTGTGGAAAATTTTCCTGTAATCCTACCCTTATAAAATGACTATTTTTCACAGTGAAAATTGAGTCAAAATTACACCCTCTACGAAGTTATACTGAGTAAAATATGTTCGTAGATTAACGATTTATTTGGTAAATTTCGACTTACGAAAAATGTTGTAAATTTACGATAGCCCATTCTTGCTTGTAATTGAATTTCAAGTCGATAGGTACTGCTTGTAATTTGACGATAAGTAATCATAATTTTACAACTTCACTTCGTGGGAAATTTTCCCGTAAACCTACGACAATTTTTCACAGTGTACTTTTATTTTCATTTATTTTTGTTGAAGCCCCGCGTTGGCGCCATGTCACATTAGAGCGCAAAATTGAAAACGGAGTGACATGATAAAAGAAAGAAAAAAACTCGAGAGTAGCCAGGAAAAGTAGAGGAAAATGAAATAATAAAATAAATTAAAAGTGTGTGGGTGCGCATCCGTGTGTGATTGGGGCGCCATTCATCACCCGGGCCGGCGCGCGGACGGCGACGCGTCCGCGGCGCTGCAGTGTGCCGCCGTGGTCCACAGTAGTCCTGCCCGCCATAAATCCAGTCCAGACCGTCGTTCGTTTTTCGAGTACAATCGTGTTGTGTGTATGAAAATAGGCTGCGCCGTGCGCCCGCGCCCCGCCCGCCGGGCGCGTCCGGGCGAGACGGAGAGAGAGATAGGAAGAGATGGTTTGTGTGTGTGTGTGTGAGAGAGAGAGAGAGAGAGAGAGAGAGAGAGAGAGAGAGAGAGAGAGAGAGAGAGAGAGAGTGGGAGAGTGAGAAAAAGAGAGGAAGGGAGAGAGGGTGGCCAGGCACACGGGTGCAGACATAGGCCGTGGTACGTCTGACAACAACGCCCCTCTGCATCGCTGAAAGAGAGAAACAAAAATCATATCAAAACTGAAAAATATGAGCTATGAAAAGATAATGAGCATTCTCGGACCACTATGGACATTTTTTTTCTATGAAAATGTCTTTTGTTATAAGCTGGAGGCTTAAAAGCGCTAGCATAATTGAGAGAACATTTTTTTCTCATACGAGTGGAATTTTTTGAATTTTGCGAATTTTTTGAAAGGTTTATAGAATTATGGAGAAAATTTCCTTTGCGTATCAACAAGTTTTTCATGTTATGCTGGTTCTCACACCTCTAGAATTTATTTCAAAAATGTCCACAGAGGTCTGAGAGTGTGTGTGTATGATAGTATTTCTTTTTCATGAGTCAAGTGTGCGTGTCGATGTTTGTGTTTGGCGCGTGGGGGGGCGTCAAATTAAACGGCAATCAGTGGCACGGCCTTGTAAACGACCGCGGTGGAGGCAGTAACCATTTGGCCTACCTCAACAACACCGTCGACGTCCCCACTAACGGCCCATAAATGTCTTCATAAAGCGAGGAGCGCAGAGGGGCGTGGGAGAGAGAGAGAGAGAGAGAGAGAGAGAGAGAGAGAGAGAGAGAGAGAGAGAGAGAGAGAGAGAGAGGAGAGAGAGAGAGAGAGAGCAGGCCACTTCATTAAATGTTACTGTCGGCGCGACCGTGGCGCGCCCTGCATCTTTTCCTCGCAAACACACTGTGTCGGTCGTTCTCGGAAAATCGACCTCTGAACTGAGCGGTGCGGTGGGCCACGCCAGCCCCTCCCCTTCCCCCACGCTCCTCCCCTCCCCCCTCCCCTCCCACTCCCGAATCCCTTCCCCTCTTTCCCGCTTTCAATCAAACTGACGGGCGGCGCGGCGGGTCCGGCCGCCGGCTCCTCCAATCCCCTCCCTCCCACCGGCTTACCCCCCTCCCTCCCCTCCTCCCCCCTCCCCTCCCCCCGCCGAACATGGCTCCTTATGCACGGGGTTCACGGGCCGGCCGGCAGGAGCGCTAGTCGGTGGCAGAGAGTATAGCGCGCTCGCCGATACATCATCTGGAGCGGCCCGAGGGCGCGGCCGGCGGGAAAATTCGAATTCGACGCAAAACGTGCGCTTGACAGGTGCTTTCTAAAACTAGGATTCCGGGATATTTTGGGGTTTCTTGAGTGACGCGTGACTCGTTAAACTACTCTATGCCACGTTTTCAACGCCTAGTATCCAAGTGTGTGTCAATGTCATACAAGAGGGGGGAAACAACTCTGAAATTTTTGTACACCTCGTCATTAGAAAAATTCAGAAAAATTCGAAAAAAATCAGGGAAAATTCAGTATTTTTTTTTAAAGATAAAGTTTAATAAAAAAGGAAAATTTGCAGAATTTTAGGAAAAACTCAACCAAACATTTACAAAAATTCACTGAAACTTCACAAAAATACACCAAAATTCAGAGTTGTTCCCCCTTAGTTCTCACATGTGTCTGAAAATTATATTCGAACATCTCTCTGTACAAGCATGGAGGAATTCTTAGAAAAATTAATCTGCACGTGCGGAATACGAATGGCAACCTTGGATTTTCAGCGGCGTATTGCTCATTAAAATGCGCGGACGGCCGATGGAGCGGACCGCAAAATAGTGTCGACGATCACGACGGGTGGGCGATAGTCTGGAACTAATGTATGCGGCCGCGTGGTGGGTGGTGGTGACCAACCCCTTCGCCGCCCCGCCCCGCCCCGCCCTGCCCCGCCCCGCCCCGCCCCGCCCCGCCCCGCCCCGCCCCGCCCCGCCCCGCCCCGCCCCGCCCCGCCCCGCCCCGCCCGTCGGGGCTGATCCGTGTAAACCGGAGGGGACAATACATGGCAACTAATTGCAAATGTATGCCAATCTGAGTGATTGTCTGCGGGGGGCGCCGCGGGGGAGGGTGCCGGGGGGCATTTACATATACGACAGAGATGCCCGTGGCGCCTAGAGAGAGAGAGAGAGAGAGAGAGAGAGAGAGAGAGAGAGAGAGAGAGAGAGAGAGAGAGAGAGAGAGAGAGAGAGAGAGAGCTGTGGGTGGAAGGGGACGGTATGGTTAGTTCGCGCACAACTATGGGCGCCAGAGCTAGGAACACAGGCAATATGCTGATTTACGGTGCCGGAGGCGGCAGTGGCGGTAACAAGCCGGCGACGACATGGCGGATTAGCCGCGCGCTAATCCAGTCAGGCGGGGCCGCAAACTGCAATTGAAAATCGGATCGTCCCGCCCGCTGCATTCCACTACTGGAAACTCCAAAGTGTGTGAACGTCGCACACCACTTGTAGGTGTGCAAGTTTTAATTCATGCTCTTGGACACTCAAACGTGTCAATATTCTCGGAAAATTCATGCGTAAATGAAGCCTCGCACGCCTACAAGTGTGCGACATTCCCATACTTTGGGTTTCACAGCGCCGGCGTTGGGTGGGCCGCCGGGCGGTAGGCAACACTTTGTGCAGCCCTGTCTGAAGGTTTGCCTACCCGCCGGCGGCGCGCTGCCCGCTTTTGGGTAACGCTCGCTTTCCACACCGTCTCTCACAAATTTTCGCGAAAATAGCGTTCGTATATATAGCTTCTTAAGAAATAGCACCAATCCTGGGCCAGATAGCAACGTTATTAAATGTCTGAAATTATATTCCAGCGACGAGAAACAGCTGTGGAATAGGACAGCACTAGTGAAGCTAGTCGCTCCGGCGATCGAGTTCGGCGTCTAGCCGATAGGTTACGCTTCAGTCGCCCGGCTACTGCCACCACTACTACCACCACTACCTCCCGGTGGTTATGAAAACACGTGTGAGGTTACCATGACAACAGGGGTGCGGAATGATGGCCGCGTAAGCGCGCGAAATTTCAAACAGTTCCTTAAGTATAGTTGTATGCAACATTTAAAAAAAACAGTTCTTACCTTTTCAAATTTGTGTATCCTTCTCCCATTGGCTCCTTGTCGGTATGAGGCGATTGCCAGAGGCAAAATCGGTTCACTGGCCCATGTCACTCGTAATCCCCGAACTTTTGAATTTTTTTTTTCGGAGCAGTAAAGTCGAGCAAAGTGTTGTGCATTTAGAGGCGCGTTAACTTACTTGGTGAACGCAGCTCGGCGCGGTGCGCCTCCGGTCCCGACGACGGCGGCCTGCAGACTGACCGCCGGGTCAACACGCCCTCCTCACCTGAACCGCACCTATACCAACCCCGATGCGACAAAACTCGTCCGATCAGAGTCGCTCTCGCTCTCTCTATTCTCTCTCTCTCTCTCTCTCTCTCTCTCTCTCTCTCTCTCTCTTTCTCTCTCTCTCTCTCTCTCTCTCTCTCTCTCTCTCTCTCTCTCTCTCTCTCTCTCTTGCTCTCGCGGTGGTATGAACAGTTGTGGCACGTTGGACGTAAACAAAGCGCTCGGGGAGAAAGGCGTGCAAATGCGAGAGGAGCTTTTGTCGGCGTGATCAGCCGTGACCGGAGCTGGGCAGCGGGGCTGGGCGGGGCGGGGCGGCCAGTGCCCCCGAGGCTGGACGCGCTGTCCGCGACCCCTGACCTCCACCCCGGTCCTGGTCAGGCACAGCGGGTGGAGGAGAAAGGCCCCAACAGTCAGACAGACAGACAGACAGACGGTGGTGGCGGGCGGACGGCTGGCCGGGCCTCTGCTCTTCTTCTTCTTCTGCCTTTGTCTTTCGGCCCGACGGAGACAGGCCCGCCGCCCTCTGTCGGCCAACAATGACCCGGAAAAATAATTTGCGTGGGCACGATTTTTTGAAAAATCGCCTTTCTGGTGCGGGTCGGCCGGCCAGGGCCAGCCAGCCAGCCCGCCCTCCGATGTGTGACTGTGTGTGTGTGTGTGTGTGTGTGTGTGTGTGTGTGTGTGTGTGTGTGTGTGTGTGTGTGTGTGTGTGTGTGTGTGTGTGTGTGTGTGTGTGAGAGAGAGAGAGAGAGAGAGAGAGAGAGAGAGAGAGAGAGAGAGAGAGAGAGAGAGAGAGAGCGCGTTGCCGTGGGGTGTATTATGGGATCGTCGGCGAGGTGTGTGGTCCCCGTCCCTTGCCGGTGCGCCCCCGGCCCCCATCCTCCGCCGAGGGGCCCTACAGGAGGTCGCGCGCGCGGGCGGCGCAGCCGTGTGATTCAGAAGATCGCTCTCCTATACAACCGTCCTTGTCTCACCTATGGCGGTGCCCCCTGTTTGGGGATGGCAGGGCGCCGTGAGTGCGGCGAGGACGCGAGAGCGCGATCTTCGCAGAATCACGGGGCCGAAGGCAAGAGACAGCTCTGAAATTTTTGCACATCTCGTTCTTCAGAATAATTCAGCAAAATTCAGAGAAATTCAGAAAAATTCAGCAATAAAATCCAGAAAAAAATAGCAAAATCCAGAAAAACGCAGGAAAATTCTGGAAAATTCACAAAATTTCGTCTTAATACAAGCGAAAATCCACAAAAATCCACAAAATGTGGTACACCACAATTTAGAGTTGTCTCCCCCACGGCTGAGGGCCCTATGCCCGCATGCGCGCGCTCGGCCGCGCGGGGCGGTCCCTCTCTGAACCATGAAGAGAGACTGAGACAGAGAGAGAAGAAGGAGAAACGGGTTTGATCGGAAACGCTTCGTGCCCCGTTTCAGGTGCGGAGAACACCCCACCCCACCCCACGGCACCCACAGGCGCTGTCACACAGAGTTCAGGATCGGGATGAATAGGGAGGCGCTGCTTGTCTCCGTGGCGGTGGCCCCCGCGGCGGGGCCCCGGAAACAATACACGCCTGCCAGCCCTGCTCGCGCTCGGGATGCTCCGGGGGGGGTCAAGCTTTTGCATGTCATTGCCCTTGTCGCCGGTGGGGCAGGCCTCCTCGCCCGCGCGCTCGTTGTCCGTCTCCGGGTGACACGCGGACGGTCGCCGCGGTCAGTCAGTCTTCGCGAATTGCCGGACCCGGACGGACGCACGCGGGTGCTCCGGGTGGCACCTCTGTGCCAGCGGCTCCGGGGCGGCTCCGGGGAGCCCCCGGACACCGGGCGCGAGGCGGTAAGCGTCGTAGGCTGCGTGTATGGGGCGGGTGATGCACGAGGATACAGGACAGACCGAGGTGGGAACTGACTCCGGACTGCAGTGTAATGACCGTAGAAATTGCTGTGAATTACGAATTTGCAAAGACATGTTTCTTTTATTTTTTTTTTCTTTTGAAAAACATATTTAATTAAATAGTGAGAAATCGTGTATCATTGATTTATATCGTGAATACGGTGCACGATAGATGTTGTAAATCTCCGACAGTCCATTTCTTACTCGTCGATAAAATCCAAGTCGTTTCACGGTGCTTGAAATTCTTCAATTTTAAAGTCTAATTTATAAAATTTTAAAGAAAGGTCACGTCGTGGACTTCTTTTTAATCCATTCTCAACTATATTTCACAGCATAATTTTTTGTGTCCTATTTTTTACTTCACTAGTAAAACTAAGGCGTAGCCTTACGCCCCGTTTTCAGAGGAAATGGGATTACGCTTGAAATGACGCTCATGCCCTCCTTTGTGTTCCAGGGGCGGATGCGACGTAGCCCCCGCATCGTCGCCGTGCTCCTTCTGCCCGCCGACGACCCCGGCAGCCCCGGATCTCCGTGTCGGACCGTCGTCTGCCTGCCGAGGCCGCCGTCGGCGTCGTGACCTCGTCCGCAACCGCCACCACCCCCGGCCGCGCACCGGCGACCTCCACGACGACGAGCACGACGACGACGACCGCCAGCCGCCATGGAAGTGCGCGAGTGCCCCGTCAAGTGAACCGCGCGCGTGAGTGATGCTCGAGTGACCCCCCCGCCGTCGCGCACCCCCCAAGTGCTCCCCGACGACGACCCGGTTGACCCCCCAACCCCCTCCCCCCCGCTGCTCGCAGTGCGGCCGCCCGCCGGCCCGCGCGCGCACCCCCGGCCGCCACCATTGCGGAGCTGCAGTACTTCCCCGTGGACGAGCCCCACGGCGGCGCCCCCGCCAAGATCGAGTCCCAGAGCGTGTGCGACTCGGTGGCGGAGGGCATGAGCTCGTACTTCGCCAACGCCTACATGCCTCCGCACGCTGACATGAGGAACGGGGGCGCGGAGCACCCCCACCAGCACCAGCACTACGGCGCCGCCGTCGCCGGCCCGCCCATGGAGTGCGGCGGCGTCAACGGCGACATGCGCCAGGGCGTGGTGCCGCCGCACGGCGCGCCGCACCACTACCCGACCCCGGGCGGCGGCGGCGCCCAGATGCCGCCCTACCCGAGGTTCCCGCCGTACGACCGCATGGACATCCGGCACGCGGCGTACTACAACGCCCAGCAGGGTGGCGGCGGCGGCGGCATGATGGACGACACCGGCTACCGGCCCGCCTCGCCGCCGCTGCAGCACATGACCCACGTGGTCGCGGCCACGCACGGCCCACCCAACGGCCACAACGCGCCCGTCGTGTACGCCAGCTGCAAGCTGCAGGCGGCCGCCGTGGGGCCGGGCGGCGTGCTCGGCGGCCCCGTCAGCCCGCCGCTGGACGGCATGAGCGCGCACGCGACGCACCACCCGCAGGCGCCCGTGCCGCCGCAGCCCCAGCACCACCACATGGTGAACCACCAGCAGCAGCAGGCGCCGGTGCCGCCGGTCCCGCACCCCGCCCAGCAGCAGCAGCAAGCCCAGCAGCAGCAGCACCAGCCGCCGCCGCAGCACCACCCGCAGCAGACCCCGCCGCACCACATGATGTACAACAACGTGAACCCCGCCGTGCAGGTGAACGGCGGCGGCGGCGGCGGCATGCCCCCGCACCCGCACCACCAGCAGGTCATGTCCCCCCACCAGGCGCCCCCGCAGGGCCCGCCGCCCTCGGCGCAGCAGCAGCAGCAGAACAACAACAACAGCTCGCTGCCCTCGCCGCTCTACCCCTGGATGCGGAGTCAGTTCGGTGAGTGAGTGTGTGTGCTGCCACCGCCGTTGCCGACGTCCTGATTCCGCGCGTATGATCACCACCACGCGCTCGCTTTACCTCCTCCGTCCTTGTTGCACCTGTGGCGGTGTGCCCTGTGTTTTGGGAATGGCAGGGCGAGGGGTCCTTCACTAACAAAAAAAAAAATATCCGCATACACCCTAAAACAAAATCATTAAAAATTCAGAAAATAAGTCATCAAAAAATCAGGAAAAAAAATAGTATTTTTTTTTATTTTTTTTGGAAAAAAATCAGTAACATTCAAGGACGATTACGAAAAATCAGGAAAATCGGTGTACGCTTGAATTTTTAGTGAAGGACCCCTCTTGGCAGGGCCCTACCAGGAGTGCGACAAGGACGGAGGCGCGAGAGTGATTTTCGGAATCAGACAACTGGCTGCCCCGTGAGAGAGTCCTGCGCGCGGGGGGAACAACCCCCTCGGTGACTACCTCCCCTGAGGGGGTTGTTAATCCTCGCGGTGCTTACCGCGACCACCGCCAGCCCCGCTATCTCCCAAGTAACACGAACGTCTTCGTCGCACTTGTTCAAAGTTCGTCATGAACTCCACAGTGTTTCGTTTCGTGTTGCTTGGGGCGGGCGCCCGCCACGGAGGCCGGTGGTGGGCTGCGCCGATGTGCGGCAGGTGTTTGCCCGGGGAGGAAACAACTCTGAAATTAGTTGTAAATTCAGAAAAAGCTAGAGATAATCGGAAAAATTCATCCATGAAAGTCAGAAAAATTCCGGAGACTTCAAAATGTAAGAATCTCCAAGAGAAAAAGGAAAATTTCGGAAAATTAGACAGAAAACCATTAAATCTTACATATTGCAATCAGTACACCAAATTGCGGTAAAATAGTCACAAAAAAAACTAAAAATAAATAAATAAAATGAATTTCAAATTCCAGAGTTGTTTTTTCTCGTGTTTGTCGCATCAGCGTACGTAACCCGTAGTGCAGGCTCTTGCGGCAACCATTTAGGCTATACGTTAAATTATCTTAAGTCACTATGCTCAATTATGTGCATCTTGCGCTAGCTTGGTTTCGCTTTTATTTCGTAAAGTCATTCAATAATATAATTCACGATTTCAAAGTTATTATTTAGCTGCACTAGATGTTACCCTTTGAAAATTAATTTTATTATAATTTGGTTATGATTGATTCATTACGTTGAAGGGTAATGTGTATTATTTTACCATACTTTTCTTTCATAGCATCATCGCTTTCTATTTTATTTCACATTTTGCCACCATTCGTATGACGTTTTCCTTTGTTACAAAACGTCGTCCGAATAGTGTCATAAATTTTATTCATTGACATTTATTTCATTCATTATTTTGTTTTTGTGGACAGAAACGCATTTGCATTGCATGCTGACCATACCTAACATGAAGTTTGCAGTGTGCAGTTTTCGCTACTGACCCAGAGGCCGCAGAGGGGGGAGGGGGGGGGGGTGCTATGCCAGGCGCGTTAGGGCACCGGGTGGGGTTGGGATGGGGTCGGTTGGGGTAGGTTGAGGTGCGGGGCGTAAAAAGGCCGTGGACGGAGAGCATAGCGGGGTGGGCTTGGGAGTTGGGACCTCTGGCCGCCGGCCAACAAGTAGTGCACCAGCCAGGTGGAGTGAGGAGTGTCGCCCGCTGGGACCACAAGTTAAAAGATATAAATGTTCCGGTGACTTTAAAAAAAAAGTTAAAAAAAAAATCGTTTGAATCGGTCCCCGACCTGAGGTAACCAGCCCCCTGCAAGGTCGGTACGAGGAGCACGATGATGAAGCGGTCTCCTTGATGGATGCCCGCCTCTCCGCCAGACACTTGTCCGTCATTTGTCAGTCCGGATCTCCACGGGGCGGCGGCGTATCTTCATCTGGCGGGGGACGCACGCTGGGCCGGGCTGGGCTGGGCCCTGATTGGTTCGTGTGTGTGTGTGTGTGTGTGTGTGTGTGTGTGTGTGTGTGTGTGTGTGTGTGTGTGTATGTGTGTGTGTGTGTCTGCCGGCCCCCATAGCGGAAGGGCTGCTAGCAGCTGACTGAATGACTGACAGTCTGACTGACAGACAGACAGACGGACGGACTCAGAGGGCGGATGCGGGCCTCCCCTGCGCTATGCCACAGGGACAGTCGCGCCGCCCAATAGGATCGCTGCTCCCCCAATCAGTCCCGGAAGTCACGTGCGGGACCTACCCGTATGACTTCGCCTCTCCAAATCGCACGGGAATTTTATCCTATATGTCCCTGCTTCTGAGCTCAAATGCTTGTTATTGACGTGAAACCAACCCTGTGAGAATGTCACAAATTTGTAGCTATGTATATGTATATTTCCACTCGTACACTTGTCAAAGAATGCGAATGGTTCACGCGCAAGTGTGTGGCATTCACACACTAGGGTCTGCGTCGAAGCCGATCCGAATGGGTTAATCCGTCACCCGCCGCCGCCGGTTCGAGATGAAAAGCCGCCGTCAGTCGGTAAAGGGGAAGGGGGAGGGGGCGCAGACTTTGGATTTTTCTCTCCAGCGTCCGTCCGTCACAAAGAGGCTTCTACGCCTTTGTCGTCGGGGCGTTAGGTGGCCACTCCTTCACGGGGTCCGCGATAAAGCCATCTTCATCCGAAAGCACCGTAAAAAAAATATATATTCTCCTTTAATTTTAAGAATAGAGATTTTTATTTTAGAATAGTTTTTTCTATTTTAGAAAAGTCTGTGTCGTGCGCACAGATGTCTGTACTTTCTCCGAGCGTGGAGTAGGGCGTTCACTCTTGGCACATGCAATATGGCATTCCTATAGTGACGTTGGCACAGGGAGGAGGGGGCGTTCCCGGAAGGCCTCGCTCGCTACTCCCCTGCACTGTTGCGGAAGTTCGGATCTGTATGCTTGGCCCGGCGGGGCCCGGCGGGGCTGGGGGCAGCGGCCTGACAAGGCGACCTAGTTTCACGAATTTTCGCATATCCTCTCTTTTCTCCGCCTGCCCCTCCCACCCGAGTCGGTCCGTCGCAACAGGGCTGTTATAGTCGCGACAGTCGATGCGCGCGAAACAATTATTGTTGCGAATTTCAAAAGAAAAGTCCGTAAGATTGTAGAAGTACCGGAAGCTGTCAATGTGGCGATTAGTTATGCCTGGAAAATAGCCAATAATAAGTAGTCCACACAGTTGAGCGTGGCAGGCTGCACGGTCGCCTGCCTGCTAGGCAACACGTCAGCACGGGTGCGCTCATGTTGCCTGGTAGACAGGCGCTGTCGCTATCCGCTGTGATCGGGCTAGAACAATTATTGCCTACTTTTCTGCCAGCAACACTGTTGCCGGCGTCGCCCCGGTGAGTCAGCCGTCAGCTATCATAGAGTCCGGCCTTGGCCGGGGCCGGTGCCCCGTCGGTGACCTCCTCACCTGTCCAGGTGCAGCAGTGGGCGCCGGCGCGGCCGGTGGTGACTGACCGGAGCACCGTTAGCTCTCCCGCGGAGAATAGAAGCCGGGACGAAGGTCACCGCGCCGGCCCGACGCGTCGCCGCGGGGTGGTTTGCACTGCTAAACCAAGTGTGCAACTGTGCAAGCAGTTGTACGGGTGCAGCTCCTAGTTTATCGCGTGCAAAGTGTTCGACTGATCAGTCGTGTCATCGCGAGTGTTCAACGTGGGAGTTGTACTCTTCACGGTAAAAACAGTTACTATCTTTTTAAAAAATGGAAAAAATTGAGGCACTTCCTGATTTTGATTTAAACTCAGATTTGGAGGAAGTTTCTTTTTAAAAAGTTAAGGAAACTTTTCTTGTTTTGTAAGAAAACATCTTCAAAATCTGAGGCGTTTCCCTCAAAAGCGGGGAGTGCCGCAAAGTTTTCCTCTTTTTCACAAATCATACATTGCTTTTACCGTGTCGGAAGAGTTCAAACTTCGCCGTACTAGTCTGACCCATGCGTAATAGTTCATAGCAGTCGAGCTGCTCAGCATCTGTTGAGTGGAACGCTTGCAGCTGGTGTTTAGCAGATGCCCACTCGGTTTAACCAAGGGAGAAACAACTCTGAATTTTTTGTACACCCCGTAATTCAGAAATATTCAGAAAAATTCAGGAAAATTTACGAAAATTCCCCCTCAAAAAATTAGATAAAATTTAAGCAAAAATTCACAAAAAAAAATTCTCCTTGACTCACAAAAATTTACCAAATTTATATGTAGCGAAATTCAGAGTTGATTACCCCTCAGGTCTTGGATATCCAAGCCTCAGGTTCAACAGTGCGACTTTGTCGAGCCCGCGGCGAGCTCCCCCCGGGTGCGGATCGCCGCGCGTGTAAATGACGTTACGACACCGCGGCCACCGCGTTCAAACGACCCGGCGGCGAAATCCCCTTGTTTACCCACGCGTTGTGGGGCGGGGCGGGGCGGGGGTCGCATCCCCGCAGACTTGTTGCTCTCCGCGTGCCCCAGAGTGGCCGGGCCGCAGGATTTATGGCCAGTTCACCCACCGACCTCCCTCCCCCCCCCCCCCTCCCACAATCTTCCCTTTCTCCTCCCGCCGGTCTATACCGCGTGCGCGGCCACTCGCGAGAACCGCGGCGGCACGATCCGACGCATGAGGGAATAGTTGTACAACATTCGAAATGACGTTTCGAATTTTTCGTGCAGATTATTGGGTGTGTAGACATTTTTTTAAAAAAAGAAATGATTTAAAGAGTCAACTTTTACAAGCATTTAAAAAAAAAGTCTGTTTTTTTTTCTCTCTCTCTTTTGGCGGTGTAGAGTAGGTGCCCACGTTGGGGCGCCTCTCGCTCGAATCTATAATCAAATGGGGCCGGCGCTGCACCTCCACTATTTTGAGCGTGCAAGCCGGCCGCTTCGACGTTCGTCCGTCGCGATGGCCGGCGGCGCTGCCGTCGGCCCCGATCGGTTCTGCCACCTGCCGGAGACTCGGAGAAGCATGTCACCGGCGGGGCCGCCGCCCCATTGGCCGGACGCGGGGCGCGAGATTTGAATCGTGAGGGATCGCTGTCGCGTGCATCCAGCGCGTGGCGGCATCTGACGGACGCTCCGGGAAGTACGGCCCCTCTGGCACCGGGAGGGGAGAGGGGGGGGGGGGAGGAGGTGGCAGACGAGGCTCGCTCTCCAGCTCTTCGTTCACGTTACTTTTTCGCAGGATGAAAATAATGGGGAAGTGTCTGTTAAAACGAAAGAGGGGGAGAGAGGGGCATGAAAATAACGAAGGAAGCGAGCGGAAGTTCGTCTCCGGATGGAACAGAGGGAAAGAGACGGACCAAAAAAAAAAAAAGAGGAAAAAGGAACTGCAGAGGGGTACGACGAGGAAGGCTGGTGCCTCAGTGATGGGAATAAAAGACGAAAATAATAAGAAAATCACCGCCGCTGCAATATTTCTTTCGTCAGATTTCTTTGCAAGAGGGAAACAGGGATGTCTTGGCACAACCTCCTTGTGTCGTTGGCGCTTGGTGCAGAAGGCCGTAGTTTTGATATTTTTTTTTAAGCAATTAGGCGTATTGAAAACTTCATGTGTCGTATTGTTGGTCTGCTTTGTCAAAATGCGCTTCACGTCTTCTAATTATGTGCTAGGCCAGGTTTGTTTTGCCGTATACACTGCAGCTCGTGTCCATAAAAAACCGACCGTCCTTTGTTCAAATAAGAGTTTTGAAGACCAAGTGAAATTGCCTAAGTTAATAACTCTTGAAATTTTCAGAATTGTAGACTAAATCTATACAATACGCTTTTGCGTTTTCTTGCAGATAAACACAACGGCTCCGGAGACTATGGTAAGCCAAAGAAATTTTAATTTTCCAGTATTCTCCTGTGCAAAGTCTGTCTGATTTTCAAAATTTCGCACACGCTGTGTAAGGGAGGTTCGGGCTTAGTTTGTGCTCTGAATTGTAAAGAGTTTTCTGGAATTGTGAGTGGTAAAGGTTTAAATTCTCTGCCTCTTCTTTGGTATTTTGGTTTTTGAACTTGTCTGTCGAGTGACCCGAAAGTCTCCAACACAGAGTTCTTTTCTCGGTTTTGGAAGAAAGTAGATCCACTTCAGTTGTGCGAGTGTAGTTGTAATTTTAAGTCTCACTTGGTTGAAGGTGTCGGTGTTGGTCAAAATAACTCACGTAGAAATATTTCACTCACATTAGCCGTAAATCAGTCATGATGAGTTGAAGTCAGCTCTCAGCCACATGACAAGTATTGAGCCAAATATTCATAAGGAAAGTCAATTTCCATTTTAAGTTGTCATGAGGTAAGTGCTTGTGGCTGAGCGGCTCCTTGTTTCTCTGTCAGGGCTCCATGGACACGGGCTGCATGAATTAACCATGGGCTTCTTCTGCCAATGGATTTCCTGTATTTTGTTTTGTTTTTTTAATTTTTGCTCCAGTTTTACTTTCTTAATTTTCCTTTTATTTTTTGTTGGCTGTCTCTATCAGATTGAATTTCAGAGTTTGCAAGCGGACAGCTAAGTACTGTACAATTTATAATTTATTTATTTTTGGTTCATGCTTTCTCGTATTGGTGTGTGGTTTTCTAGTGGTTTCTGTTTGTGTGTGAATGTGTGTGTATGTGTGTGCGTTACTGCAATAAGACAGTTTGAATCAAGTGTTGGTTCGCCATTCTCCCTTCCAAACTCCCCCGCCTCCCACCCCCTCCCTCCCTCCTCCATGGCGTGTTACTTGTGATGTTGGTAATTATCGAAGCAGGCTAAGCGTTGCTAATCGAAAAGTTTCCTGCTCTCTCCCCCCCCCCTCCCTCCCGTACTCCCCGCGAGACGGAACAACTTTTTGGGGGCGTCAGTTCTCTCTGGAGCCACCGCTGCCGCCGCCGCCCACTCGCCACGCCGCGCCACCCCGCGCTGCTGTCTAGAAGGGCGCCAAAGGGGGTGGGGGGTGCATGGGGGTAGGGGGTGGGGGGGAACAGGGGAGTTTGGTTTTGGCAGCTGCTAGCGCAGAGGGGCTGGGAGAAAGGGGCTCGGGCGGGGGTGGGGTAGGGTGGGGCACCCGTCGAAAACAGAGGAGACTCAGTTTGGCGGCGTCATCACAAGGAGTAGGGGCGGGGCGGGGTGAGGCGGGGCGGGGTGGGGCCGGGGGCAGCTGACTTTTTGGCCTGGACGGGGCGTAGTAGCAGCAGCAGCAGCCGCCAGGGCCCCACAGAGACTTGGGGGAAAAAATGTGAACGTGTTCCGGTGGCTGAGCAGTGTGGCCGGGCGTGGCGGGGCGGGGTGGGGCGTGGCGGGGCGGGGGAGGGGCGGGGTGGGGCGCCCCTCCTGGGACCCACAGGGGGCTCGGCGGGGTGGTAGCCACCCCCACGTTGCAGCTAGTCCTCCTGGAGAATGAGGCTAAATGAATTCGAACCTCTACCGTTCCTTTTGCACTATCAGGGCACACTCTATTATTGTCTGCCGATCAGACACACGTTAATTCGCCCATAGTTCAGTTGTATAACGCGAGTCCCAAGTCGGGCGGGATTTTTGTTTTTCTTTCATTACACCTCGTTTCGGTATTTCAACACGATAACCCCGCGCGCGAGGCCGAGGAGGAGGCCCCGAAATGCCTCGGATGTAACGATAACGAAATTAATAAAAATGGCCCGGCTCGCGCCCTGCCCTGTGCTGCCCTGCCCTCGTCGGCCGGCCGTCCAGTCGACGTGGCAACATGGCGGCCCAGACAGACATGTGGGGAACGCTAGGGAGGGGCGTAGTGCCGATGTCAGAGAGAGAAGGGAACACGAGGGAAAAAAAGAACACGCGGGACGATTAAAAAAAAAGGTAAGAGAAAAATTAAGTCGCCCGCATGACACTGCGAAGCGCGCGCCCTTGCGATAACTTATACGAGTGTTAAATTTTGCGGATTTTAGCAGCTGATACCTTAGAACATCTACTCTGGACACAAATCAACCCATAATTTGTTTTTAATTATTGCCATCGTCGTTCTTTGAGAGGCTTTCGCGGTCGGCCGCCTGTAAGGAAGGTGGTGGGACGCCTGACGGTATCGGCCGCAACAACAGCGATCATGCCGTCCACGTGAGACCACCGCCGCCTCTCCCACGGCCCGCCCCGCCACCCATCCCCGCGCTCGCGGGCTCGCTCACTCCCCCTCCGCTCTCTCTCTCTCTCTCTCTCTCTCTCTCTCTCTCTCTCTCTCTCTCTCTCTCTCTCTCCCTCTCACTCGCTCTCTCACTCCGTCCCGCGGGCGCGGCTCTCTGACAGTTTGGAAATGGAACGTAGTGATGCGAAATCCCGCAGCGACCCCATTCTTATTATTCGGCGCCCAGCCTAGAGTACGCCTGCCCTGCCCTCCCCCTCCTCTCTCTCTGTCTCTCTCTGTCTCTCTCTCTCTCTTTCTCACTCTCTTTCTCCCTCATATCGTTTCGGTTGCCGCGGCGGCGCTTTGCTCCTTTGCGCGACACGCCGTGGCGGCGGCGGCGGCCCCCCTGAGCCTTCCCCAGAGGCTTGGCGTGGTGCGCCCCACCCCGCCCCACCCCGCCCCACCCCGCCCCGCCCCGCCACGCCCCGTGGCTGCTTCGGAAAGGAATTATTTTTCACTGGGTCGGGCTGGCAGCAGGCGTGGCCCGGCGGCGCCCCCCCGGCCCGGCGGCCCTGCTTGCTCCAGCGCTGCTCCAGCGGTGCTCTGGAGAGGGCATGACGGGCGGGGCCCCGCCGGGGGCGCGCCGGGCCGGGGCCCCGCCCGGGGCAGGCGAGGTGAGCGAGCCCGGCCCGGCCCGGCCCGGTGGTCGGAGCCCAGTCCTCGAGGGAGAAACAACTCTGGTTTTCTGTGTAGAGATTTTGTGAATTTTTCTGAGTTTTTGTTGAATCACTTTCAAATTTTTGGTCGAATTTTTTTTTCTAGACTTTGATCAAGTTTCAGTAAATTTTCCTGAATTTTGCCTATTTTTTTCTTAATTTTTCTGAAGTTTTCCGATTTTTTTTTCTGAATTACGAAGTATGCGAAAATTTCAGCTTTCTTTCCCCTTCGGAGGTGCTTTGCTTTTCCCCATCCCCTTATTTTCAGGAGCCCCCCCCCCCCTCCCCCCTCCTGTCAGTCGCGCGCCGCCACCACCGTCGCGACGTTCGCTCACCTCCGAGGAGACTTTTTCTCCTGCTGCTCCCCCTAATTAAACTTCAGGATTTGTTCAATTAACTCTACGCCCGGCTGACGACGACGACGCCTGCCGAGAGTATGTGTCGTGTACACTACTCGGTGCTGCCTTTTTGGCCGCGCGGGGGTTTTGCCCGTACTTTTGTTTTGATATTGGTTCTCGCGCGGTGGGACGGGGCGCGCGCGCGACAGCTGCGCGCTGCGCTCGGGGCGCTGCTCTGAGATGACCCATTGTATGAGATACGTGTGTTGCCAGCCAGGAGGGCCGGGCCGGGGGCCGGGCCTGGCCGCCGCGCCCCGCCGCTCACCCGCCCCGCCTGAGGAAGACAGATAGAGGGAAAGGACTCCTAGGAATCTGACCCGCCCCGCCCCGCCCCGCCCCGCCCCGCCCCAACCCGACGTCACTGCGCCGCCGCGGCCGCCCCCCGTCCCCCTCCCCGCCGAGCCGATTCGGAGGCAGCCGCGGCCCCCGGGCGCACCACCACCACCACCTCCACCGCCGCGCTCGACTCGGGGGCCCTCACAACCCGTAATTTAATATGCGCTGCACATCCAGAACAATTATTATTTTTCAGCTCGGTAGCCCCGGTGGCGCGGACGACGAGGCTAGACCCTCCTCCTCCTCCTCCTGCCTATCGGCCCAGGCTGCGCCGACCGGTTCCTGCGTGACGCCGTTGGACGTCGTCGGGGCGCCCGCCGGGCCGGCGTCGCGCGGCGTCGTGTAGAAAGTCGATCGCATACCTTTGGCAACACCAGTCGCAATCTGACACGTCGGCCCTGGCCCGGGACCAGTATGCTGCCAGAAAAGTTAGGCAAAAAACCGCGCAATACACCTGTGTGCAGGTGGTAGTATCTTGGCCTGCCTTCTAGGCAACTCCCCTGCACCCGTGCCGAGACGTTGCCTAGAAGGCAGGCGGAGATACAGTCCCGTTACGCACAGGTGTATTGCGCGGTATTTTGCTCAACTTTCTGGCAACACTGTCCGGGACCCGAGGGGGAAGCAACTCTGAATTTTAATGTACACATTTCATAAAGTGTTGTGAATTTTTTGCGATTTTTTGGTGAATGTTTCCGTGTATTTAACCTGAATTTTTGTAAATTTTCCTGAATTTTAGTGAGTTTTCATAAAATTTTCTGAATCTTCTGAATTTTTGTGAATATTCTCAAATTTTCCTGGAATTTTCCTGAATTTAAATTCTTTTCTGATGTTTTTTGAATTACGAGGTGTACAAAAATTTCAGAGTTGTTTCCTTCTCGCCGGGACCTCGCGGTAACGTGTGGGACAGGTCCTGATCTACTTACTTTCAGTTGTTACGACTCTCTGGGCGTTTAGAACAAACCGAACGTGCCCCGGCCAGCAGCTGGTAGGGCGAGGAACAGGGTTTCCTGGGTCCCTCACCTGAAGGCCGGCGGCGTCCTGGGCTGCGTCCGGGAGCGAGACGCTCGGACTCTAAATCATCATCGGGGGTCTCTCTCCCTCCCTCCCTCCCCCCCTCTCTCTCTCTCTCTCTCTCTCTCTCTCTCTCTCTCTCTCTCTCTCTGCCTGCTCCCTCATCTAGTCAACGTGAACCTCCTTCAAATTAATTGCCTGCTGCTCCGCCGGGCGGCCGTAGCGCCGGGGCGGCCTGCCGTGTCTCCCGCCTCTCTCTCTCTCTCTCTCTCTCTCTCTCTCTCTCTCTCTCTCTCTCTCTCTCTCTCTCTCTCTCTCTCTCTCTCTCTCTCTCTGAGCAGGGCCTAGCCCGCCTGCCCCGTCGGCTGCGTCGTCTCCGAGGACCCCGACGAATCGCTCGCCAAGATACAGTATCCTTTACATCGGCCGGTCGGTCGGGACTATACGGAGAGAGGAGAAGGATTTGGTGTGGCTCTCCAACCTGAAATATACCCACGGCGTCCGCGGGTGAATAACCAGTAGACCGTGTGCTTGGGCGCAGCCGGATCCCCCCCAAAAGATTATATTATGTTAATTTCCAATAACGCCCGATTTTGTGCTCCTGGGGCTGCAGCACGCCCGTTTCGTTCCTCGCCGCGTGACACCGCACCCTGTCGAGTTGAGAGGGAGCGGGGCGGTTGTCGCCTGCCCTGCCTCAGCTGCTGCTGGTGTTGCCACAATCGAATCTGAATCCGAATCCGGACAATGTCAGCCATTGTGCGCGCATCAGCCGACACCCCTTTTTGGAACGGAGTCGAGAAGTCTCAATCTCTGGCGCTGGACCTCGCGATGCTGCTGCGCTCCTCTTCGCGTCCAGAGATTAGGGGTCGTACCCATACTACGTGACCGATTTTGGGGGAGGGGGGGGGTTCGGCCAACTACTACGATCGGTCACCGGGGGGGAGGGGGGGGTCAAGCGGAAGTCACGTAGTATTTTTGTATCAATATTTTTAAAGCACATTTCTCGCGCGACATTCAAAATGCTGCGTTTGCGGCCGTAGCGCGCTGCGTCGCACGGCGCGGCGCGGCAGGACACGGCACGGCACCCCCACCCCACCTGTGTTATGTACGTAGTCAAGTGTCCTTTCGTACCAAAAAATTGTTTTGAATTAAAAATTCATCATTTATTTACAATGCAATCTTTTGTTTTTTTCACCACTCGAAGGTTGTTGGTCCCAAACTAGAAGTCTTCGCCAAATGCGTTGAAATATGTAAAAAATAGCGATTTCGAAAATACTACGTGACTTTGGGGGGGGGAGGGGGGGTCAAGCCAAATACCACGATCGGTCACACGGGGGGAGGGGGGGGTCAAAAAACCGTCAAAATCGGTCACGTAGTATGGGTACGACCCCTTAGCATACGTTGGGGCCGCGTTCCCATGCCGAGTGCCGCGGCGGCCGGGACGCGTAGAACAACCAGCAGCGGCGGGGTTAAAAATTCGCTCCCGATTAATCAGTGACGAAAATTATTTCCAGACGGACGATCCCCGCCGCTCTCGGTTCCTTTCGTCCCGCTTCAGTTTTGGTCTCTCTGTCTCTCTCTCTTTCTCTCTTCTGTCTTTCTCTCTCCATCTCTCTCCATCCCCCCACCCCCACCCCTCGCTGTTGTTGACCGACGGCCTTTTCGCGACCACCCCAAACCAGAGGCAGCCCCAAACCCTCCCCCTGCTCCCTATTTCTCTCTCTCTCTCTCGCAGCAGTTGTTTTTCTCACCTGCCCTGAAAACGGACCGGCACTCTAAGGGCCCTATCTTTAAAGGAAAGGAAAAAAATGAGGAAAACAAAAGCAATACTGCAATAAAAATTTTGAACTACTTTTCTTCGATGTATTTCACAACATAAAAATTATCGTGACGACTTGCAAATATTTATGCATGAGTTTGCTTTCTTTAAAAAGGGTGTGAGTCGTGTAAATAGAGAGAGAAGGAGAGGGAGGGAGGGAGGGAGGGAGGGAGGGAGGGAGGGAGGGAGGGAGAGGGGGAGAAGAGAGGGGGAGAAGAGAGGGGGAGGACTTAGAAAGATCATCATGCTGGGAAAAAAAAGGTCGAAGGATAGGACGGGGGTTAAAAAAAAAAAAGACTAGTCTGCCCTCCTCCGGGTTGTGTGGGGATAAGGTAGACGAACAGAGAGAGTGAGAGAAACAGAGAGAGAGAAAGAGAGAGAGAGAGAGAGGCGGGGATGTGAGGAACGAATAGGGGAGAGGAGCAGATACCGTCATCCGTCTTCGTCACATGTGAAGTGAGTCCGCCTCCCCCTCTTTTTCTCCCTCTCTCTCTTTCTGTTTCTCTCTCTCGACTCCTCTCTCTTTCTCTCTCGGGCACTCCTCCACCACGCCAGACGGGAGCCGTGCCATGCCACGCACGGCTGCCCTCCTCCCTTCTCCCTCTCTCCTCCCTCCCTCCCCTTTCTCTCTCTCTCCCTCTGTGCCGCCACCGCCCTAGAGCGACGCGAGAGAGACAGAGAGAGAGAGAGAGAGAGAGAGAGAGAGAGAGAGAGAGAGAGAGAGAGAGAGTGAGAGTGAGACAGAGAGGTAGGGAGAGCGCGGCCCTTCACAATAGCGAGACGGAGATAGAAAAGTGGGCTGCAAAGTGTGTGCCTCTGGATCGTGTGCGAGAGCGCCCGTTTTGACTGTTGTTGAGCCGGCGCGCGTGAGGTCTAATGGATTGGTGCGGGTCCGTATTGGCTCTCGGCGGCTCGAGGTGGGAGGCGGCGGCGGCGGCCGCCACACCATTAGCGACCGCATCATTAGGCCAGACGCCATTTTAAAGGGGAGAGGGCGTCGCGACGCTTATCAACATGGCGGTCACTTACAGACACGTTTGGGGACCGATAACCGACGCGCCGGGCGCCGCCTGGACGCCGTGCCATTACACCTGCGCGGCCAGCTGTACACACACTCCTGGGAGACACTAATGCGTATCTAAGTGGGGGTGGGGCGAAAATTGGCGAGGCGATGGATGTTGTGATGGTCGCTTGATGGGTACGAAGCAGAAGGGCGGATCCGCACGGCTAGGCCGGTTGTTATTACAAACCGGAAGCTGCTCGTGACAACAGTCCACGCGGGCGACGCCCTGGGGGCCTGGGGGGCCCTTCCGGTCTGCACTCGGTGCTTTCTTCTGCCGAACAGGCCAATCACAATGTGATCCTTTTATTTCGCTTTTACGTTTTTTTATATTTTTTTTTAATTTATTTTTTATTTAATACATTTCCGTTTGAGTTTGATTATTTTGGAATCTTGCTGTAGTGTTGAAGCCCGTTTGAAACGGCCTTCGAACACAAAGCAAACTCTTTGTTTTAGAGAGCTAGAGAAAAATAATCCTGCCTGCTGCCAGTGAGTGCTGTGCGAATAGCGCGTTTCCCTTCCTCCCCCCTGTTTTTTCTCCCTTTTTTCTCTCTTCTTTTTGCTTTCTTTCTTGCCAACCCTCCCTGCGATAGTCGCAATTAGGGTCCGGTCTAGAAATTTCATTTCGAGCGAAAATCATTTGTACGGGGCACGGTTCAATTAAAAACAGTCTGTTCTTTGCAACTCTAATTCTCTTGATTTCCTCCAGTCTCTCCGTAATATTTTTTTCCCTTTTTTCCCTCCCTTTATTGTGAAGTAAGTTTAGATATTAGTCTCTTCAAATTATTGCATGAATCCAGCATTTCTAAAAGTAATAGAAGAGACACTGCCAATTAGTTAAATATTTTTGCAACTTGTGCACTAAGCCTGTAATTGTAGGTGTTTCAAAAAGAATTGTGACCGAGTATACTGCCAGGTACGGACACAGCGTGTGTCCCTCCTTTCCACTCCTCCTGCCTCATCTCTCTCTCTCTCTCTCCCCCTCTCTCCCCCTCTCTCCCTCTCCCTCTTGCACCCTTTTCCCTGAGGAGAAGGCGTCAGCCATGATCAATTGCTTCCGAAATGAGAATCCAAAGTATAATTTCCTGAGGGGCGTCCGTCAAGCCATCACGCCTTGACCCGCTGGAGGTGAGCTCCCATACCCTGTAAGAAAGAATAAAGAAGTGGATGTTTAATATGTTTGCAGCCTTAAGGCATCAGAAATATGTTTAAGGCCCTCGACCTGAATTTTTATTTGTTCTTTTACCATCATTAATATTTTAAAATTACATCTAACTTATTCATGTGCATTCTGTTTTGGCGGGCGAGGCACCAAAGGATGTATTTTGATTGTACACTGTTAATTACCCTCCAATCACGCCTCCGGGCGCTGATGTGTCTTCATGCAGAATTTGGGTGGCGGTGAAAGGAGGGGCGATTTCCCAACCACCATCCATCACTCAGCCACTGCCACATTTGAATGGGACCAAAATCAAATCGTATACGTGTAAGCTGACTGTGCGTGTGTGCTCCCGAGTGTGTGACACGCCAAGTAGTTATGACGCAGCGGTATGAACGGGGCGTAATTTACATGTTTATAAACACGGTTACGACTTAAATTATAGCGGGCAGGCATACCCCTTCCGAAGATGTCACCCCCCCCCCCACCTCCCTCCTCCTCCATCTGGCAGTAGCACGGCAGTCGCAGTGGAGGCGACCAGGTGGAGGGGGTAGGGTGGAAGTCGGTGCCAAATGCACGCTGAGCACGTGTAGTCATACCCGCCCTGCGCCAAGATTTATCCTGTATGATTGTTTCCGACGGTGGATGATTTTTGGCAGTGTGCTCCTGAACGTCGTGAGGTGTTATCTTAGCAGGGTATTCTGTATCAGACTCGGGATAAAGTTTTTAAAAATATATATATAGAGAGAGAGCGTGAGGGTGCTTCCTCAGGGCCAGAGCCCTGCTAATCCTCTCGCCGCCGATGCAATTACTACGCGCTGTGTGATCATCTCTCGATTACGCGTTCGAGCTGGCGGTTCACGCTCACATAAACACTTCGATACTATCGATTGCGTCGATCAGGTATGAATAAATGGAGCGTCGATTGCGCCTCTGTTGCGCTTTTTGGCATACGCGATGCGAGAGGAAGGGGAGGGGGGTGGTTTTCTTGTACATGGGCCGCACGTACTACTTGTTGGTGGACAGCGCTCGCAGCACCCAGCTCTGCTGTTCATGAGCTGTACTTATAAATGTATCCCGAAGACTCAGGGAACTGGTTGCGTCTCACCTTTTTCTTTCTTTTTTTTTTTCTCTTTTTTTCTTCTTCTGCTTTGCCGTGTACTGTGTACAATCAAAATATCGTTAGCGCGATAGAGGCCGCCTCCTCAAGGACTCGTCGGGCCGTCCACGCCTCTAGCACTCGCCCACTGTACGAGGGGAGAAAAAAAAAGGTTGCTTCTTCTTCTGCAAAGAAACACGAAACAGAAAATATATGCAGCCCTATTGGAGGATGCAAGCGCGTTAGTGTTACTCCTTTCGCCATGTTTACACCGGCCATGCTGCTCTAGCCTGTCAGTGGGTTTGATGGATAATGTTAGATTCCCCCCAACCCCCTCCTCCGCCCCTTCCACTGCTGCCTGGTGGAGGCCATGGCTCAGGCCGAGAAATAGGACCAACCTGAGACTCAAACTGTCTGTATTACGGTATTCGACACTGTTCTTAATCAATTTTTTTTTTTCAAACAAATTATGCATGTATGTGCGGTGTGAGACACTCCTGCGGTGGCTGGCGGAAATTATTTCCTTATTAGCGGGCGACTAACGAGCATGTCTCCTTTCTTTGTCGTGTTGCAGAGAGGAAGCGAGGGCGGCAGACCTACACCAGGTACCAGACCCTGGAGCTGGAGAAGGAGTTCCACTTCAACCGCTACCTGACGCGTCGCAGGCGGATCGAGATCGCCCACGCGCTGTGCCTGACGGAGCGGCAGATCAAGATCTGGTTCCAGAACCGGCGGATGAAGTGGAAGAAGGAGAACAAGACCAAGGGTGAACCTGGCTCCGGTGACGGGGACGGCTCAGGCGAGCTGAGTCCACAGACTTCGCCTCAGTGAGATGAGGCCCCGGAAGAGCACACGTTGTTCTTCCATCACTTTTAGTCATTCATCATGATAGTCACGCGACGACATTCAGTGCAAAGTGTGTTTGTGTGTGTGTGTCTCGCCCCAGTGGCTACGAGGACAGACATTTCGGGTTGCCATGCCGACCCTGCTGCCTTTTATCACTGCTATTTTGTGTACATACCTTAGGGATAACGAGAGAGTGTGTGTGGACGAATGGAGTATGAGTGAGTGAGCGAATGAGGGAATAAAAGGGTGCAGAAGCCTAACGATAGCTGCGAAACAAAGTGATATTTCTATTTCTTTTTCGAGTTAAGGGTAGACCGGGTCAAGCGCGTCAGCCTGTTTTCGGACCAGCGCTTTGTTATTCTGAACTATTTCGATTTGTGGAAACTATGGATGTGTTCTCTTTTATCCAAGTCGACTGCAGCCCTTGTTTTGTTTTAAATTTTAAAAACACAAAACCGCTCGTGTCACCATACGTAGTGACGAGAGTTTGCAAGAGTCTCTCATAGAGCTGTTTTGCAGTAATTAAATTTCGTGACGTCCCTCATTTGGGTATTCAAGCAACTTTAAACAAGTGGAATTTCTAATGGCCTTCCCTCATTTAAATCTTAAGAACTTGTACAGGGCTGTCCTCTTTACAATAGTTTTGCTGAAAATTCAGGAAAAATCAGAACACAATCATTCGTGTAAAGTATTAACGGCTTGAGTCCTGATATTTAAAAATTAAGTTCTTGACTTAATGATACCCTCCTTGCTCTACACTACCTCCCTTAACTTACAACCAAAGAAAAAATATTATTATAGTATAGTCGACAGGTGAGCACACTGTGATTTAATACAGAATGTGATGTGCACAGTATCCTGTACGCATTGAGTGAATTTGTGTCCAATTCTCCTTAAACGGGTGTTTCTGTTAAGACATGTAAGTGAAGCGAAATCTGACGTAAAAGCGGTTGGTGGCAACCTGGATTAGCCGCAAACTCAGCGATGAAAGTTTTACGACAGGTGCAATATGTGATTACGTTACCTATAGTGAAACTGTGTCGCATTATAACTTGGATTACGCCTGCGCTTCTTGGCTGGACGAACCATGTGAGTATTACGTTCAACGTGCTCCTTGTAGAGACTCTTGCAAGTAGCTCTCGGCTTTGATTTGTGTTTCGTTCATTTTTTCCTTCAAAATTTTTTATAAGCAGATGGGCATGGGTCTAAGCTAGGGATGAAATTCATTAGTACAGCTTCGGCTGTAGAAATAATCTCAAATACGTAAAATTTGGCCGCTAAATACGTAATTTCTGACCCCTTTCTGAAAGTGTATGGAACAGATAAATGTATGATGTATTTTTTTCAGTGCTTTAAATTTTTCATTTAAGTCTACAAGTAAATGTGTTATTTGCATAAATAAGGATAGTTATTCTACGTGTTGTAGTAATTTTTTAAAAAAATCGAGAAAAAGAAATCGCTATTACAAGTTAGCTAACTATTTGGTTTTCACAAGTAACTCAATTGAGGGTGCTTTTGGCGTGGCACGAATTGCGTGATACCAAACACTTCATGAAACTTAGTCAAAAACAAAATGACCTTTGCACTGCATATCGTTGGCAGTAGCAACATTTCGAGAGAGTGCCAAAACTGCTGATCAGTTGAGTTATCTGTGTTTTTGTTAACGCCCCTCTCACGGCGGCAAACATACCACAGTTCCTAGGACTCGCAAAGTGTCAACATTATTCTTTATGCATACAAGGATCCATACTTTAAATCATGTTGTCCTGCGCATCCTTGAAAGGGCATATTTCTGTTGTTTGTTAAGTGTTGCCTGTTTTCCCTCCACAATATTTCGTTGAGTCCAGTGTATCGTATACCATTATATTTTACGTCGTTTAAGTATCATTGCTGCGTGCAACACTGTTTACTTGTAATTTGAGTCACACTCTTTCGGCCTACTTGGATTTGCCCAAATACCCGAGCCGGAGAAAGTAATGTTCAAAATTAATATCGTTCTTGCGTAAGCTGGAAAGACTGACCTCTATAGTCTAAAGTATGCCATATTAGGGTATATGATGTGTAACACTCGGTACCAGTTAATACATTATACAGAGCCATGTGATATTTTATGTCGTACAAATAGTGTCGGAGGGCACCCTACCGACGGTTTTCTCCTACTCTATGCACTCTGTACTCTTTGATCGTCTTTCTATCGACAGCACTAGTTTTATGGTTTGAAGTTCTAGGGAACGGTCCGCAGTAACATCCCACGGCGGTTAGTGTGGACTGAGCTCTTTTATTTTCACAATCGTTGTAGAGTAATTTTTTTTGCTGTCACATTCGTTTGAGATTCAACACACAATAATGTGCTTCTAGTCCTACTTTGTAAATATGTAGCGTTTATACTTACTTAGGTGTTAAATTGTACCACAGGGTGTACAAAACTTATTACTGTGTATATGTCCGTTTTTATTTTTTATATTAAATTGAGCTTTTGGAACACCCTGTCTGTTTTGTTTCCGAATGGTACATAGTGCATAGGAGCAGAGGAAATGTGGAAGTCAGGTTCGTTTCCAGAAATGTCACGTTATGTATACGAACGCTTCTGTCGTAAACCTATTAAATTGCAACTGGTTTGTAGGTGTCCTGATTTATACTTTATGCTCAATAACTTTAACGCCAGAATTGATATTTTTTAATTAAATCGAGTATTACTGACGTGCTTCAACCCCCCCTACATACCTCAATACGATGTATATTAGTTTTATTTATGTTGTAGCATATTATTAATGGGGTTGCAATACTCAAGGCGTTTAAAAGTGCAAACTTGTTTTAAAATTGTTTTGTTTTCGAACACTCTGATAGAAACACACCTATAACTCATTAATTTATTATCGTAGACGTGTATTGTACATTTAGGATATATTTAGTGTCCGGTTTTAATAAATAAATATATATAAATATATGCAAATTCTATATATATATAGCGATGATGCGTGTATGTAAAGAGAGTATGTCCCGATGCGAAAGCCTTGATTGTGTTTGAGATCAAAGTGAAACAATAAAATATGGTTGAATATGAAGCCGCGTATCAGTCACAAGGTTCTTTTTCCTCGCGCGCATGCTCGCCATGGCATGGCCGCAGGTCGTTAATTGAATCGAACCGCGCACTTGTGCATGTCACAGTAGTTTCTCCGAAAAAGGCTGCAGCAGATTACCTCACGCATAGCGAAATAGAAAGCACGGCTGGGAGCGGGGACGAGCAGCGGGGCTGATAAGATTAATGGCCTTTCAGGCCCGAGGAGCCGGGGAGCAGCGCGGAGTGAGGCAACGTCAAAAGGATCCCGGCGGTGCTGCCGCTGGGGTCAGAGACGGCGGGGCCGTGAACTACGAGGCCGACGAGGAATGGCACGAACCCTCCTCCTCCTCCTCCCCCCGCCCTCCGGGCTGCCGGAGATGCTCTGTGAGTGTGACTTGAATGTACGGTCTCCTCTCGGATGCGCCACCACTACCTCTTCGCGCGCGCGCGCCTGCCGTGGGAAACCGTCGATGATTTAAGATTATGGTCCTGGTGCAGGTGGCACGCGCCCTGTTTATAAAATGTAGCACCATTCAATTATGGGCGTTTTATGAGGTGTTTACGGGCTTTATCGTTCGGCCATAAACAAGAGTTATGGGTGCCGGGGAGCCGACCATTGAGGCGGCGGCCCAGGTGATTTGTCGCTGAGGTGCTAGCGGGAGCGGGCCAGGCGTCTCGTGAGGAGATGACCGCTGTGCAAATTATTATTTCTCGAGACAGCCACTCCACATTTTTTTCCGCCCTTTTAGTGGCTACTGCAGTTTCTAGCTGTGTCTGTTTAAAGTTGTTTATCACTTTGATGGATTTTGTATATTTATTTAGTCAGCTCTTTTGTCTCTTTTTTCTCATGTACTTATTATGTTGTGGTCTTCATAATTGTCAAGTTGTTTATGTAGCATCGGGTGAGTCGCCTAAATGCTACGTGGTATACGAACGGAATTTTAAATTCGATCCCTGTCGCTCTCCGCGGGAGCAGCAGCGTTCAACTTTCGTCTGATTCGCCGCCTGTTTTGAATTTTGCCGCCTTTTCCTTGGTTCATAGATTGGCTGGAGGGGAAGTGTGTCGGAGTCAAGGTGGGGATGGCGACCCCGGTGGAGGGGGTTGGCCGGGCCGGCGGGGAGGCGGGGGGACGGGCGGGGGGCCGCGGCGGGGGGCTGGCTCCTCCCTCTTCAGCTTAGTATCTGTCAGTCTCCGGTCTTTCACATTTGTCGGACGGCTGTCGGCCCGCCCACCGCGCCTAGCAGGCTTGAGACGCGCCACCTGATTGGCCAGCCCCCCTCCCCCGCGCCGCACCTTATAAATTGGGCTCATTTGTTATTTTGGCAAACAACAACAACATGAACCGGGCGCCATATTAGCTCCTGCGCTATGCGGTGCTGCCCTCTTGGAGGCGAATACGGAAACTATCGGAGAGGACTACCAAAAAAAAAAAAAAAAAAAAAAAAAGGAATAGTAGGGAAAATGCGATCAATATGGTTCAGGGTGCACGATGCTACTTAAACAGATATTTTCTACTTCCGTAAAGCACTTCATGTATCCGCGCAGTCCGGTGTTGAACAGGTTTGATGCTCCTCTCCACACCCAGGAAAGTTCGTGTTTGGATCAAGTAAAATTTTCTTGGCCTGAACCTGTACTTGATATTTGTACTTCTTCCGATACCTCGTCCGAAACCATGCTACTTGGTTGCAATCCACAATGCTCGGTAAAAGCGATGTCTGATTTTTTGGGGGAAAAGGGAAAATTTTGAGGAGCGCCCGTACTTTAAGGAAAAGTCCTCAGATTTTGAGGAAGTCTCCTCAAAATTTAAGGAAAAATCCCTCATTTTTGAGGACACTTCCTCAAGATCTGAGGAATTTTCCTTTAAGTACGGGTGCTCCTCAAAATTTTCCTTTTTCCCTCAAAGAATCATACATCGTTTTTATAGTGTAGTATTGATACAATTGAAATTATCTTGGAGTAAGCACAATATTCGATGTTCAAGTTCATGCCAAGAATATTTTTCTTGGCCCCCAAACGGACATTTCTGGGTGCAGTTAAATGACCCTCAAATTCCGCCCCTCTCGTAAAATTTCAGTCAAAATCGGGTAAAATCCCTCCGGAACATAAAGAACTAATGATTCCCAGCGAGAGTACTGACACTCGACACGAGGAGGGCCTCTGTGTTCATAACTCAAAAGAGGCCGAGCGCGGAGGCCCGCTCGGATATTATTCAAATGTTTGTGCCGTGAGTCACTGCCGTCTGTTCGCCACCAAGCGGGGCCCGGCGGGGCCGCCCCTCTCTAATAATTAAATGATACAACTAGAGCATCTCATCGTCGGTCCCCGTCCGATCCATCTTTGTAGTGATCGGCCTCTGCCGCGCGGGGCCGAGCCCAGCCCAGGGCCTCTTGCCCGCTGCAAACGTCATGTTGAGACAGTGGGGCCGCGCGGCCCGGCCGCTCGGCGCCATCAGCTGTGCGGCGGCCGCGGCGGCTCGGCGTGCAGCCCGAGCGAGCGCGCCGCACGTAATTCAACCATCAGCAAAACGAGCAAATGAATGGTGGTAGGGAAAGGTTTGCGGGGAGGGATGATGGAGCTGAGGGTGAGCGATCTCTAGGCCGCTGCTCGTTGGCTGGACTTCATCTAATGCTAGGTATTTATGACTTTTTAAATATACATTTACATATGAGTGTGTCGATACGATCTGGCCGTCTAATGATGATGGCGGCACTCATAGGGGCTGAGGGGGGGGGGGGGGGTGCCACCCGTGCATTCAGCAGATGACGCGGCGGTTTGCTCTGCCTCTGCAAACTAGGTAAGTTTCCCACACTGGCGCCTCTCTACGTGCACCAAGAGACTCATCACAGTTCAACAACGTCGCAAATTCTGGTGCAATACTTACTTTTTTTAACTTTATTAAACGTCATTTAAACTGCGAACTGATCTGATTTAGGTGAGAATATTGAAATTCTCGTCCTGGTCAGTGACGGAACAGTAGGCAATAAGGAGTCAAACGAGGCGGTGACAACTCTCGTTGGATAAGTACCGGGTGTTTCTTTGAATGCGTAACAGTGTTGTGGGACTGCATACTCGCCAGCGCTGGAGGGACCATGGCGCCTTACGGGCGAATGGCGTAGGCAAACCCGCAACACTGTTACGCATTCAAAGAAACACCAGGTACATATGATTCCTAGAATACTCGATTCCCAATGATCCCCGTCCTCTTTTAATAATGCATTATTGTTTGGTAATAGCAGAAACATCTTACTTTGATAAATTGGTGCTAAATCTTTGTTCCGCTCAGCTTTTTTTTTAACTTTTTTCTGACTTCTATTTTTATCCTGATAATTCGCATTCCAGTTCCGGTGCACACACAAGATTCCCGAAGTGGTCGTCTCCTCGGCCCAAACGCATTGGAATAAGGCGGGGCTGCTTCTGTGCCTACCTGCTAGGCAATTTGCGCCTATAAGAGGGTGCTGTCTAGTAGGCATAGGCTGCGCTCGGACTCCTTATTGCCTACTTATTGTCAGGCAGCACTGACGACTCGCCCACCGCCAGAGAGAGATGCGTCGCGAGTGAAGAGAGACAGACGGCGCAGCGGCAGCAGCGCGACAAAAGAAACAGTGTCGCGATAGCCTATTTCCCCCGCATTTACGAGAAAAATCGTTCCCCGCCAGCGCGCCCGCCTCTCTCTGTGAGTCCCGCGACAACTTTCGGACGTTTTTTTCTTTTGGTGATGATTTTCAGCAAGTCGTTTAGTACGCACTCAGAAAAAAAAAAATTGCACATGCAGCTAAAACAATTCCTTCATATGCGCATCTAACATGTGTAGCATTACAACTAATAACAAGTTAGCCATACCAAAAAACATTTAGCTTAAGAGCAAAGTGTTTGTCAGTATTCCAAAGTGGCAGCTACGTAGGTCCAAATGTCAGATATGTGCGTACAGCTAATTTTTTTTTCCCCCGGTGCGGGCAGATATCCGCGCTGCTGCTGTAAGAGTTACACGTCAAGAGATTTTTTTTTTCTTCAAACGTCCCGATGTAAAAGGATATTATGGGATGGGGAGAGGGAGGGAAAAGGGGGGGGGGCGAACTGATAGATGAGGAAATTACTAAAAACGGTCCCGTTCGGGACGGTGTACGTCACGGAGTTGTGTCCGTCAGCCCTGCCCTTCCTATGTTGCCCGGACTGTTTTCACTTTGCCGCCCGCAAAAAGGAGCCGTAGAAAAACACTAAAGCGTCGCGCTGCACAAGTTTGCCGTAAGTTGTGCAGGTCTTTGGGTGGGCTTGTCCAGAGCGGGGTGGGCCGAGCCGGGCAGGGGCAGGGTCCGCTGGGGTCCGGCGCGCTGCGCTCGGACCACGAGGTCTTCCCCAGCCGGCTGTGCGTACGCGGCCGAAAATGGGGAAAAATTCAGCGGCTGGTCAGGGGCCGAAAGTGACAGTGTGTGAACATACCCCCCCCCCCCCCCCTCTTACACACCCACACAAACACACAATAAAACGCGCGCACTCGGAGGACAGGCGCGTCAGCACTGACACACACACACATGCACATACGCGCTATTTATTTTGCTTGACGTGCTTTTCAGAGGGAGTTTGAAGTCATAAATTCCATCCCCCCCTCCTCCCATGTTTTGTCCATGCTGTCTCGCTCTCGGTCGCTTGTCCGTCTCGCTCCCACTGTATCATCCCGACGCCCCTCCTTTCCTTCCCTCCTCTTTTTTTTTCTGTATTCGCAAGGCATCAAGCAATGTCATCCCGCACGGGGCGGCGAAGGGCAGTGAGTGGGTGGCGCGACCCGGCCGGGTGGCAACCCTGGAAGTGTGCGACTGTCACTCACTTGCAGATGAGTGAATTTATTCGCTCACCTGTAAGGCTAAGGGAAAGACAGTCACCACGTGATGGTGTGAAAAAAAAAAAAAGTCTCTTACACTTGCACGTGTTCGGCTGTTTTCCTCGTACAGAATAGAAATAGCGGAATTAGCTCTCTTAAATGTGCGAGATTGCGGAATATTTTATTCGCCCATCTAAGGTGAGCGAATGAAAAATTCGGCAATTTTGCACATTTAAGAGAGGTAATTCTCATTCACGCATTTGCAAATGTCAAATTTGCAAATTGGCACAAATGCCAGAGAATGACTTCACACAAATAGCGCAGCTCCAATAACGCACGGCGAGTCAAATCGAACTTCATCAGACCGGTATGAAATAAACGGTAAGATTGTTGACATTCAAGGAAACAAAGGTGAAAGAGATGTACTGCGGTACACGCTATTTCCTTGTTGGTTTGTAACAGGGCAGCACACTGCCCAGTCCCCACACCCCTCGCTGCCCCACCTCCGCTCCCGCAACTTCAACAGCGACGATGGGCTCCATGCGATCTCAGCGGGGTTGTTACGCCTTTAATAAGACGAGGGGATTCTGCACAACCCTCCGCTGTCCTTTGCCAGGCCCTCCCGTGCTATTTACATAGAATAATTGCATCGGTTACATAACAGGTCGACACCGCATACGCGGGTGGCAATGGCCAAAGCCCGAAAGACTCAGAAAAACAGAGAATTAAGTTGGTATAGTTTCGGGGAAAATGGTAAAAGTTCATGAATTTGAAACCCAGTCGCTGCTAGACACTCCACCTCACTCCCACTGTCTATTTATAACGTTTACGGTGTTTTTCTATGTATTTTCTTCCGTTCCGAAGTCGAAGGGTGCCCATCGGTTCGCCCATGATGTATCCCTTTGGTTGAAGTAGTTTTTATGACCTTCTGTTTGGTTCTTCATTTGAATCTCCCGCCTGCTCCCTACTCGATTAAGTTTTTCATCAAGTTCGAACTTGGCGCTCAGTAAAGGCCAGTACGCGCTTTAAAGTTTGCCATACCGGCAATAGCAATCCGTATCTGTCTTCCAGTCTTTCGTGTCTTCTGCTCCGGTTGGGCGAAGGCGGTGAGCATGCTGCCAGTGTCAGTCTGCGCCTTGAGTCTTCAGATGGAGTGATCTCCCGAGTTTTCAATCTTTTATCATCCGCCTTCTGGCTCACGGTATTATTTAGTTATTGATTTCAAGTTGTTTGTCAAGTTTCTAAGAATATTTTGTCGACTTTAGGTGAGTCTCGATTTGATTTCTGAGATTATTTCTGGAAGTAGCCGAAACGAGGCAGGCTAACCTGAGAGCAGCACGTGTTGAATTTTTAGGCTATGATTACGTGAGTCGGCTTCGGTCTCTCATGCTGCGTGAGTTGATGCTTATTTTTATTTCTGTGAGTTGAGAGGATTATTCAGTATTTAAGGAAATTATATCCGGAAGGATTGTATTAGAGATTTGTACTTTTAGGAGTGAGGAAAACCCGACATGCGCTGACGTCTGCCGACTTGCTGGTTTCGCAGTGTTAGTTTTAATATCTCATCGGTGAGTTAACCTACGATGCCTGAGCACTGAATTTAGCCTGGTCTAAATGTCCGGTGAACTGATGTCTGTTTCCCTCTCTCTATTTCAGGGTTTTCTAATCACGTACTGTTTGTGCGTTTTCGTTATGATTTCTGGGTTTCTTATAACCCCTAGTGGATTGCTAGGCGATGCTGTTGTGCTTGCGTCATCAGACATTCAGTCAATTTTGTAGCTAAAATGTGTATGTGTCTATCAAACTGATCTAATATTTATTTCTCTCTGTCCCTCTTTTCCAGCTTTTAGTGATGTTCTTTTGACATTGATGTTAGCAGTGCACTGGAAGTAGTTTATCTGGAGACATCCTTGTCGTTGAAGACCTGTGGACAGCACGGAACTGCATACTGAGTAAAGTTATTCCTTGTCATCTTGATTTTCTTCTAAGGTGCATACATTCCGTAAAAGTGACCTAACATTTATTTCTCTGTGTCTCTCTTTTCCAGCTTTTGGTGCTGTTCTTTACAGATTGATGTTAGAAGCGCACTTGAAATAATTTCTCTGGAGACATAATTTATGTTGAAGACATGAGAACACCATGGGACTGCTTGCTGGGTAAAGTTATATCTTTGTCATCTTAATATTGTAGTTCAATGCACAGAGTTTGTCAAACTGACTTCATATTTATTTCTGCCTTTCTTTTCTAGCATTTTGTGCTGTTCTTTTGACATTGATGTCAACAGCGCACTTGGAGTGATTTCTCTGGAGACATAATTGTCGTTGAAGACCTATAGACATCACAGGACTGCATGCTGAGTAATGTTACATCATTGTCATTTTAATTTTGTGATGAGGTGCGTACATTCTGTAAAAGTGACCGGATATTTATTTCTGTGTCCCTCTTTTCCAGATTTTGGTGCTGTTCTTTACAGATTGATGATAGAAGCGCACTTGAAATAATTTCTCAGGAGACATAATTTATGTTGAAGACATGAAAACACCATGAGACTGCTTGCTGGGTAAAGTTATATATTTGTCATCTTAATTTTGTAGTTCAATGCACAGAGTTCGTAAAACTCACTTTATGTTTGTTTCTTCCTTTCTTTTCTAGCTTTTTGTGCTGTTCTTTCCACACTGATGTTAGCAGCGCACTTGGAATGATTTCTCTGGAGACACCCTTGTCGTTGAAGACATAGGGACATCACGGGACTGCTTGCTGAGTAAGTAATATCTTTGACATCTTAATTTTGTACTTCACTGCATAGTCTGTCAAGCTGACTTTGTATTTATTTACCTCTCTCCCTCTTTTTCAGATTTTTGTTCTTTCCACATTGATGTTGGCAGCGCACTTGGCATGATTTCTCTGGAGACATCCTTGTAGTCGAGGACCTATGGACATCACGGGACTGCTTGCTGAGTTACTATTATCTTTGTCATCTTAATTGTAGTTCAAAGCCTACAGTCTGTCAAGCTGACTTTATATTTATTTTTGTCTTTTTCTTCCAGCTTTTAGTGCCATGTCACAATAATGTTAGCAGCACACTGGGAATGATTTCTCTGGAGACATTCTTCTCATTGAAGACCTGTGGATATGACAGGGCTGCTTGCTGAGTAAGTAATATCTTTGACATCTTAACATTGTACTTCACTGCATAGTATGTCAAGCTGACTTTGTATTTATTTCTCTTTGTCCCTCTTTTCCAGTTTTTTGTGCTGTTCTTTCCACACTGATGTTAGCAGCGCACTTGGAATGATTTCTCTGGAGACACCCTTGTCGTTGAAGACATAGGGACATCACGGGACTGCTTGCTGAGTAAGTAATATCTTTGACATCTTAATTTTGTACTTCACAGCATAGTCTGTCAAGCTGACTTTGTATTTATTTACCTCTCTCCCTCTTTTTCAGATTTTTGTTCTTTCCACATTGATGTTGGCAGCGCACTTGGCATGATTTCTCTGGAGACATCCTTGTAGTCGAGGACCTATGGACATCACGGGACTGGTTGCTGAGTAAGTTACATTTTTGTCATCTTAATTTTCATGTATTTAATGCACACTGTCTGTCATATTGACTTTATATTTATTTCTGTGTTTTTCTTCCAGGTTTTGGTGCCATTTTTCGCACATAGATGTTAGCAGCGCATTTGTAATGATTTCTCTGGAGACGTCCTTGTCGTGAAAGACCTACGGACTTCACGGGACTGCTTGCTGAGTATGTAATAATAGCTTTGTCGCCTTAATTGTAGTACACTGCATACAGTCTATCAAACTGACTTTAATTTTATTTCTCTCTGTCCATCTTTTTCAGCGTCTTGTGCTGTTCTTTCCACATTGATGTTAGCAGCGCAGATGGACTGATTTCACTCTGGAGACATCCTCATCATTGAAGACCTATTGAGAATACGTGACTGCTTGCTGGGTTAGTTAATTTTTTTTTTTAGTTCAATATTTTAGTTCAATGCATATTTGGAGGGTAATAGTATTCTTTTGCTTTTCTAGGTGTCAGCCATTACACTGCCGAGAAGGGCATCAGTTTGCACAGAAATTTCCAGTGGATGCAGTCGCTGTCCAGATTTTTTGAAGACTGAATGTTTGAACATATCTCTGGTTGATTGATGAATTAGTAATTAGTCTGCCATTATTTTCTGTTGTTTTTGTTGTTGTTTTTGTTGTTTTTGTTGGTGTCTTTTGTCCCATTTCAAATTTGGGCTTGAATTCACTGAGTTGTGGAAATCAGTGTAAATGTAAGGTTGAGAGGCTTACTATAGTATCGGTCAGTGCTACTTTATTTATTTTTCTTATTTTTTTACCTACCACAAATATCTGTGAAATGGTACTTGCCTTGCAAAATTTTTAACTTGAGAATAGCAGCTACCGTCAGTGTTCAGATCAGTAGGAAGTAAAAGTTATAATGAGTGTGAAATAACTTTGCCCTGTTGATGCCTCGATGGCCTCCTTATCAGCTTGTAAGCTGTTGGCTTTGTTTTCCCTTTTAAAAATTTGGATACATTGGTCTTGAGATAACTGCGTTCTGTCATTTGTTGTACTAGCTAGCGGGCTAGTCGCTGTCTTGATTAATGTTTGTCTGTAGGTTTGCCAGTATAGTTGTCAAGATCATTGAGATCCAATCTTTAAATCGACAATTCAATGGTTTAGTGTAGTGAGTGTAATTCAATTACTGAGGTGCTCAGATAAAAGGGAATTGAAAGCTGGATAAGAATGTGTTGAATGTGTTCCACGGTTGCAACTAGCACCATTGTTTGTGTTTTCAAGTGAATTTTCGATTTCGTTTGACAGAGAGGGCCACCACTCTTGTAATCCTGTGTACAGTTGTAAGTGTGATCCCTGTGAAATTCGTGTAATATCACTCAGTTTCACCTAACTGAGCTTATTTTTTGGTCAGAGCCCCAGAAATCTAAAATTCATGTGTAATCCCTGAAATCATGTATTCATGGTGTGTGTGTGTGTGTTTGTGTGTGTGAGAGATCGAGTGGTAGAGTATGGGAGTACTGTGAGGATGCAATCGAGTGAGTGAGTGGTCAAATGATCGAGTGATCGAGTGATCGATCGGTTGAGTGGTCGAGTGATCATGTGATCTTCACTTGAACTCGAGTGATCTCCGAGTGATCTCATGTTGATCAGGGAGTAGTGGAACTCCTAGTGATCTCAATTTGATCTCCGAGCGATCGCCGAATGGTAGCCCAGTGATCGAGTGATCGAGTGGTCGAGTGATCGAGTGGTCGAGTGGTCCAGTGATCATGTGTAAGATCAAGTGATCTTCAATTGATCTGCGAGCGTCACCGAGTGATCTCATGTTGATCAGGGAGTAGTGGAACTCCTAGTGATCTCAATTTGATCTCCGAGTGATCGCCGAATGGTAGCCGAGTGATCGAGTGATCGAGTGATCGAGTGGTCGAGTGGTCGAGTGGTCCAGTGTTCATGTGATTTTCACTTGATCTTCGAGTGATCTCCGAATGATCGCCGAATGGTAGCCGAGTGATCCAGTGATCGATCGGTCGAGTGGTCCAGTGATCATGTGATCATTAACTTTTGTCAACAACTAGTTGCTGAGTTCTATTTTAGGTGTTTGTTTTCATTATTGAATAGTGCATGATTAGTAGAACAAATGCCATGGCCTTACCGACTAACTATAGGTCATTGTGTCTTTGCTATTTCGAACTTTGTTGTCACAAATATCTGTGAAACGGTACTTGCCTTGCAAAATTTTAAACTTGAGATTAGCAGCTACTGTCAGTGTCCTGATCAGTAGGAAGTTATAATGAGTGTGAAATAACTTTTCCCTGTTGATGCCTCGATGGCCTCCTTATCAGCTTGTAAGCTGTTGGCTTTGTTTTCCCTTTTAAAAATTTGGATACCTTGGTCTTGAGATAACTGCGTTCTGTCATTTGTTGTACTAGCTAGCGGGCTTGTCGCTGTCTTGATTAATGTTTGTCTGTAGGTTTGCCAGTATAGTTGTCAAGATCATTGAGATCCAATCTTTAAATCGACAATTCAATGGTTTAGTGTAGTGAGTGTAATTCAATTACTGAGGTGCTCAGATAAAAGGGAATTGAAAGCTAGATAAGAATGTGTTGAATGTGTTCCACGGTTGCAACTAGCACCATTGTTTGTGTTTTCAAGTGAATTTTCGATTTCGTTTGACAGAGGAGTCCACCACTTTTGTAATTCTGTGTACAGTTGTAAGTGTAATTCGTGTAATCCTTAACCAATTTTTGAAGAGTTATCACTAAATTTCACCGAATCACGCTTGCTTTTTGGTTTGGGCCAGAGAAATTCATGTGTTATCTCACGAAATATGTCTCATCCCTGTAATCACGTAATTCTGAGTACATCCTAAGCTGAAGTGGTGCCCCCCTCTCGTTTGACGCATGTCTTAATATCCATGGCAAGGATTTATCAAGGATTTATTGTTATGTTTCTAATTTAAGGTTGCCATTTCAAATCAATGCCTTTCTGGTTATTTTGTTGACAAGACGGTATACACATTAATTTTACTTATGCAACAATGTTCAATCATGTTTCAACTTTTATCAACAACAATTTGCTGAGTTCTATTTCAAGTAATCGTTTTCTTTATTGAATCGTGTTTAGTAGAACAATTGGCACAGCCATACCGATTAGCTATTGGTCATTGTGCATTTGCTATTTCGATCTTTGCTGTCATGAATATCGGGAAAGGCATTGTAATTTTATCTTCAATGTTAGTCTGTCTGTAATTTTTGTCACCCCAAAACTGGCTTCCAAAACCTCAAAACTTTTGCGCTTGCTACGAGTGTACTATGTACTTGAAAATAAAGTGTTTTTTTTTTTCCGCGGCTCTGACGATCTGAGAGGATTCATTCGTGCACTATGCCACTCAAACGTGGGAATATTCTAGAATAATTCACATGTTTGAGTGGCGAAAGTGTCCAAATGAATCCTAGCGTGCGACATTTACCCACTTCACTCTCAGACCTGTGCTGATTGTATTCTTAGTTAAGACCTACGTTTTTACGGAGCACGATTGCAGACAAATTCGCTAGTTATTCTGTATATTTTTCTTCATTAGTAGACTGATAAAGAAAGGGTCAGTAACGTACCAATGGATTGGTATCTACAACTGATAAAACAAAGTTGTCAGTAGCTTATAAAGGTTTTCAAACAGCAGGAATACAGTAATCAGTAACGGACTGAGAGTCTTGGGTTCCCAGTGTAGTCCTTAATGTAAGGCATTCTCACTTGTTTTAAGGGGTAATCCTTTGATACAAGGTGCGATTTCACGAGTTCTTCACTGTAAACTTTTATTTATGTACTTGGGGATGAGTTGAATCTTGGTTTAGGTCGTTTCGCCTCTTTTTGGAGTGTAAATTTTCTTTGTGTTTGATTTCTTGTCTAAATTGTGTTGTGAATTTACCAAAGCAAATTTGGAACTTGATTGGTAGAAAATATCCGCGAATTTACTTGGTATAATTTCGGAAAAATATGTCGATGCATTTGAAATCCACTCCCTGCTAGACGATTCAGCTCACTCCCACTGCGACGATTCTTCCCCATCACCTCTGCGTAGGAAGAGGGAGAAGTATCATCGCCCGATAAACTATCCCCCACTCTGACTCAGGTGACCCCCTTTCTTCGAAACCTTATGAAGTGAAGCGTAATTTTGTTACACGTGTGTGCTTGCCAGTACACAAATCTGCACCTTAAAGTGAAACTTACGCATGTCAGACGCGCATTTCAAAACTCACGCAGCTCAGGAGCCCGTTTCGAGGTCCACGCAGTTGAACCGCCTGTTTCAAAACCCACGTAGTTCTGCGATACAGGTTAGGAACTGCGTGGGCTTTGAAACGGGCTGCTGAAGTGCTTGGGTTTCAAACGGGCTGCTGAACTGCGTGAGCTTTGAAACGCTCGTCTGAACTGCGTGTTTTTCGTACAAGGTGCCGAAATAGGTGTTTACTAGTACACTGGTTTGCAGTGTACTCACATTTTTGCCAGGTAATCTCACTGTCCTAACCTTATAAAACGCTTCAGCCGCGGGCAGCTCTGTATTCATGGAAAGGTTCTGTTAATTTTATAACAATGCTTTTCCGGTTTTGATGTTGATGTGATGTGATTGTATTGATGTTCAAGACTCTCTATGTAAAATAAAAGTCCTAGAATTGTCCCTTGTCCCCATCCAAGTCCCAAAATCCCCGACTTGTCCCTAAACGAGTCATTAGAGGGACTTGGGATTTGGGTTGTACCATGCGCTTGAAGCCCCTTTGAGATCCCTCTGAAGTCTGTGCAGGGCGACCGCTAAAGGTTTGCTGCAGAGCAATCTGGCGGTTCTTTAGCAACAAGGAGTACAGTTACGTACTGTGCCCCTCTTTCATGTGTTATATCCTTGGGATGGACAATTGCTTCAGAATAGTGAAGTGTCTTGGTAAACACAAAAAAAAATTCGATTTTTGCGCGAATATTAAAACACACACTCACATACTCACACACAGACACACATTAAAAGACACACATAAAAACACACACACACACTTACAGCCACACAGAAAAAAAATACACACACATATTAAAACACACACTAACAGACACACATATAAAAAACCACACACACAGAAAAAAGGCCACTCACACTCACAGGCACACACAGAAAAAAGACCACTCACAGACACACACATTAAAAGACACACACACTCACAGACGCACACATTAAAAGACACACACACACTCACAAAAACACAGGAAAAACCACACACACACTCACACAAAAAACCACACACACACAATTACACACACACACACAGGGAAAAAACCACACACACACTTACACACACATAGGGAAAAAAACCACACACACACTTACACACATGTGTGGGTACTGTTAGGTAAAATGGAGCGGGGAAAGGGTAGAAATAATGAACATCGTTGTGGAAACACATTAATTTGATTTTGAGACTAACAATTTTTTTTTTTACAAAAAAAAAAAAAAAAAAAAATACAAAAAAAATTCTATTTTTGCGCGAATTATGCCCTCTGCAGCTCCACCACTCTAGGCAAGTTGTGATTGAAATTAAAAAATATATACCACATGTGATATTGTTGCAGCCTTTTGTAATTCGACTCTTACAATAAATGCTTTTTCTTTTCGTTGTTGTCCGTCAATATATAAGGTTATCACCAAAAATAATACTGCCACTTTTTATTTGATCATTGACCCCAATTTGTTTCCCCCAGCTTAGCTCGCAGAAATTTCTCGCATATTGTCCCCTCCTTACCTAACTCCCCCCTCCCCTACACTTTTCCCCTTCCCCCCTTCCCTCCCCTCCCCCCTGCCTTTTCCCCCTTACCCTTTCCCCCCTACCCTTCCCCCCTGCCCTTTCCCCCACTACCCCTAACCTAGCTCCTGCCCTCTACCCCACCTACCCCAGCCCAACTCTGTATGGGTTGAACTAGATTTTGGTGGGGCTCGAACTGATCGTTAGACCAGCACCCTACCATCCCTACTGGATTTGGATGGGGCTCGAACCCACGCCTCGCTCATCGTTCCAACTAGATTTGGATGGGGCTCGAACCCACGCCTCGCAGTGTGGGGCTCGAACCCACGCCTCGCAGTGTGGGGCTCGAACCCACGCCTCACTGATCGTTAGACCAGTGCGCCCAACTGGATTTGGGTGGGGCTCGAACCCACGCCTCGCTGTTTGCCAGACCATCACGGAACTGACACAGCCACTGATTGACTTGAAGGCAGTTCGTGCGTTACATCAACACACTGACGAACTGCCACCGACGCTGCGCTTGTCTGCTCGCCCGAATCAGGTCTCAGAACTGCGCTCGTCTCCCAGCGATGACCCGGTGGCTGAGAGGCCAAGGCGGCGAACTGCGGATATAAGAGTCCAAGGTTCGAATACCGAGCGTTGCGAGAAATATTGTACCGAACTAGGTTACGTTAAGTGACTTAGGTTAGGTAGGAGCGAGAGGGAGAAGGAGTGAGAAGGAGAAGGAGCGAGAGAGGAAAAATCGATTACCAGAGAAAATAATTTCGAAATTAACATAATGACGAAAATCTACTTTCAATGCATCAGAAAGAAAGATGAGAAAAATAAACTTTTTCTATATCATTCATTGTAACAACTCAAGTGGCAAATTTGCTTTACTGACGCGAAGTCGAGAGGTAAAACACGTTGATAGTAGGTGTACACTGACTGTTTTTGACCAAAGAAGTGAATAAACACGAAGAGCTCCAATGACATTGGATTTGACTGATCAAGATGGAAATGAGTTGTATTGAATAGAACCGACAAAATATTACCAACAAACTCAGTTACTAATAATTTTATTGTTGATAATAAGTATCCTTCGGTTGAAGAAGTATGCTAACAAATCACGCAATGGATGTTCAGTGCTCATTTTTTGAGGCTTTTTGTGACCTACGTCCTGTACACTGACTTTTCAGGGTGGTGTACCTCTCACCGGGATCCAGAGCCGCAGAGACGCCCGTCGAATGGGCTCTCTCACTGTAAATACCAGAGTGAGGATACTCACCTTCAGAAGAGCAAGAAATTTTCTCTCCCTCCTTGAAAGCGAGGTTTGGTTTTCTCTCTCAAGCTTTTATTTAGTTATTAGAGCGAATTGCCGAAAGCGAAGCGCGAGAGCCCAAAGCGAAGCCAAGAGCGAAGAACCTGAGAGGTTCGTGAAAGTTCGGGTGTGCTTGAGCGCGCCGAGCATCCCTGAACCTCCACAATCTCTCCCAGATTCTTAACTCTCAGCCTCGCTTTGGGCTCTCACGTTTCGCTTTCGCAATTCGCTTTCCTAACTAAATAAAGCTTCAACTCGAGCAACAGTCTCAAAAATTTCGTCCTATTTGAGCGAGGATTGGGAAACCTCCCCCTTTTTGAGTGAAGATTTTAATCCTCTATCTCACTTTATTTGATTGATGTAGTAAATTCATTTTCAATAAGAGCCAGGTTTATAAACTCTCACTTAAATGGGGCAAAAATGAGGAAAAATCTCACTCCTTTTCGATGAGACACCTCACTCTTGGATTTGCAGTGTTATCTTTCGAGGGAGCAGGAAAGGGGAGCATGAACTTTAATTTACAGCGACAAATGGATTGATACAAATGATTACAATGTCGGTGAGCAGCCCAGACAGCTTGCCATTTCATCAACATTATAGCCGGAAAAGCATTGTCTTAAAATTAATACAATCAGTCAAGAGAACAAAGAAATTAATTTAGAACATTGAAAATGCATTGTGCTCTCAGCAGCTAGCTGTAAGCAATATACCATTCCGCTGAAGCAAAAACAGATAGCCAATAAAGATGATAATAATAATGGTGCAGACTTGGTGTGTACCTGGTCAAGTACACAGGATTTCCTGCATACTTCACGAAGTACACAGTATTTCCTGAATAAATGTAGGCATACAGGAAATACTGCATTCAAGTTCATTCTTGCGTTTCAAGAGAACGCATATTACATCGCGCTTGCGGCTATTACAGTACCATTACAGTTCAATTACGGCAAGTACATCAATTACAATCATTACATCAATTACAATCATTACATCAATTACAATCATTACATCAATTACAATCATTACATCTATTACAATCATTACATCAATTACAATCATTACATCAATTACAATCATTACGCATCAATAGGGTATTTCACTCCGTTTAAACCGGATCCAAAGAAGAAATGTATTGCTTCCTGTTTTGTTTCCTCCTTGACGCTGATTAGCTGCTGCCGTCGAACTTCTCGGATCGACCGCCAGGTCTGCGACCGACCTAGTGGCGTGTCCGAGAACTTCGTTGGCGTAAGCCAATCGGCGTCAAGGGGGAAACAATTCAGGAAGCAATCCTTTTCTTCTTTGGATCCGGTTTGAACGGAGTGAAATACCCTATTGCAATCATTACATCAATTACAATCATTACATCAATTACAATCATCACATCAATTACAATCATCACATCAATTACAATCATTACATCAATTACAATCATTACATCAATTACCCATCTATTACGCAATTGCACGGGAATTACAAAGCAATTACAACCATTAGACTACTATTACACGAGTATCACAGAAATATTACAAAGCTAAAAGGACCTTAGAAATAGCTCTCAGCCTCGACAACTTTTCAAGATTGTTCCTCCATTAACTGGTTAGTTTTAAGAGAGGATAGACATAATCTATCAGACTTGGATTGGATAAATTTGGAAAAGACTTTGCCACTTCCCCCAGCACCTGAGCAGCGTGAGCGTCACGCTTTTAGTCGAGCATCGCTGAACTAAATAATGCTTTTCTTACTCATTACAACATAAACGTCCTTCTTACCTAAACAAAGAAATAAGCAGCTCTTCTGAAATTTAAACCTTTGCAAGACAAATGCACAACGACTTAAAGTGGGTCGGCAAAGCCCCCTGTCATTTGTTCTGCTAAAAATAATTACGACTCATTACTAAAAACCAACAGATAAACTAGCACTGACCAATACTTTAGTAAGCCTACAACACAGTAAATTCAAGCCCTACTTTGAAATAGGAAAATTACAATGAGTGCAGACTATTGACCAATTTTATCATTCAGAGGTATTGACACATATTCAGTCTTCAAATACAGCAACTGCATCTCATGGAAATTTCTGTGCAGACTGATGACATTCTCGACAGCGGAAATGGCTCCCAGCTACAAATAGAAAAGTACACTGTTACCTTCTGGATATGCATTGAACAACAATATAAAGATGAAACCGCTATACTTACTCGCCAAGCAGTCGCGCGATGTCCATAGGTCTGCAATTAGAAGGTTTGTCTCCAGAATAATCATTCTCAGAGCGCCACTAGCATCAATGTGGAAAGTACAGCACCATAAGCTGAAAAAGAGAGACAGAGATAGATAAATATAAGGTCGGTTTGTCAAACTGAAACGCACAGTACTAAATTGCACGAGACCCAACTTACACAGCAATGTCTTCATGGATGGTGTCGTGTCCAAGAAGATGTTCAAAACAATCACGATGAATGACTTCTTCCTTCTGAAGGTTTCTCCAAAGGCACAGCAGCAACACCCACACGAGGTTGCGAACATTGATCTTGCTTCAGCCTAAAACAAAGTAAGTACATGCTATCAACGTTGAGACCCAAATCATGTCCAGTACAAGACAAGACAACACGGGCTATTACCGTGATAGACGGCAAGAATTCAATACTTGGAAAGTAATGCAGGGAAATAGAAAAATATGCTTTAAATACCTAGTAATTTGTTACGGGCCAGGGACTGGGCCAGGGCCTTTGCAGATTTGCCAAAAATCGAAGGCCTCAGATCACGCCCAAATTCACAGGAAACCTTACAGAAGGAAGCGTAAACATATCGCTAGACAAGACTTATTTTAGGACAAATACTGTTTTTCTGCTTATAAATACAGCTCATTGCCCATTCTTGGCTTATTTGCAGTTCTAGGTTCAACTAACCTTCGGGGGTTGGTCTGGGGGTGCTCAAGAGTCTTTCCGTACAATTCCCGTCAATTTGGAGAAAATTTTATTTCTCTCCGAAATTCGTAAAAATTCAAATTAGCCTAAAATCGAAAGTCCCAGATCAAGCCCAAATTAACAGGGCACTTTTATTAAACAGAAGGAAGCGTAAACCAATCGCTAGAAGCATCATCGAAGACTTATTTTAGAAGAAATACGGCCTTAATAACTGTGAGATTTCAGCACACCAAATTGCTCTCCGTGTACTGGGCATTCCCATGTCCAAATCAAGTATACGGGCAATTTACATTGTAATTCATGTCCACCAGACCAAAGTGTGTTCCTGAAAAAGGGTAAATAAGAGTTAGAAAAAATCTCCTGAAATTTTGGAATCTGCGTGCTTGGCAGACTTTGCCACTCTATATAAATATTCGAAAACTCATCCTCACAAGAATAATGTTAGTACTGATGAAAATGAAATTGATTTAGAAATTAATAATGATTTAATCATCGCAGAAAAAATTGTGATGACGAGTCAAACAAGAAAACTGTACACGAGCTTAAAAACAATTCAGGATTTCTAACAAAAAGAAACAGGAGACTTGTTATTCAATTCAGAAATAACAGAGAGTGAGAAGACAAATTAAACTTTCAGTGAGAAAATTTGATGCTGTTTACATCTTAGAGGAAAGAGCCCTCTCCACTGGACTCTGACTTACCACTCAAATTTACTGAGCAACTACAAGTCATACAAACAAACATACAGTAAGGTGCCCTAAATTCGGACTAGCGCCCTAAATCCAGACACTTTGTTGTTTTCCACAATTATTGGTTCGGAAATGGCTACAGGTGGTCAGAATTTAACTTCCGTGGGCTCTATGGAATCTTTAGGACTTTTAGAATTTAATTATTACAAAAACTAAAATTTTTACTGAGAGACTAACTTCTAAATCATTAAAACTAGAAATCTAAAATTTGGCATGTGACCTGCTGTACTAACGACACTGAAATAAGTCAAATTCAATAACATGATACGTAAGGCTAGAAATTTAAAATAAATTTCTACTTAAACCATTATACACCGAAGTATTTTGTGAAACAAAAACATTAACGAACTTCGTGCCTACCAGGATTTCCTCGAAATCGTATTTTTTTACGTTCTACTTGATGGATAGTTTTAATTTGGCACTTTGGAACTCCAAGAAAGAAAAGCTATTGTATACAAAAAGGTAAATAACGATGAAGCATTGCTTTCAAAATATTACACCGTGCCGATTTCATAAATTTTACTGAAACAATTGTGTATTTTATTTCAGCATGTAAATTGTGTTAATAAAGGAAATAAATTGGTAATAATTTTCCAAAGGGGAGGAAATACATATCAATTATCATGTGCCCTCACATCTTTTCTCTCTAAATGTTCATTCCAGTAACTACAAAGTTGATTAATTAGCAAATTTAGAAGCAACAATTTTTTTTTTCAAAAAATTAATAGTTTTCTGGAAAATGTTTATGTTTTAGAAAGGATCAGAACAAGTAAAACAAACTTTGAACCACTAAAATCCCAGCATAGGACTTCAAGTTATAAGAGTAGCGCTGTTACTGAAATTTTTAGGTTTTGTGCACTTTAAGCTTTGTTTCTTGCACTCAGCCTTGGCGTGTCGGTCACGGTCACCGAGGTCATGCTGTCCGTCACCCGCAGCGAGCAGTAAGGCTTGCCTCTACCGGCGCGGTCACCCGTCCTCGTCACACCTGTGGCGGCGTCCCATGCCGGGAATGGCAGGGCTTCATGCGTGCGACAAGGACGGAGGCCCGAGAGCAGAGCGATCTCCGGAAGCATGCGGCTGACCGCAGCGACAGACACTGGAGGTGAGGCGAGGTGCGGCTAGCACAGCGAGCCCCACTATTCGCACACAAGTGCGGTCCGTCTCTGGGCGACAGACAATAGCCGGGCCCGGGTCAGTCACCTGCTCAAACTGTACCTGGGTATCGAGGGGTCATTCAACAGCGACGAGCATAGCTGGTATTCGTTCATAACTTTTGGAAGTGCGTGAATGTAGCACACAGGAACCCGTGTGTGTGTGTGCATTTTATTTTTCATTGCCATAAGGCATACGTGTGTGAATGAAAAGCGAGGGGGGAGTCACTTCGAAACAACATTGTACGGCCCCCCCAAAAAAAAAATCACCTAAAAAATAAAAAAATAAATAAAATCAAGAGAAAAAGACACAAAAATCCGGCAAATTGAGAAAAAATTAACATTAAACCGAAATGAAGCAGAAAAAATTGAGAAATTGGGGTAAAAGATCAAAATTTGCCCCCCCCCCAAAAAAAAAATAATAATAATAATAATCAAAAGTCAACAAAAAATCATTGTACACATTTTGTATGAGTGGTCCCCCCCCCCCCCCCCCCTCGATGAAAAGTCACACATTTGTGTTTCCCGTGCAATGCGTCCCATGCCCTTATCTCTCAGCCCGTCTCTCTCTCTCTCTCTCTCTCTCTCTCTCTCTCTCTCTCTCTCTCTCTCTCTCTCTCTCTCTCTCTCACCCTCTCTGTTGTCCTCCCTCTCTTCCGGTCTGGCCGACTTTCACCCCTCGCCGGGGTGCGGGTCCGGAGGAGGATTCGGTATTACTCACGTCTCTCATGACACGGCGGGACTCTCCCGAGAGACGCGGCAGCAGCAGCGTCCAGGCCCGCACGCACTCTTCATTTGCAAGTCCGATACGCGGGAGCGACGGGGAGAGGAGAGGAGGGGAGAGGGGAGAGATAACGAGATGGCACGGCGGACCAAAAGGTTTGTGCCGCTGCCACTGCGACCTACTCGGCGCCCTGAGCCAGCTGCGGCTCAAGGGGATGCACTGTTAAACCAAGTGTGCAACTGTTGAACACTTGTACGTGTGCAACTTCCAGTCTAACACGTACAAGTGTAAAACTCGTCAGTTATTGTGCAATTGCAAGTGTCAAAACTGGCCAGTTGTACACTTGTTGTGAAAACTCGACAGTAGTGCACTTGTGCAAGTGTTCACTGCACGGTAAAAACGATGTCTGATTTTTTAAGGGAGAAGGGAAAATTTTGAGGAGCATCCGTACTTTGAGGAAAAATATCGTCAGATTTTGAGGAAGTATACTCAAAATTTAAGGGGAAAAAAAACTCACTTTTTGAGGAGACTTCTTCAAAATCTGAGGAATTTTCCTTAAAGTACGGGTGCTCCTCAAAATTTTCCTATTTCCGTCAAAAAATCGGTGATTGTTTTTACCGTGTGACGCGCGCAACAATTCCCTTGTTAACACTTGCAGGTGCACATCTGTCGAGTTTGAACACTTACAAGTGTACAGCTGGCGAGTTTGACACTTGCGATTGCACAGCTGACGAGTTACACTTTTGCACGTGCAGACTGGAACCTGCACACTTACAAGAGATGAGCAGTTGCACACTTGGTTTATCAGTGTGAAAATGGAATTGTCATCATTTCCGCGGGGACGGCTCTGGGCGGCATCGGGAACCGCGAAGAACGGCAGAGGAGGAGTGATAGGGTGGGGGGGGAGAGAGAGAGAGAGAGAGAGAGAGAGAGAGAGAGAGAGAGAGAGAGAGAGAGAGAGAGAGAGAGAGAGAGAGAGAGAGAGAGAGACTTCATGCTGAAACCTCTCCGGGGGCGCGCGCTTAGAGTGACCGCCCTTCTCACTCTGATCAGGGGGTTGGACGAAACTTCCAGCGCGGAGAGCGGCGTCGGGCACCCCGGGCGTGGCGGGGCGTGGCGGGGCGTGGCGGGGTAGGGCAGGCCAGGCTCCACCCCCGCCCAGCCCCTTCCCTTTTTGCTCTGTGCCGGGCCTCCCCCTTTCCATCCTATCTCTGTGTGAGTGCAGCAAAACTGATTGCAGTCATTACTCCTCCGACAACATTGACATTTTTATTAATGCGTGTGTGCTTCGCCCCCGCTCCCCTCTCTCCCTCCACGCCTTTCTCTGTCTCTCTCTTCCCTTTTCTCTCACCACCCCTGTTCTCCTCGTCTCTCTTTTTCCCTCTCTAGCCCCTCGCTCTCTCTCCTCCGGACCACCACCACCACCACCAACTCCGTCCCCGAACGCGCGTCTTTGGTGGCGGCGGTAGCAGCAGCACTTCGCGGCGTGCTACTGAAATGCTACTGCTGCTACCACTCCCCGCGGCTGCTCCAGCTGCTACCGATAACAGTTCGAGTACGGCGCCACGCCTTCCACGGAAGGAATGAGGGCCAGTGTTGAGCGAAAAGGAGGCAGTAAGTGGCCCAAAGCGGGTTGCATCGGCTGCGCCTACCTACTAGGCAAAACAATTTGACAGGTGCGTGCAAAAGTCGCTCATGTGCAGAGTTTACCGAGTAGGCAGGCGGAGATACCCGTCTGCCGCACACAGGTGTGCTCGTGAGAGTTTTTTCGCCTACTTATCTGGCAACACTGCACCGCATGACCTATGGCAAGCGGGACGTCGCGGGGCGCAGCAAGACGCTCGGGCGGGAAACAAATGGACGGCCATTTGGCGTTTTCAAAAGGAAACCTTGAGCGATACGGACTCTAAGCGAAAATGATACCTTTTGTGGGCTCTCCCCCTTTTTCCTCGGCCGCGCGTGCACTCTCTCCCTCTCTCCGCCACCCTTTTCAGAGAGCATTTTCATCAGCGTCTCCGCACCACCTTCCAACAGAAATGTTTACCAGTCTCTTTCTTCAGCAAGCCTCCCTCCCTCTGCTCGGCCTTAGCGCTCACCCGAGCTTGCTGGTTCCTTTTTTTTCCCCTCTCTCTCTCTTTCTTCCTCTTCCTTTCTGTTCCTCTATTTCCCGTCCCTCCAGTCGCCGTGGACGTGAAAAATTTCCTATAGACGTTTGAAAAATTGCGTTTAGGGGATGATTCTATTCCGAGGTTCATTTTTGTCTCCACAAGGCATTCTTCGCTCCTCCGCTCCCCGGCCGTTTTAAGATTCTTTAACACCAAACTCTTCAGGGCCTTCGTGAAAACCTCACGAAGCACGAAGGCACCCGAGACGAAGACACCCAGCAAAGTTGATTTTTCCAGCAACCATCTTACAGTGGGCCAGTAACGACTATATAAAATAAAGTTGCAGCAACTCGCATATGGTTGTCCCAACTACACAAACAGCTACACCAACCACTATTGTTTTTTATTTAACTGAATGTTGACTCCACAATATTTCGTATTTTTGTCCCTGCTATAGTTGTTGCAACATTCAATTTTTCTGGGTGGGGCAATGAGCCACGGAAGTTTTCCTTATGGGAAGAAACAGTAACACATTTTTTTTCAGTATTTTGTCTTTTGAAAAGATATTTTTGCGCTTGTACTAGAGAATGTAATGAGAATAATGTGCAAAAAGAGCACATGACGTACATCAGCTGATACGGGGGAGTCAGCACGCCGTACTGTGAGGCGCCACGCCTCGGATGGCTGTGTCGCTATGGTTTTATAAATGCGTCTGAATCGATCACCCGGCATTGTGTAATGTGCGCGCCGGGCGGGGCGTGGCGGGGCGTGGCGGGGCGGGGCGGGGCGGGGCGCGAGGAGTAGAGGGGTGTGGGGTGGTGGCGTGCGGCCCAGCACTGAGCACTGGGGTAAGGGTAAAGGGGGCGGGGGAGGAGGGGAGGTGGCCTACCCCCGTGCCTCTATCGTGGTCGTTGTGTTTGAGGCCCCGGGAGCTGACGTGACAACACAACTCTAGTCCCCACCAGTTCGCGACAAAAAATATAAATAAACAAAGAAAATTACTTTTTTGAAACCTGTACATTGAGTTTAAGTCGTCGCCAGCTTATAATTTTGAGGTGTTTAAAAAAAAATTAAGCAAACAACTAAAAAACAAAACAAAACAAAAAAAATAAGGTTTTCGAAATACAAAAATCTAGTTCTAAATTGTGGAAATCTGACGACATCACCGTCAAAAAATTTTCATAAACTTTACAGGAAATGTCTAGGCATACTATATGCCAAGACTTTTAATGGTAAAATTACCATAGTCTGTAAAATTACAGAACACTAGTAAACTACACTACAGAAATTTCGGCCCGAAACTGAAAGGGGTGGAGAGGAGCGCGGCGGAGACGCAGGGGTGGCGTCCGTCGGCGCGTCAGTCCAACGGGAGGCTGCCGAGCATGGCGAGGAGGGGCGAGGGGAAGGGGTGGCGGCGGGGCGGAGCGGGCCGTGGGACCGCGCCATTCCATTATACGTCGACTGCGGCGTCATTCGTCTTGGACAGCGCCATGTCAGCAACACATACACACACGAGCATACACACGCACACACGCTATGCACACAAACACAACCGTCGACTGTGGGTGGATCCAAGTCGCGCGCCCGCCTTCCAACCTGTCGGAGCGAGTATGCCTGCTGCGTGTACGGATTCGAGTAAATTGGAAACTGTTGCCAGACGGTACGAGTAAACTAAGCCCCTTTTTTTTTTCTATTTTTTCTTTTTTCTTTCTTCTGCTTGTAATAAAAATATATGCTGCGGGCGCGGGCAAGGTTGTCCTGTCGAGTCGAGTCGGACCGGCCGGCCAGTGGCGCGAGCGCGCGAGCTACGGTGGCGGCAGACACACCTTGCCGCTCATTATTCTACATTTCAAATTTAATTAAGACAAAGTTAGTACATGCGCGGGTTGTCGCGCCGTGGCCGCAGCCGTCCCCCACCCCACCCCTCCCTCCGCACAGTCTCGAAGGTGCGCGACCCCGCCCCACCCCGCCGCCTGCGCCCGGCGGCCCGGCGGCCCGGCCGCAGCACTCTCGACAACCTGTTAGTTAGGCCAGCACGGCTGGTAATGTGGACAAACGCTGTAAGGTGTGCTCTGCCCTAAAAAGAAAAAAAATGAAGTTGGGGAGCAGTGGGGCAGAGGAAGAGAGTGGGGTAGGGGAGAGGGCAAAGAGAGAGGGAGAGAGGGCGGAGAGAGAGAGAGAGATGAGGAGTAAAGGTGTGAAAGTGGGAGAGAGAGAGAGATGGTGTGGGGCTAGAGAGTTAGGGAGGCGGGTGGGACCGCGGCAGACAGCAAGTCCGCAAGGTACGCATGCGAGATGATGTGGAGACCGCAGTGTGGACATTGCGGGTAGGGTTTACCACCACCACCACCACGACCACCACCACCACGACCAGGAGCGGCCTCCTACAGGCCGCGTCAGACGGAGCAAATCCAGCCCCCCGTGGCGTGGGGCGGCGTGGCGAGGCCGGACGGGGTTGTCGATCAGTTTCCACAGAAAGCCCGCCGGTTTGTCAACGTCAGGATTCGACGTGCATGCAGCTAGCTGCGCAGGCCAGGACACCCCTTGGGTGCAGCGCCGCTGCCGACCCCCGCGCGCCCACCGAGGTGGCTTTTTATGTCGCCAAGGACACTGTCGTCACCGTGCGCGCATAGGCGAAACATCTCAGCTGGGCTGCTCTGAGAGACACGTGATTTTCATTCCAGTTCAAGGATTTAGATAAATATATATTTTTTAATTGAATGGCGTTTGCGTGTGGGACACAAGAAGATGGCAAGCACAAACACACAACGCCCAATAAAATTCTATGAAAAACGATACATCACTTGTGCTTATTTTTAACACCTTAGTTGAACAAATGTATTCCCACTGGCATTTGAAAAAGCAGCAAGAGCAGCGTGCCCAGAGAACTCAACAAGTTTGGAGAGGAACAGCAGCTCATAAAAGTTTACGCGTCGCGACTCGGCAAACTCAAGTGCAGCACTACAGTACTACTGTTAAGAGTGTGAGATCAATGGCGCTTCAGTAAAGAGGCTGACAGCGAGGAGGGAGTCACTTCGAAAAATCATTGTACGGCCTCAAAAAAATCACTTACAAAGTATAAAAACAAATCAAAATAAAATCAAAAGAAAAGGATACAGAAAAATCCGGCAAATCAAGAAAAAATTTACAATAATCCGAAATGAAGTAGAGTAAATTCAGAAATTGGGGTAAAAGATCAAAATTTACCAAAAAACGGACCTAAATTTTTTGTATCAAAAGAAAAAAAATTATTAAAAAAAAATACGATTTCACGAAATCCTGGTAGACAACGGAGTTTCTATAACTAAAATAAAATATTGTGAGTGTATAATAAGACTGTAAGAAAACCAACTGGTTTTGTTTAGTTCACGATAGTCAAGATAGTGGCTAGATAATTCTAAGTTCGAATTGATAAGGCGGGTTTCAAGTAATGAATACTCCGACAGTTCGGCCGACATTTAATCGACAGGAGCAGGAGAGAAGAGAGCTCTCCTTCTGACGGCAAAAAATGGGCGGCGAGGTCACGGCCGAAGGGGAACGGGAACGTCAACAATAACGTCCCCTCCACCGGTCGCACGGAAGGCGTGAACCGGGGCCCTAACTAATACCGCTGGTACGCCCAGGACCAGCGGGCAAGCGCGCCGCGGCCGCGACGGGGGGTGCGCTCTATTGGGAAAACGCGGAGTTAAGGCGTTGTTTACACAAAATGGTACACGTAAATGTACATCATTTCAAGAATTCTGCTCACCAGATCGAAGTCAAACTTACCAAATCGTTTTCCGCAGGTATAAAACTACTATTTACGCATTCAGTTCGCCTTGTCAACGTTTCGATAACTTTAAAAAATGATTTAAAGTCGCGAGGTGGGCACATCAGCCACCGGCAATGGCGGACATGCTTGGCCTGCTTTCGCGTTGTTGACACAACATGCCAACCAAATAAAATGAAAAAAATCACTGCTCTCATAACGTTACGATTGGAACTCATTCTTTGAGGCACACATTTAGTTGGCAGAACCGGGGCAAGTTTCAGTAAAACTGAAGTAGTTTTAAAGAAGGCAGTACGGTGGTCACGTGCGAATTTCAGTGGTGTTATCTCATTCTTGCGCTCGAAACTAAAGGCTGGCTTTGTTTGAACGCAGACTTTAGAGGTTTCTCTTTCGCTCCGTGTTGGCTCGCCTCGGCCTACCCCCTCTACGAAAATATTTCCCCTTCCCCTGTTCATTTTGCCTGACGAGTCGAGCATTACCATAGAAACTCGAATTTCAATTCAAATTTACAAAATTTCTGCAATACAGATTTCAACTAGACTTCAGAATCGAATGTACTAGATTACATTCTAAATGTATGCTTAATATTATCGAATTCCCTTCAGCAGATTTTTTTCTGTCGTAAGGGGCCATATGAAACAAAACACGCACGTTTTCCAGCGATTTTAGAAGGCAACTCCGTTGCCTAAAAATAAAAGTCAAGAAAATCACTGTACACATTTTGTATGAGTATCCCACTACACTCTAAATGGGAAAGGACATTATTGTATCCAGCTTAGTTGTGTCTTTGTGCACATCTTCACCAGGATGCGAAATTGTCTTCAATCCGAAGACAAAAGAGGCTGTTTGTACGTCTTCTCAGCAACAAATATGTATCTGCTGGAGATGAGCACAAAGACACAACTAAGCTGGATACAATAATGTCCTTTCCCATTTAGAGTGTATTCAAGGAAAAAAAAACAATTCAGGGAATTTACGACACCAAAATTCAATGCACTTCCCCGCGGGCCTCACACATTGGTAAGTGCAGGGCCATTTTCCTCACACTTTTTCTTGTAGCACTGTTCTACACCTGAGTGAGCAGAGTGGACGTACCTTGGAACCCGACGACGTCCTCTAGCGAAGTCTAATTAATGTCGCAGGTACGCCCTCCTTTTTCTCCCTCTCTTTCCGGTTCCGGTTGATTATGCCGCGAAATCGCCCAGAAGTCCGCCTGCCGGTCTGGCGTCCCGTCCCGTCCAGAGTCGCTCTGTCTCTTTCCCTCGCACGCGACGCGTCCGTCTCTGCCGTCTCCACGCGCGTAGCTCCGTCTCTGTCGCTCGCACGCGCGCCCCCACATTGTTTCAGCCCCCCCCCCCCCCTCGCACCTGCCGCCCGCCCGCCCCGCGGCGCCCCCCGCCCGGCCATCACTCATATTCACTTGTGTCTCCGCTCTACAAATGACGCATAAGTCCGTCTGTCTGTGCCCGACAGGCCGCCAGGCCCCGGGGCCGGCGTCGTCTGCTTCTAGCGGCAACGAAATTAATAACAGCTCTAAGGAGGGGATCCCAGGGGATCTAGAAACGGCACGAGCTGCCGCCGTACCGCACCGCGTGCGTGCCGCTCACTCAAACTATTTTTACACATTTTTTTTCCACATTTGCGACGGGTAGGTACTGCCACTGTTATTCAATTACTGTGACGTCACGTTCTGTTTCATATTAAAAGTGTCGCATTGTTTAAAATTAATATAGTGTCACATTCAAGAGAATGTGACATTAATATCAAAAGGAATGTGACAGTTTTCACGTGAAAAAGAATGTGACGTCACAGTAATTGAATCACAGTGTGCAAAGAAGCGTGCGTGTGACAAACTTCTGGATTTCATTATTTCCCTCTTTTCACTTCAATTCTTAAATCCTTATAATCGTTAAGTAGCACTATGCGCGAGGAGGAAATAATCTCAAACTTTGGTGTACACCACTAATTCAACAAATACAGTCCGATCCAAACAAATTCAAGCCAATTCAACATAATTCAAATATAATTTCAATTCAATTCAAGCCAATTCAAACTCAATGCAAGCCAATTCACACACTAATTCAGTCCAATTAATTGACAATTCAAGCCTATTCACAGCCAATTCAAGTCAATTCACAGCCAAGTCAAGGCAATAATTCACATCCAATTCACGAAATTTGTACACCAAATTCAGCGGTTATTTCCCCCACGACTATGCGCCCCCCCCTCTCTCTCTCTCTCTCTCTCTCTCTCTCTCTCTCTCTCTCTCTCTCTCTCTCTCTCACACACACACACACATACACTCTCTCACTCACCCTTGTGTGCGGTGTGCCCGGCGCTGTAAGACAAACGCGCTCCCCTGATGCCCGCCCATGAGTCACAGGTCTTTTACTCGTTTGTTTCCGCTGAGTGCCGCCAACAATCGGGCTGCCGGACTTTTCCAGCCCACACTGTGGCTGCAGCTCTTGACCAGGTCGAGGACTGTCAAGATGCCGTCTGGAACATAAAAGGACGGCAAAAAAAAAAAAAAAAGAGAGAAAAAAAAAAACAGAATTAAAGATTTTTCAGACGTTGAAACTCTCTTCACAATTTTTCAAAGTTATTGATTAAACATGAGCTACGGTATGTGGGTCCTTTAGGTTCCTTTACTGGAGAAAATGTAAGGACGCGGAGACACACGCGCCCTCCGACAACGCAAACAACGACGACGACAAAAAGAAAACATTTTAACGCAAAACGTCATGTGACACTGGTCGTTATTTTCCCCGTCATTTCCCTGAATGGAGTGCGAGGAAAGAAACTACGCCGCTGTCGCGAAGCACGACGCTATATTCCTCGGCTGAAGCCGTCAGCGTCCCAAAGATGGCGCCATCTAAAAGCCGTCAGCCCGCGCGTCCGCCTCGCCGCGACCCCTGAGAGATAGGCAATCCACCAGAGGACCCGCGGCTGACACATCAGCGGCGGGCTGGCGCGACTTATTTCCCGGGCCGCACACAGCAACCCCCTCGGGGAGCGGGAAGAAGAGTAAAGATCACGACGGGAGAGGCACCCGCACCACCTGTTCGAATTTTTCAATTCTTTTCTTCAGAAAAAAGAAAAAAAAAGAAAAACAAGCAGTGTTACAAGAAAAGTAGGAAATAAGTAGCCCAGGAGTGGCGACATCTGCGCCCGACCACTAGACAGTACCTCAGCACTGAGGCGGGTGCGCAGATGCGCACCCGAGGGGAGAGTCACTTCGAAAAATCATTGAACGCTCCAGTAAAAAAAAAGCAAAATAAAATCAAGAAAAAAGGATACAGAAAAATCCGGCAAATCGAGAAAAAATAAACCGAATTGAAGTAGAAAAAAATCAGAAATAGGGGTAAAAGATAAAATTTATCCAAAAATAAAAAACATATTTTCTTCGAAAAATGAAAAGAAAATATTACGAAAATCAAAAGTCAAAAAAATCTGTGTACACGTTTTGTATGAGTCCCCTCGCTCAGCTTGAGCTCCTAGTGAGCGGCCTCTTTTCTGGCAGCGCTGAAAGAGCAGATCGCCGAAATGTGACGACAGGCCGAATACTTGAGTGTTAAAGGTTTATCACGGAAAAGTATTTTATCATTAAAAGGCAGGGCAGGAGTCAGTCTGCGCCGGGCTGGGCTCGTTAGGGCGGGATGGTGTTGGTGTATGACGGGTCGTGGCTGATTAAACTCGCAAATGAGTCCGGATCCATCACGGGGATGAGCATGCCATTACACACGCAGCCTCCAAAGCGAAATCAGCCTTCTGTGACGGAGAGCTTAACTGCGCTAAATATGCGCTAGTTTCATTTTTTTTTTTGTTAAAATTAATTTAAAGGAAAAGTAAGAGTTTTCACCGTTGGAACTATCCCCTTGATTTTTCCAGAGCCAAGTTTCAATTAAAATTATTTTTTATTCTTTTCTTCCCCCCGGCCAGTTCATCTTTGGTTCAAGGGAACGGATTGGTTGTCAGGGGGCGGAGGCACGCGGGGTGCGCTGCGCGGAAACGCCTCGCCATTAACTGGTAATCGCTGCTTTTAAAACTTTTGGCGCGCGCTAGGCGCTGCGGGGGCGCATCCGAGAAATTTAAATTCCGCGGCAGTCTGCGCAAACGCAGCCGCCTTGGGAAAGCAGAGGGGAGCTCATTGCTGTACGACTCAAATAACAAAAATCAAATGGACGCGCGACGCGGGGTTGATGTCGATCATTTGTACCCAATTCGAATGTCAGAAACGCAGTGAAAGCAGCGGAAGTACGCTGCGATGCCTTAGGAAGTGCGAGCGCCATAATCTCTTCATTCACGAGACTGTATTCATTTCCTGGCGTGCTAATGAGCCAGAGATATGGAAAACGTAAGGCAGCTCCTCAAAAGTTCACCGATGCCTCGCCGAGTGCCGAGTGCGAGAGAGAGGGCGATAGGGCCTGCGAGAGAGATTATGGCGTAATGCACAAGGTGGGCTCCACCGCGCGGAGCGGGGCTTATCGTAAGGGGCGCGGATCTTGGCGGGGGAGCTTTTCATATTCTCCATGAAGATAAAGAGGGACGCTGGTGTGGTTTCAATTAAACGCCATCAAATGAGGGAAGCAAGAAAGGCGACGAGCGAGATTAATCAGGGCTAATAAAACTTTCAGAAGGTCCAATGAATAGAAGTAGGAGGAGGAGGAAGAGGGCTGGGTTAGCGGTCTCACATAAGTTGCAAAAAGTCACCATTTGGCGCCATGGCCTTAAATTTCAGCAAAAATAAATCTGAAGGGCTCAGGCTCACGCAAAAAGCAAGGTTGCCGTAGTACGTCGTATACAGAAAAATGCAAAATACCTGTAGATTGTTTTTTTATTTTTGTTTTTTTAGGAGGGAGGGTTTGAACTAGATTCCTCTACGAATCACTTTAGAACGATCGGCTGAAGCAATGACGAGCCATCGTCAAAATACACTGTATAAACAAAGTTGTGACTGAACACCTTTACAGGGGTGTTAAAGATTTCGCCGAGGGTTTCGCTCAAATTCATAACTTTTAATACCTTAACGACATTTTAATGCCTTTCCAAAGGCATTCAACCTTTAACACCCCTGCGGGGAGGTGTTAAGTCACACCTTTGTTTTTCCAGTGTAAACTTCCGCGCGCAAATAAGAAGGGCCCCTACCCCTAACGTGAGCTTTCTGGAAACCTCCTAAAACCACGTTGCAGCTGACAGGGACAAGAAATCGAGACGGCAAAACATAAAACCAAGAAAACCCAAGTCTCCTCTCCGCTAGGGGCTGCTTGTAACATCTCCCCCCACCCCCTCCCCCCTCCCCCTCCCCTATTTCACCCCCATCCTACCGCAATGCAAATAACAAGAATTATAAAACAGCAGTGAGTGACACAATGGTAATGAAAAGGGAAGCGGCTCGGGCTAAATGAATTAATCAAGGAGCCCCGCATGCGGCCAAAATTCGCGTCCATTTTTCTCGCTGTCAATATGCGCGGGGTGCGGCCACCCCTTCCACTATCGCAATGCCAGCCAGGCCGCCCGCTCGCGGCTTTTCTCTATTTCGGCCCCCTCCCTCATTTTAACTCTCGTTCTTTTCCTTTCTCCCGACTATCGCTTTTCATTGCGACGTTCAGAGCTTTTCCGTGCTCTCCTTAACGCGTTTATTATTCCCTTTTTTTTTTTTTTTTTGCGTACAAGCCAGAGGGGGGAAGTCAGGATGGAAAGGAGGTCGATGACGGCGCCTCGTACAAAAGGTCCTCATTGTCTGTCCCTTGAAAGGGAGGCGCCCGAAAGGCCACAAGACGCCGGGAGACGGCGGGGGAGGGAGTCGACTTCCCTCCCGCAGGACACAAAGGTATGCAAGATGACGGACGACGAGTTTTTCATAGCCAGGCTCACATTATGAAGTTTTAAAATGCACGCAGCCTCTACCACAGGTCAGCTCTGAGTTCGAAATAAAAAAAAGAAAAAAAAAATAGTAAAAAAATACTTTGAATGGTACGTTGACAACAATATTAAATTAAACGTATTTCACATAAAATGCAGGTTGCAGCAGTCGCAACAACACTGTTAAGAATATTTGTTGAAAAGCTACTTTCTTCACTGTGAAAAATTGTCGTAGGTTTACAAGAAAATTTTCCACGAAGTGAAGTTGAAAAATTATGATTACTTATCGTAAAATTACAAGCAGTACCTATCGACTTGAGATTCAATTTCAATCAAGAATTTACAACATTTTTCGTAAATCGTAATTTACAAAATAAATCGTAAATCGACGAACATATTTTTCAGTGTTGGTGATGCATCTGTCGTTGACAAAAGGCGATGATGTTCGAGAGCAATAGAAGTTGTTGAATACATAAATATGGGTTGTTAATGAAAGATTTTTGTTGTACCTGGACGATTTTTGCTGTCCCCAAACAATTTTTATTGTTCCTGGACACATTTTGCTGTCCCCAACTTTTGTTGGAACTAGGATACTTTACTGTTGTTCTTGCGAACAACTGTTGCTGTTACTGGACCATCGAGTTATTTACAGGAGACATTGTTACATTAGAAGTCGATGTCCAAGGGGCGTCCAACTCGAAAAAATTGTATGCACAGAAATACACTCGTATTTCTAAGAAATTGCAAGAAATACAAGAAAATGAAAGGATATGCATGAGAATACCAAATAATTCATCAAAATACTTCTTTAAAATACAAGAAAAATACAAAAAAAATACATGAGAAATACTAGAAATACAAAGTGCACACAAAAATACACGAGCTGGCCGCCCCTCTTCGATGTCAGTTAAAAACTGAAAGACGGATCCATTACCGTTAATTTACAACAGTATTTTTCACAGTGCAGTGAGCGAATGGAATCCACGCCGACATTACGGTAGTGCTTAGGGGAGGAGGAGGCGAGTGACAGGCGCAGGCAGCAGCAGCAGCGTCGAGATGCTGTCTCCAGATTCACCAGCGAGACAAGGCCTCCGTCAACAGCACCGGCGGGCTACTACTCCAGCGGCGCTGCTCCGAGGACCCCGGCCCGGCCCGGCCCGCAGCCATGCCCACCACCACGATGTCACAGCACAGGCCCCTCCCGCAACAGCGCGTCGTTAATCACAAACGTCCCGCGCCAAGACTCGTCGTCATCGGCCGCGGGGAATGGCGGCTGCTGGAGGAGGCAGACAAGCCAAACCTGTGCAGCGCGCGCACCAGCGGAAAAATGACAGGAATCTGACTTTTAGCCGCGGGGGAAAACAGCTCCGAAATTTTTGTACACATCGTAAGTAAGGAAAATTTAGAAAAGTTCCTATTTTTTAAAAAATTGAGAAATTTACAAAAATTGACAGAAATTAAAGGGAGTTCAGGAAAATTCAAGAGAATTCACAAAAATCCAGGAGAAATTCAAGTACAAATTCACAACAAATTCTATAAAACTTGACAAAAATTCAAAAAAAATTGTACACTGAAACTCGGAATTGTTTCCCCCTTGATTTAAGTAATTTTTAAAATATTTTTTTTACCTTCTCTTAAACGGGGAGTTGCCGTGTCGTCCCTATGATTCACCCCCACCGTGACCTCGCCTCCTCTCGCTCCAGACACGTATCAGTCGGTCCGGCATCCCGGGTCCCACGGACCATCCATCAACATCACATCACATCACATCGCGTGGCGACCATCGTCCGATCAGTCGGGTCCCGGACCCGGGTCGCTTCGTTCCAGAGGAACAAGCCACAAAAGGACATATAACACGATCCAAGAACATTACCCGAAAATAAAAATAAAGAACGAACAAAAAACCAAAACCTTAAGCCTTTCTGAACTTTAAGTTCAACATTGAAAAAGAAAAAGAAAGACTTTGTCAAAAAGTCCTATTTAAATTTTTCCTGGCGCGTAATCCTGGCGAGGATAGAGAGGGTCGAGGCAGGAGGAGGGTGCAGATACAAGTCAGATACACTCAATGAAAGGGAAGCCCAGCCTAGAGCGGCGAGCGGGACATGGGCGCCGCCGGACAAAGGGGGGGTGTCTGGAGGAGGCGGGGCGGGGCGGGGTGGGGCGCGGCGGGGAGGGGATGACGACATTTGTCTTCCTCAGACTACTGTCACCCTGCCGTCCCTCTGTACACGGTGGAGGCTCACCCTCCAAAGACATCCCCACGACGCCCTCCTCCCCTCCCACTGCCGCGGCCCGGCCAGCGGCACTGCGTGCTTGCCAAGCAGGAGCGCCCTGGAGGCCAGGCACGGCCTCTGCCAGCGGGGCTCGGGTCAGCAGCGGACCAGCTCGGCCAAACCTGGCCGCCCAGCTAGAGCAGGAAGGTTTTCACGTTATTTAATCTTTCCCGCACTATTCACCAGATAAAACTTCATATTTTTGTTTCAGATACTGTTTCTCCATTCATTTAGTTCTTTACTTCTTTAGTTTTCACTAACTTGTTAAAAATAAATGAATCCTGTTTAAGGAAGTTCTGACAGGTTCCAAAGAAATATTTTGAAGGCCACTACCCCTGCGCGCAAGCTTTGAAGATGAAACACCAATAAAATCCTCCTATACATAAAACCATGAGAGGATTTCATATTTCGTATAAAAAGGATCAAATTTGTTTTTTAAAAAAGAGTGAAACTACCCGTGATAAAAAAGGATTTGTGCACAACGCGTGCGCGGCCTGTGCGCCGCTTGTGCAAATCGCGTGCAAGACGCGTGCGCAGAGTGTGCGAAACACGTGCGCCGCGAGTGCGAAACGCGTGCACATCGCGTGCGAAACGAGTGCACAAGACGTGCGCGACGCGTGCGCAAGGTTTCTGTGCGCAAAGCTGGTGTGCACAGCCGAGAGACGCTGTAGCTGTGCACGGCGACCACGCTCCATGTGCAGATCGAGTGCAATGCGCACGGGACCTGTGCACAGAGTGCGCGTATGCCGTGCGCACCCTGCGCGAAGGGTCAGGAAACCTGTGCTTAACCCGTGCAACACGCGTGCAAAACCGAGCGAATCTCTGCTCTGAGTGTGGTATGCGCGTGCTCCGTAATGTGTCGCGCGTGCAAAGGTGTGCAGTGTGCACGCCTCTTCTCCTCACTCGAGTCGTTCCCTGATGACCACCTCAACAGAACACGATTTCCCGGTCTCGGGGCTGTGGGAAATCTAGCGCCGAAAACCGTTTTTCTCTGCGGCGTCGGGTTCCCGTGATACGAGGACGTACCACGACGTACCGGGAGCACCGCGCCAAGGATACGTTCACATTTTGGAGGCCAAAGTGACCCTGCCGCTTTTCTCGTTGGGTGTCCGGGACTTCTGACTTCAGAATTAGGTTCCATGGGCTGTGACGCTTCTGTAGACACCTTGAACACCCCACTGCCACCCGGCATTGGGGTTTGACGGCGTCCTAAAACTGTGCATTCCTGTATATATGTTGTGTTCGACAGGATCAGACTGTTAAGGACGCCGTCAAACCCCAATGCCGGGTGGCAGTGGGGTGTTCAAGGTGTCTACAGAAGCGTCACAGCCCATGGAACCTAATTCTGAAGTCAGAAGTCCCGGACACCCAACGAGAAAAGCGGCAGGGTCACTTTGGCCTCCAAAATGTGAACGTATCCTTGGCGCGGTGCTCCCGGTACGTCGTGGTACGTCCTCGTATCTCGGGAACCCGACGCCGCAGAGAAAAACGGTTTTCGGCGCTAGATTTCCCACAGCCCCGATACCGGGAAATCGTGTTCTGTTGAGGTGGTCATCAGGGGACGACTCGAGTGAGGAGAAGAGGCGTGCACACTGCACACCTTTGCACGCGCGACACATTACGGAGCACGCGCATACCACACTCAGAGCAGAGATTCGCTCGGTTTTGCACGCGTGTTGCACGGGTTAAGCACAGGTTTCCTGACCCTTCGCGCCGGGTGCGCACGGCATACGCGCACTCTGTGCACAGGTCCCGTGCGCATTGCACTCGATCTGCACATGGAGCGTGGTCGCCGTGCACAGCTACAGCGTCTCTCGGCTGTGCACACCAGCTTTGCGCACAGAAACCTTGCGCACGCGTCGCGCACGTCTTGTGCACTCGTTTCGCACGCGATGTGCACGCGTTTCGCACTCGCGGCGCACGTGTTTCGCACACTCTGCGCACGCGTCTTGCACGCGATTTGCACAAGCGGCGCACAGGCCGCGCACGCGTTGTGCACAAATCCTTTTTTATCACGGGTAATCGCATGGCAAAAACGAGTCCTAGGTTTCCCAAAGGAATTAGCGCATTCCCAGGACATATCTTTCCCAGAGGATGTCCTGGGTTTTCCAGGCAAAACTCCTGGGAAAAAATAATTTTTTCCAGGACATTCACGGGAATTCCAACTCTCCTAGGTATCCCAGGACTCGTTTCTACCGTGGCAGATCAACATTAGCGCGTTTTTATATTCTCCTGCTACAAAAAATATCACCCACTGCTTACTTCAAGCAGGTGGGAATTGCGCGAATGATAAATCACGACACACCAACAAGCGTTCACACACTTGGCTTCCTAGCGCAGACAGGCTCAACGCACGCGTAGGCGCACGGGAGCATGATTCACATTACGCGAGAGGAAGCACAGGGCAGGTCTTTGACGGGCGGGGCGGGGCAGGGCGGGGCGGGGCAGGGCGGGGCGGGGTGGGGCGGCCGGGCGCGCTACACTCGCGCAGTGGCGTGGGGCGTCCTTGCTGTGGCGGGGCGGGGCGGGGCGGGGGTCGCGCGGGGCGTCGCGAGAGGAATTCGGATGTTGTCCGCCATGCCTCTTACATGTGTGGCGTGTCAAGTGGTCCACACATCTCGGCGCGGGGAGGGGGAGAGAGCGGGAGGGAGGGAGAGGGAGAGGGAGAGGGAGAGAGAGAGAAAGAGAGAGAGAGGGGGAGAGAGAGGAGAAAGAGAGGGAGAGAGGCCAGGCGAGCGCCACGCCAGCTGCCACTCAGAAAAAGGGGGGAGGGAGGGGAGGGGGCGGGTTAGGAGAAGGGAGGGGTGGGGGGGGGGTGGGAGGGCGCTTCGTGTGCTTCATTAATCATCTTCATAGGGGGTTAGCGGAGGGGGTGGGGCCGCGCGGCGGAGGGGTGGGGGGAGGGAGGGAGGGAGTGTGTTTTCTGTCCCACTCGTACGTGCGTGCGCGCTTGCGTGCGCCGGCCCGGGGTGTACTGTACCTTCAGATCAAAAGTGACGCGTGTCGGACCACGCGCCGACATTGTAGCGTTTGTTTCTAGAAACAAGAAAAGAATAGGTTTCTGAAATTAATGTCATTTACATTTTCACAATATTTCTCAGCACATCCGGGGACCAAACTGCAGGTTGAACCGCGTCGCCGGTTTTAAGGCAGTAAGTAGATCAGTAATAGCGAGGAAAGGCGGTCTGCATCAGCGCCTCCTGGCTGCTAGGCAACATGCACGCATCTGCGCTAAAACGTTGTCTACTAGGCGCTATACTCCCGTTTGTCTGGCCTACGTATCGCCTACTTCCCTGGGAATACTACTTGTCACACCTAAGTGTGAGATCCTCTCGCTCAGCAGGAAGAAATACATAGTAAAATCAATAAATTCACTGCGGTAATAAAACAAAGGTAAGATAACCAACGCTTAAAAGGCACGCGAAAGCACAAAAAGCATTACAATTAACGTTTTTTCTTCTTTTTTCTCGGAGTATGTCCTTCGTATGGAATAAAATTGAATTGTAAGACTCTTTTTCGAAATCTACGCTAAATTTCCCTTTAAACGAGCCTGCATGTAATGTGGTTCTGATCAAGATGGCATAAATTAGTTGCATTTTTAGCACTTTTTCACTTGCTTCATTTGCAGAACGCTGATCAGAACCCTATTACATGTACGTTCGTTTGACGCGGAATTCCTAGTAAAATGCGATAATGTATTCAAAAATGTCATTTTTTTTTTTTTTTTTTTTTTTTTTGCTCCTCAAGAAAATATTAAAATTAATTAAAAAAAAAAAAAAAAAAAAAAAAAAAAACAACTGAAAATACACAAACTTTAGCACCCCTGGAAGCCTATTGGACATCGCTCCTTTGTTTTTCCAGTGCTGGATTTGATTATACATTTTGCAGCGCTACTGCGCAGCGGTCGATCCCGCCACCTGTCGTTCGCGTGGTGGTAGCGACACCGCGGAGTTAAGTATTTCCAAGATTATCCACCCTGACCAGGACAACAGCGCCCAAGGTTGAGGCCGGGTCGGGCCGGCCTGCTGGGCCCTGGCTTTGGGGCCCTGCGCCTTACGGCGCCCCACCGGGGCCCACCGGGGCCCACCGGGGCACGTGCACACCGGACGCGTGTCCGTCCCCGATACAGGCGGCGGCGATGCCAGTGGGGCACACATTACACAATGGGGAGAGGCTTCCCCTCGTCGTAGAATACAAAATCCCCACCGCGAGATATCGACGGGACCATCCGTATGGGAGCCCAGCGCGACGCAAATGTGTCGCGTGGTATCTGAACCAGGATGTGGCTGAGCCGGAATATAGCGAGGCTAATGTGATCGCGTAAGCCTTATTTGCGTTCAGCGAACGGCAGAGGTTACTGGAAGCAGCCATCGCGCCCTGACGATCGTATGGTCCCAGCTCTGCAGGCAGTCGATAAGCTTTATCAGTCCCCTGCTGCCCGCATAACTCCTGCGGTTGTTAAGGAGGGTGCAGGTAAGAGCTCCTACATGAATTCAAGGGGCCGAACACACGACGAAATCATGTCCAAAACGGGCGTGGACCCTGTGCATCATGCATAGCTGATGAATAAAGCCGCCCGAAAAATACCTCAATCCACCATTCTGGCAGCAAAAAAAAAATAAATCAACATATTGAAACATTCAAAGTGGGCGCCTGCGCTCCGAGGCAAAGCGGTGCGGGACCGAGGCAAAAACACGTTATTAGATAACCTCTTCTGTCAGAAACGGGTCGGTTTTCAGAGGTGATAGGAATAGTTAAAACACGACTTACATCTTCTGAAAAAATAAATCCGACTTATTTATGTAATTTACGAGCGTGCCAGCGCCGCGACCAGCAGCCGGTGCTTCCTTCATTCACAAAGACGGGCCCTGTCCTCCCTCCACGCACTAGATATGAATCTGTCAAATTAGGGGCAGACTGTCTTCACTCCATCGCTCTCGCCACTAACAAGGCCGCAGGCGTGCTATATTTACCCCGTTAGGCGGCAAGGGTTTACGGTAAAACATACTGGGCTCTGTGCGTCTCTGAGCAGCCCACAAGGACATCGAATCAACAGGAGATGTGACTCCTTATGATGCCTGTGCACTACGACGTCGGAAAAAAAATACACGGAATTTTTCGTCGTGGCTGCCGGGTAACTTAGTTTGTACACGGTCTTAGATACGCTGTTTTCGGCCGCTAACGTGGTGTGAAGAACAGCTGCCCTCCACGGCCCAGTCCCGCCCCACCTCGTTGTTGTGGTGGAAGCTGTCTATCGGCGGATGTTCGATTAGATTAATGATTTGCCTCCACGATGTTGGGCCTCGAGCGGTTTGCGCGCGCGCGCGCACACACACACACACACACCTCCTGGGTCTCTCGACCGCTTCGAGAGCTCGATGCGCTGAGCTGTGCGAAGTAGCAGCAGTGGACGATGTTGATTGATTGTTGTCATGTCTGCTAGGCGAGCAGCGAGCGTCGTTTTGCGTGATGTAAATGGAGCCCGGGGACTCGCTTTGAAGACTATTGATTCCGCCGCGTGGCTAACCGGTCAAAAGCGAGCTCCACGGGCCGCGCCGAACCCGAGCCGCGACCACCCCCATGCGCAGGCGCGTCGCGCGGTGACCGGGGCCGCGAGCAGGCACAACGTTCATAAGTACAAATGACGATCCGACGACGCGGGTAACCGGGTGCTTAATAAGCAATCCCGAGTCATCAAGCGTCGCTCGTTCACGCCCTCTCGCGTGAAGACAGACAGACACCGGTCTCAACTTCCCCCGAATAAAAAGCGTTTTAAAAGATATAAATAATGCCTGGATTGAGTCAGAAACCTAACATGGCCGGGCGTATCACCATCCATCGTCCGGGACTGGTGTCTGGGCGCTGGGTGGTACGGAACACGGCCTATCTGCATTCCGAGTGCTGAGTCGATTTGATCCATTGTCAATAGGGTGAGGATTTGACGGCGGGCGGCGCGGGCGGGGAGGCGCGGGTGAAGGCGGAATGCGAGGAGGAAAGGGAGGGGAAGGGGAGGTATAGTGGGTAGAGTCCTTTGATATGAAAAATGCAGCGGAGCACTGGCAACAGTAAGGCAGACAGGCTGTTTCCCTGCCCCGCATCCCCTGCGCTTCCCAATGAGATGTTCTCGTCGATTTATCGCATCGCATCACCGTCATAAGGCGGTGTTCAGCCTTCACCTCTTTTCCGAAGCCCGTCCCTTCAGCGCGGTGAGCCCGGCGCAGCCCGCCAGCCGCCATCTTTCCCGCCACAGGCCCCGAAAATTCCGGCGTTTGATGCGCGAGGGGTTGACAATTCGCGTTCACCATGTCCTTAAGGCGGTGTACTCTTTGCGATCCGAGCGTTCTCCGAGTAAAATTGGGGGACAGCCAACTCGTGTTTTTCTTTGAACACTTAAACTTCGTATTTATTGTATTCCTCATTTTAAAAAATAAATAAAAAATAAAATAAAATTATTAGTATTTTGATGAATAATTTCTCGGATTTTCTTAGGTAAATTCACACGTGTATACCTGAGTACAATAATTTTTTTCGCGTTGGCTGCCCCTTGAGTAATTGGCAGCACTTGTAAGTTTTAAGTGCTCTATACACGGCAGTTCTGCACTTGCTAGTGCTCAATAACGAAAGCGTTGTCCAGAGCAATTGAACACTTACAAAAGCACAGCTACCGTGTTGAATACCTACAATTGCACAGCAGTTGAGTTGAACAGCTGCAATTGCGCACCTGTTGAGTTGAACACTGGCATGTGATAAACAGAGAGCTGCACACTTACAAGTGTCGAACAGTTGCACACACTTAGTTTGACAGTGCGTATACTCGCCTGTCTGTGTACACTAAAAAGCCGCGAATGTCGACCCCCTCGGTTTGATGTGCCACAGTTTTGCTGTGTTCGCTCCCCGGCCGGCAGCCATCTTTGGGCACATTTGTCTCTTCCGCGCGGGCGGAGCGCACAGCAGCGCCGAGGCGGGCGCGCCCCGGCGGGCCCCGGCGGGCCGCTGCAGATGAAAGCCGTATTATGCCCCTTCGGTCTCCGGCCTCCGCACGCCGCCATCAGCCAAAACACGCTAACTGAACGGTAAGTGAGCTACAGCGCACGCCGCCGCCGAAATCACACGATCACCCGCGCGCGCGCGCGCGTCAACCGGCACCGGCGAGATTTATGTCCGGGTTGAATTTACTGGGAGCGAAAGCAAGCTTATTGCTGGTCAATTTCCCCAGCCACGGCTCGGCGGGGCGCGCGGCCGGGCGGGGCGGGGCGGCTTGAATATTGGGGCGCGCGCGCGCGCGGGCGCACATGTCGACGTCGAGGGGGAGGGTCGTGGTGCTTATGAAGGGGGACCCCCGCGGGGTGCCTCCGGCCGGGCCTAGGGGCCCCCCGCGGCCGCGGGGGGAGGCCACGCCCAAGGCCTGCGGGGTGGCGCCCAGGACCGGGACCACGCCGAACAAGAAACGCCCAAATGGCAGGGAAGGAGTTTTTTTTTTCCTTTTGCAAGGAAATCCGTAGTTGGTTTGGACATCTTCTGGGTGTTATTCGTCTTCGGCAATGACGCATGCATGACTGTATATACAAACGAGAGCATTTATGAAGTCGTTTTTTTTTTTTTGCGTCACACAGAAATAATTCAAAATTTAACTGCTGCCCGACACCTGTTCTAAAAGTAGGCAAAAAAGTATCCTAAACTCAGCGGAGTAAAGCAGGCTGCATCAGCACCTGCTTTACTATAGGCAACATCAACGCATCCGGCAAGCCGGCGCAGATGCAACCGAGGAATCCTTCACTCAGAAAAAATAAAATAAGTAAAACAAAATAAGTACAAATCGTTCAAAAAAATCCGCAAGAAAAATCAAGAAAAAATCAAGTAAAAATCAAGAAAATTTCAGCAAAAAAAAAAAATCAGTAAAAATCAAGGAAAATCTCGAAGAACTAGAAAAATCAGTGCACGCTTGCATTTATAGTATAGGACTCTTCGGATGCAGCCCGCTGTAGGTTTGGGTTACTCATCATCTACTTTTCTGGAAACTTTGGCCCTCGGTACCATAGCGTGCTGTAGGCACTGAAGCCGTCGTCAAGGAGCCGGGCGCTTTCGCGACGCCGGCGTGCAGCGGCAGCGCAGCCGCCACCGGAGGAGCAGAACCATTGTGGGATTTGGGGCGACGGCGAGCGTCACGATGATCCCTCCCTCCACCGCCACCCTCCCGGCGGAGATGCGTCCAGGGTCATGATGAGGGGCGCACACCCCGGACGCGTCCCTGGCGCTCTCCTCGGAGGCGGCCGGCGCGCGGCGGGGCGGCGGCGGTGGTGGTCGTAGTAGTAGTGGCGGCGCTTGTCCCCAGGCTTCGGACACCGAGCGCAGGAAGGAGGGTGCGGGAGGGGGCGCCAGATTGGTGCTGATGAAACAGGAGGAGGCCCTCTCCCTGTACCGCCCGCCACGGCCGCCGAGGCGGAGGGTTGATTTTGAGAGGGTGTGGAGGAGGGGGGGGGGAAGAGGGGTGGCCCCGGCACGCGGCAAAGGCTGCTTCTGCCGTTGTTGTTGTTGTTGTCGTTGTTGTTATTTTTGTTGCTGTATGCGCCGGGGAAGCAATCAGGCATGTTCGATTGCGCGACCGGGACGACCCATGAATGCAGAAGTAGGAGGCGCAGCGAGGGCGCGCGCTCAAGGATATGAGCGAATTAGAACGCGCGGCGCAGGACGGCTAGCGCGTCAAGAGGGCCCACCCACCCGCCTCCGAGGGGGAAACTACTCTGAATTTTTATGCACAAAAATTGTTTAATTTTTCAGAATTTCTTCTTGAATTTTGCTTGAAGTTTAGTGATTTTTTCTAAATTCCTCTGAATTTTCCGGAATTTTTCTGAATTGCGAGGTGTACAAAAGTTTCCCTTCGGCCGCCTCCATACACAAGTTTTCCTGTGAAATATTATCTTGTTCAGAACAATGTATGTATATACAAAAAAGTTAATATACATATATGATATATTTTGATAGCACTGTTAAAAATTCCGTACACCCTGGACCCAAATACTACAGATTTATCATTTTGGAACCGAAGAAGTCAAATTACAAAAAATCGAACAGTACAAAGGGTTTAACAGTGGTAAAATAAAACTAAAGCCTTACGCCCTTTTTCAAGCGCACTGACATTACGCTTGAAATCAAGCGTAAGAAGTATATCTGCTCCGAGTCGTCCTATCTAAATGTATGGGAGAATTTATTTCCTAAGCTTCATTTCAAGAGTAACGTCTTCAGGCGTAACTGTTTGCTTCATTCAAGCTAACAGTTACACGCCTCATAGTTTTGCAATCAGTGTGAACTGATCGGAAAGTAAACAGTTACGGCCTAGGCGCGCTGCAGGCTGCAGCAGACGCTGTACTGCTCGCCGGATCGCGTAGCCAATTGCGAATATGACGAAGGGCCGGGTCGGCGGGCGCGATTGACCACCGTGGCGAGGGTGAGGCGGCTGCCGCACCCCCGTGGGGGAGGGACGAGGACGGCAAAGTTTTCACAAGCGCCCACTGATCGCCATCAAACCGCAATTCTTACTTCCTCTGGGGGGCACAGGGAGCGCGGGCGGCGAGGCGGAGGGAAGGCCTGAGGCCCGCGCCGCCCGCCGCCCGGCCGGCCGGTCGTCGGGCTCCGAGTTTCCGCGATAAATCTTGTTTACGGTAGAGGGGGTAGCAGAGCCGAGGCCCTGGGCTCAGCCGCGTTTACAAGTGAAGTGTCAATTGGCAACACTACGACGACAGTGAGTACGGGGGTGGGGGGAGGTGGGTCGTGCCGCGGTCACCGTCACATCCTCTGCTGAGAGCCCCCGGCGCGGTGCCCCTCAGCCTGGGCCGGCCCCTAGCCCGGCCGCGGCCCCCAAACCCCTTGGGCGGCCGCGTGTCTCTGAAAAATGGGTGCAGTCGGGGACGTCGCGGAGGAGAGTGGAGAGAGGGGGGAGGGGCACCGGGGAGGGGGTGGAAATGAAAGGAAAAGAAAGTTGCATGTGAAACGGAACGGAACGCTATAAGGAAGAGGAGCAAGGGAGGAAAAGAAGGAAAAAGAACCGAGTCCGGGTTGGGGAGGGAAAAAAACAAAAAGAGCGGAGAAGGGTCTACGTGAAAAAATAAGGGGTGGTATCGCTCCGTGTTCGGTAGTACAAAGAGCGGATAGGAGCAGCAGCGGGGGCCTTTTCGCCAGCAGGCCGAATATCTCTACCGGGAGCCAGAAACCAAAAACCTACCCCACCCGAACCACCACCCCCCTTACAAATGGCGCTACGTGGGTGTAAGCGCAGAGATTGATGGCGTGCGACGAGTTTCGGTTATTTATTTCAGAGTTCAGTGGGTCGGAATCTAGCACGAAGGTTTCCGTCATCGAAGAGCAAAAAGTGTCGTGCCTGGTTTAATTCTATAGTTTAATTTTACATGGAAAATAAATAGAACATTTTTGAGGGTGAGGTAAAAAAAAGTATGTAGACGGAGAAAACGACGTCTTGGTTTTCAAGCAGTTTTGGAAAAACCAAGACGCTCTTATGGAGAAAATACACGCGGGATTTGTGAGTCACCTTGAAAACCAAGACGGCGGTTTCTCCGTGTACAGTTTACGACCAAGCCAAAAATGTAAAACTGGAAAATATTTGACATTGTTACACTGTTTACGCTCTGAATATTAGGGGTAAAAGAGTACGAATTACTGTCAACAAGAAATAAGCTTGCTTTCCTTTTTTCTCTCCTGGCGAGAGGAGAGTCCCGTGTGACACCTTAGCGGGCCTGGGCTAATTAAGGAGCGAGCGACTTTCAAAATAAAGAAATACAAAAGCGTGTGTCCCGGGCGGAGAGGGGTGTATCCTAATTAAAAAATACAATTGGAGTAGTGAGCGCCTGCGGACTGAAATCCTCTGTCTGCCTCTCTTTCCTCTCTCTCTGTCTCGCTTCAATCGCCAGCGAGCGATTTGTACACGTCGCGAAGAGGGAGCTCTGCAGTGCCCCGGGGAAGGGTGTCGCCGTCGCTCCCCCACCCCCTTTATCGCATTTTCGTTTGTTTATCTCTCACCTTCTTTCCATACTGATGTACTTTTGGTGGCTGCAGAGGCGGGCGGTCAGCGACGCCACCGAGAAAATAAAAGTGTACTGGGTTTTCTAAATAGAAGAGGTATACCAGCGTGGCTGCTTTGAACTTGGAAGAAATTAAAGAGCCGCAAGAAAATTAATTCTTCTTCCATTTTCCAAAAAAAGGAGGGAGAGAGAGAGAGAGAGAGAGAGAGAGAGAGAGAGAGAGAGAGAGAGAGAGAGACAGACAGACAGAGAGATTTTTTGATATTTTTTGATATTTGTTTATTTGTAAATTGGAAGAAATTAAAGAGCCGCAAGAAAACTAATTCTTCTTCCATTTTCCAAAAAAAGGAGAGAGAGAGAGAGAGAGAGAGAGAGAGAGAGAGAGAGAGAGAGAGAGAGAGAGAGAGATTTTGATATTTTTTGATATTTGTTTATTTGTAAATTGGAAGAAATTAAAGAGCCGCAAGAAAATTAATTCTTCTTCCATTTTCCAAAAAAGGAGAGAGAGAGAGAGAGAGAGAGAGAGAGAGAGAGAGCGAGAGAGAGAGAGTCTTGGGCGATGCGTCGGTTCGTTAGGTTCGCAACATGTCCGGGGGGCCGTGACATGGCCAGTAAAAGTGACCTGTGGGACATAAGAGGAGGGGACGGGGAAAGGGGTAAAAGTGACAGGGGATGAAGTGAGCCCAGGGGAGGGAGTGGGTGTGCTCTGGAGGGGGAAGGGCAGACGCAGCTGACCTGGCTGTCTGCCGCGGCGACCGCAGATAGCCCGGGCATCAGCGCGGGCCGAGGGGGGCGGCGGGAGGCTCTGAGGGGTCAAACAGGAGGCATCACCCGCACCACGCGCGACTTAACATATATTCGGTCGTAAACTGTACCTCACGAGAAGAAAATTTTTTTCAGGCCGAGGTACTAGATTAGCAAAAGTTTACTTTTATGTAATTTAAAACTATCGGTTTTACAATACAGAAAAAAAAATTTCCTACATTTAAAAAAAAATCCTTTTTTATTTCAAAACATGTTACATAAAAAAAGGAAATTCTTTGGCTTGCTGTTTAAATTTGGAATGCCGATGGCGTTGCGCTCTCCTGAGAGGGTAGAAGGGGCGGCAGCTGTCTGGGGGAGGGGAGAGCGCCGCACAGCCTGTCAGGGAGCCGTCACAGTTTTTGGAGTCTCCAGCATGGCGGCCGTGGCGGCCCGGTGGGGTGGCGCGCGCTGCGCAATAAGCCTGGCGCGTCGTGCAAGTGCGGAGCTACTCGACTTTAACGCCATTCAAAGAGATGGGTTTACGGCAGGCACACAAATGAGAGCAGTCGAAGGAAAACGTGTTAATGTCGGTAAAAAAATGTTGACAAATGTACTTAAACACTTATAAAACAAATGTTTAGTTTCTAAACATCATGGTGTATACAGGGTGAGCGACTTTGTATCTGCCAGACTTCGGGAGCGGATAGGGGACATTTAGACGAGTATTTTGATATAAGACACTTGGGGTCGGAAATCAAAATTACGCCCGCTAGAGGGAAATTAAATTTCGGAACCGAGCGCCGGCAGGTAGGCAACCCACCCGGATGGCAGCCTAGGAGCGGCGTGGCGTGGGCGTAGCTCAGCTTCCCCATGAGACTGCGGTCCTCCGTGGCGTTGCCACGGGCCTCCACCGCGAGGCCGCGGGCCTCAACGGCGGGGCAGAACTCACGGGCCAGACCCACAGTCTCGTCGGAGAGGCTCGCGGTCTCGCGAGAAACGTGCGTAGGCGTAGAGGTGCGTCGCGAGCTCGCGAGGTATCCCTAACTACCGTTTATGTCTTAGACTGGAAACCCACTACTTAAGCGCAAAATTGTGAGCATTTCCGATTTGGGTTGCCTACCTGCCGGCGCTCGGTTCCGAAATTTAATTTCCCTCTAGCGGGCGTAATTTTGATTTCCGACCCCAAGTGTCTTATATCAAAATACTCGTCTAAATGTCCCCTATCCGCTCCCGAAGTCTGGCAGATACAAAGTCGCTCACCCTGTAGTTGGCAACTCTATGCATAACATGATATATAGCAGGAACTAAACATGACAAGATGTTTAACACCTATACACTTCGTAAATGTATAGAGGTTAAACCTTTTGAGATGTATAGAAGTATACACTTGGGAGAGGTTTCACATGGAGAAGCATAGGGATACAACGCAGTGCCAAGTGTAAAGCCAACTGAGCACTTGCAAAGTGTTTAAAAAATAAACATCTACACTGTAATTTGGGGGTGTTCCAAATGTATACGCCTTAAGGCGTTTGCTACAGGATCCAGAGCGACATTTGGCGTCTACTTTTGGAACACCTTTTGGCGTATAGATTCTAGACACCTTTGCCCATACCACTCGCACATTACAGCATGGACCAGTGGCCAGAGGTGTACACAGGGCATGCACCTGGTGCGCATAATACGTACATCCTGAAAGGTGCTCACATCTTGTACACCCTTTCTGCGTGTGCTGTGATGTGGGAGTGGTATGGGCAAAGGTGACTAGAATCTAAACGCCAAAAGGTGTTCTAAAAGTAGGCGTCAAATGTCGCTCTGGATCCTGTAGCAAACGCCTTAAGGCGTATACATTTGGAACACCCCCAAATTACAGTGTACTGATGTATAGTTTGAACTAAACATGATATAGTGTGTTTAAATATTAAACATCAGCAGTTAAACATCATTTGATGTTAAGAACTATACATTTGTTTCACCAGTGAAGGCTTTACTTCATAAGAGATAATGGTTTTCGAATCCCCATCTATTTGAAATATACGTTATTTCGGGCCGACCCCTCACGCGCTCGACCTTGAGGCTCGAAGGGGGTTGTCGCTACAGCAGCGCCGCTCGCCGTCGCTGGTGGCCATAAATTAGGAGGGACGCTCTGCGGCGCGGACAAGTAATGGCCAAATAATGGGCCAATAATAGAGTGTCAGAGCAGCGCAAGTGTTTTACACGCCGACTGCTCGGTACGGCGGTGGTTCGTACAATTTTGTTTCTCAATTCGTTCCGCTGCGGCAAGGCAGGCAGGCAGGCAGGCAGGCGAGGAGAAGTGTGAGCAGCAGAGTACACTGTGAAAAGCGCGGAAGATTATGTCATTGGAGTAGAAGAAAGCTCACGGACCCCGTCACGGGCGTCTCAATCCGACTGAGGCGCCGCGCTGTCCTCTCTCTCTCTCTCTCTCTCTCTCTCTCTCTCTCTCCCTCTCTCACCGTCTCTCTCCCTCTCGGCAGAACAATAATAATGTCCGAGAGAGAGAATGACCCACGGAACAGAGGTTGCCAGTCTGTCCTGCCGCCTCTCTCTTCCGGGCGCGTTCCCAGGTGACTTCCTCATCCGGGCGCCCGCGCGCGGCCGCCGCGTGTGCTCGCGATCCCAAGGAACATTACCTCCGTAATGCAATGTGTAATTAGGGCGGCTCTAATTAAATTAATCAGGTTACTTTGGAAGCTATTTACAGGGTGATTACGAGCGGGGAGATTGCGTTATCGGCTTCTTTGTGCATCTTCTGCGCTCGCGGCCGCACAAACTCGTCCGAAGCAAAGCGCGGGGCCGTGAAACATTATACTAAACTGTTTTCGTCACCAGCAAATAAATTTCTGAAGCTGTAAGTCCTGCAGGCTGCCGCCGTCACTCCCTGTCACCGCGTCAGCTCCCACCCCGCGCCCGCGCGCGACAAATTGTCCGACAGTCGCGCGAGGGAGAACATAACGGCTTATGACAAGAGATGGCGTACCAAACGGCGAACACCTCACAACAAACAAAAGACACCTCAATCGGGACGGCGACAGGTGACTGTCGCGCGGCGGCTTGTCGGCGAGTGGTCAGACGTAACGACCGTCTTCAATCAGCAGCGCGCCCCGCGCAGCCACCGCCGCCTATCTGTCGCGCGGGTCGCATCTTCATTCCAGTTGCCGCGGTAGTATCCAGCGGCGCGCGAATCTGGATAACAGGTGAACACGCAAAGAAGTAATGTAACGACAAAAAGAAACGGTTTTCATTTTTTCCCCACCTAGTTTCATGCTTATTTTTACCTTAATACGACGAGGAATGGGGCTCCTCCTGGTAGTTGGAGAAGGGCTTCATCGCCACGACGACGACGAATAGAACTCCTTTTGCTGCTGGTGGTGCGTCCGTCCGTCCGTACGACGACACCGCGGAGGAGTGGTTTGAAAAAAGGGGGGGGTGGAGGGGGTGCGGGCGGGGGAGCGGGGGGGGGGAGGGGGGGAAGGGGGGGGGCAGCATCCCTGGGGATGATTCACGAGATGGATCATCCATTTACTTTCTGTCCCCACTGCGTGTCGTGTCCTCCGGGCCGGGCTGCTGCCGGGCCTCCATCTTGCTCGCTGCTCATCCTGTTCACTTCCTCCCGCTCCATCCCACAGCAGCAGCAGCAGCAGACAGCCTGCAGCCGGTGGATTCCCACGGCCAGTATACTCACGAAATTCGAACGCAGCCCTCTGTCATTTTCCTAAGCCCTTTTTAATGCTGAAAATTTCTTCTATATTGCGAGACCAATTGGAACAGCAAAACAGTTGTGACATTCCTATGAGGGGGAGGCTCACTTCGAAAAATCATTGTACAGACCCCCCCCACACACACACAAAAAGTCATTAACAAAACAAAGGAAATCAAAATCGAGGAGAAAGATGCAGAAAAATCCGACAAATCAAGAAAAAGCGAAATGAAATTGAAAAAATTTAGAAACGGGGGTAAGAGATCAAAATTGATCAAACAGTGACAGAAATTTTCCATTAAAAAATCGGAAGCAAAATAAAAACAAAAAACAAAAAACAAAAAACACATCAAAAATTTAAAAATTCTTTTAAAAAAGTCATGGAAAATCAAAAGTCTTCAAAAAATCTTTGTACACATTTTGTATGAGTGCTCCCGCCCGCCCTCGGACATTCCGCAGTTGTAACGTATTCTGTGAAAGGGGGCGAAAAAGGGGGAGAAAAAAAATTCCGCGCGCAGCAGCGTTGTTTCCGAATGTGGCCGGCCGCTGCGGCCGCTGCCGGCTCTCCTGCTCCTGATGTGGACAAATCATCATCCGCCTCCCAGTCATTTGGATCCAGCCAGGCAGGCAGCGCCGCGACCCGTCCGCCCCGCCCCGCCGGCCCGGGGCCTGCTGGCTGCAAAGGGCAGCAGAAATATCTGCGCGGCGCGCGGCAGAAACAGCAGCACAAAACGATGAGACACAAAGGGCTCGGGCTGACAATGAGATATCAAAACAAGTCGCCCGTTTGACGGCGCTCATAAATACGGCGCAACAATACATGATGATGGCCGTTTCCTCACCTCGCCACTGTCTTTTCTCTCTCTGTGTGTCTCTCTCCGAGTTTTAGACGCGGAGCACTTCTCACATTTTTGTTTCTACTCTTTAAGGAGGGCCAGCTTGTTTTGAAGCAGCTCGTTTTACCCCTTTTTTTGGCGGGGGTCGAGCATTCGTCACGCGGGGTGCGAAATGCAAAGTAAAGGCCCTACTCAGTGAAATCCGCAGCCGGCGTCAGGGCGCAAACTCAGGCAGGTGAATTGCAATGATAGATGAATAACTCATGTGGTTGCTGGGCAATGTGTCTGCCGTGGTTAGCAACACGTGCAGCCGGCCAACGTGTTTCGTCGCGACGGAAGATTTCTAAATAATCGGCCGGTTTTCCATAATCATGAATACGGTGCGTCGCTCCATTTCAGTGTGTCGTCGCAGGTCCTAGGTTGACTTCAAGGTGGCCGGCGACTAGGTGTCCAGGCGCGGCACCTCAACACCTCCACACGGGTCACGTGCAGACGTTGCCGTGAGATATGAAAAAATGCCATACCTCATGATAGAGATTTCATCAAATTGATTTTCAATATAAGGTAATATTTGATGTAATTTTGACAGCTCACTATTTTTAAAACACACTATGGCGAACGGATTGAAATTTGCAATCATTTTTCTCGTTGTCAAGACGAGAAGTAGGAATTGTAATGAGTCAAATGATAGGAATGGGACAGCGGGTTCCTCCAAGGGATCCTTCGAGTACACCCTTAAACAAAATCAGAAAAAAAAAAAAATCAAGAAAAATGAAGAGAAAAATCAAGAAAAAATCGGAAAAATCGGAGTTTTTTTTTTTTTTTTTTTTTTTTTTTTTCCAATCATGGAAAACTACGAAGACCCCTGGTTCCTCAGCCCGGGGTAAGGCCGACAGGTCGAAGCGCAGCAGCTACCGGGCCGACGCGGGCCGGCCGGGCCCTCCGACAGCGCCACAGTCCGAATACAGAATCTTTTCCAGAAACTTCACCTCCGCAATATAGTCGGCAAGGGTCACAGCGGCAGTCCGCGCAGCGTTGCCGAATCGTAGGCTATGACGTGCACGCCAGGTGAGTCCTGCCTGCGACCTTGACTTGTCGACCGCAATGGCAGTCATCAATCCGCCTGCATCACTGTCTCTCTCGCTCGCTCTCGCCCCCACTGTCTCTCTCTCGCTCGCTCGCTCTCGCCCTCGGCGACTCCCTCCCCCAGCAGCGTGAGCGGTCCTCTTTGCCCGCAGCCGTCTGATTCCGAAGATCACCCGGTCCTTGTCGCACTCATAGCGCCCTGCCGTCCCTCACATAGAGCACCCCGTGGGTGCGAAGAGGACGAAAGTACGAGGGTGACCTGCGGAATCAGAGGCCTGCAGCAGAGCTGGCACGGCACCGCAGAGACGAGCGAGCAAAGACCGTATTATCGCTCACCCTCTTCCGCCTTGCACCACGAATCCTGCCGACCGCTAGTCCAGAAATAATGCAAGTTGCACACACACGAACACACACGAACACACACACACACACACACACACACACACACACACAAGCACAAGCTTACACTTCCTAAGGTAGGCGAGAGAAGGGGGTGGCAAGATCAGGCCCTGCCAGGCCGCGCGGAGAAATTTGCGAGAATCCGGCGGCAGAACGTCGACACGACACCGCTGCACGCACGGCATGAGGCCCCAGGCCCCGTAGCCTTGACCCGTCGGCCCTCAACGACCAGCGATCAATCTCGAATCCCAGCCTGCAAGAGGTGGGTGCATCAGGTGTTTCTGGGAAACGCAGTAGCTGGCCACACGGCTATGGTGGCGACGACCTGAGACCGGCTAAATAAACAGTGTGAATAAATACAAAAATGTTTTAAAAAGCATTAAAAAAGAAAAGAAAAAGTAAAAATTGCTGCTCACAGGCTTACATCACTGTCATGGAAAGCGACCAAGTGACACAAACTTATGAGTGTTAAACATAGTGTCGAACACTTAAGAATGCTTAGCTCTTTAAAAAATATATTTTAAAAAATAAAAACTTCTCTTTGGGCACTTCTGGTGGCAATAATATAGGTCCAGCACATGATGCGCCGCGATAAAATGTAGAGTTTCTTGACCTAAGCATGTAAAATGGTTGCAGCTATAATGTGGTGCAAGAGAACTGTTGGACTTCTTGTGTCCTATGAAACATATTGCTAGTATATAAACTAGCCTATACGCATCTTATTTTGCCCACACTGAAAAAAAAAAAATGGACAAAGGACAGGCCTTGATATCATGCCCCAATGACAAACATGTTGCTGAACCAAGAACATTTTTAAACGGGGAGCAGAACAACCGCGCTGCTAAGTGCACGTGCACGGCACTGTTCTTGACCCTACATCAAAATGTTATTCGGGCAGCAACATTCGAGTCGTTGAGGCATGTTGTCTATAGGGCTGTACCCAGTCCCAGTGTATTTTGTTTTTCAGTGCAGCACTGTGTGGAACACTAGCAAGCGAGTGTCAGCTCAACTCTTTAGATTAAAGTGCAAACAGGGCGTATAGTGGTTGCATCTGGACCGATAAGTAAATGTGCACGCTTGCATGCTTGTCTGCGGGGGAGAACCGCGCGCGTAGGAAATTCGCGAAGATACGGGGTTGGCGTTGGCGGAACGGGAACTGTTTTCGGCAAAGAGATTAGGTATTTAACAGCACGGCCATTAGACGCGGCACCGCGCCTCGCGATGCTTATCTATGCCCTGTTCTCTTTTGTAATCAGCGGCGGCGTCTCCCACGAGTGCGCCGCCGCTCTCGCTCATGACGGTCCATTCATGTTCTCCAGCGCGCGCACTGGAGGGGCGGCCGCGACCAGCTCATCTGTGCACTCCTATTTAGTATTTCTGGAATTTCGTATGTATTTTTCGGCAATTTTTTCTTGTATTTCTTTTGTATTTTTCTCGAGGGGGCCACCACTTTGATTTAGAATGTGCACTGTGAAAAATTGTCGAAGGTTTACGGGAAAATTTTCCACGAAGTGGAGTTTTAAAATTACGATCACTTATCGTAAAATTACAAGCAGTACCTATCGACTTGAAATTCAATTACAAGCAAGAATCGTAAATCTACGAACATATTTTTCACAGTGTACACATGATTACGTGATTATGTACAGGGATAACACATGAATTTCTGGGGCTAAAACCATTACATAAGAACAAATAGGAGGAATTTAGTGAGAATTCTTCAATATTTGGTTAAGTGTTACGCGGATTACACAGGGATTACACTTGGAATTGTACACAGGCTTACAGGAGTGGTGGCCCCCTCGATTTTTCTTGTATTTTTTGATAAATATCTTGATTAATTTCCTAGTATTGTCATGTATTTCCTTGTAATGTTTCGTGCATTTCTTGGTGTTTCCTTAGAAATACGCTTGTATTTTTCTGTGTGTACACGATTTCTTCGAGTTGACCGCGCCCCTTGACCCGAGAGCCTCCGCGGCCGCTCGCGGACGCGATATCGTCTATGCCCCTCTCTCTCTATACACCACTTCCAACAGGTACACGCGGGAATCATAGAGAAAATAAAGCAGAGGAAAAAAAAGCATAGAAAGTAATAAAGTGCTCCCGGGGCCGAGCGTCGAATCGACGCTGGCAGGCAGGCAGGCAGGCAGGCAGGCAGGCAGGCAGGCAGGCAGGCAGGCAGCCCTGGCGGTGCGGAGCGGGCGGTGGAGTGGAGTTGCGCCTCAAGACAAATGGCGCCCTCTCTCCGATTGTGGGCGAAGAAAGGCCCTGACCGAGTTATCTCTCTTAACGGCCGGGTGCTTAGTGGCGGCCCCACGGCGCCTCGCACATTAGGCAAAACAATTCGACGATTTGAAGCAGGTGTCGCGCAGATTAGGGCGCGCGCAGTGAGAGGTTCCCGCGCGTCGGGGAGCACGGGGCGTGCGGTCCCGCTGCATTCAGGTCACCAGTGTGGCGGGCGTGTGACAGCGACGAGCCTGCCAGGCCAGGATCCAGGCTCCGGCAGGGAGGCCGCCGGCCGCCACCGGTCCAGGCAGCATCCTTTTCTCCTAAAAGAGTATCGAGGTCGTAACTTTCGGGTGAAAAGGAGAATTATTTTAAGTGGGCCGCCGGCACGTGGTTATTACGCATTTACCTCGCCATAAATAAGGCGGGGTTCCTGATGGAAGGGCCGACGCGTCTCAATCCACCTCACATTATTATCGTTATTCGATTTTTATCTCGTGCCGAGCCGGGCTGCTGCTGCGCGTTATAACGTTACAATGTGTGCTCAGCCCGGCCGGCCGACGAGTTATGAGGTGGGAGGAAGGGGAGGGGGACCGGCATTAGTGTCCAATTCGATAGCGATGAATAACACGAGCACAACACGTAATAAAACAGGCGTCTTCGGAAGTCCGTCAGTCTGGTAATGAAGGAGTGTTTACTTTCCAGGGCGACCGCGCCGTGCGCCAAGTCGCGGAAATGGGTTCGCGCGTTGTCTTTTGGTCAAAATTTTTGTTCCGCCTCGGAGTGAGGCACCAGGCGGAGTGCAGGGCAGTGCCGGCAGTGCCTGGAAGACCCGTCCACCATTGTTGTTTGCAGAGCGGTTTCCAGCTGCCTCTGCTCCCACGCGAGCCCCAGTGCCGCCCCTTCGTTTCCCCAGCCCCCCTCCCCCCCCCCTCTCTCTCTCTCTCTCTCTCTCTCTCTCTCTCTCTCTCTCTCTCTCCCTCTCCCTCTCTCCTCCTTCCCCTTTTCTCCTTCCTTCTCTCTCACATACCCGATTTTTCTTGTATTACTTTTCAGTCTTGCTGATAGTTATAGTTACAGCTACGCATTTTGAACAGCAAACACACAAACACACGTTCAATTGTTGCAACACTGGAAAAACAAAGGTGAAAATCTCTACCTTTAAAAGGCACTAACAAATTTTAGTACCTTTCGAAAGGCAATAAACCTTATTAGTACCTTTGGAAAGGCAATAAATGTGACCTTTCACACCTTTAGTTGGTTAGCTTGATATGAGTTCCACAGAAGTTTAATGCCTTTGAAAAGGCACTAAACTTCAGTGCCCCAGGAAAGGCACTAAACTGCACCCTTGACTTTAGTGCCCCAGGAAAGGTGTTGTTTAGTGCCTTTGTTTTTCCAGTGAAAATAAGCACTGAAAAGTATCTGTACCAGGAACAAAAATATAGCACTTGAAGGACTTCCACAACATTCCTTGCACCAGTTGTTGTTGTCCAAGGTGCCTTTTTAATTTCCACTAGGCCCATACGCCTTTCGAAACCTGGTCGGCCGAACGGTACTTGGGAATTAATTTTCCACGTGAATAGCTGAATTTCCATTAGTTCGCCTTCAGTGGCCCGCGCGCTCCCTTCGCCCGCGCGCCCTCCTGAAGTGTGACCGTCTTCAAACTCTTGCTCCCCCGACCTCCACTTCTTCTTTCGATCGATCACCCCCCCCCCTTTTTTTCCTCCCCCAGCCCCCTCCCCCTTTCGCTCCTGCCTTCGTTTTTTCCTCCCTGGGCGCTGGAAATTGATAGGTCAGACGACGGGCCGATGCGAGGACGTCACCCGGGTCCCTCAACCCGCGCCCCAGCTCACATATTTCGTACAATCTTTCTGACATTTGCGTCGCCCAACGGAGCGTGGCGCGGCGGTGCGGTGGCGGCGCGCAGCGGCGTAGTGGCGTCGCTTTCCCCTCCATTGGCCGCCATTTTGTTCCCCCTCAGCCCCGATGCCGGAGTAAGGGAGAAGGATTCGAATCAATCACATTGTATCAACTCAACGATCCGCCATGAATTTATCCCGCGCGCCTTCCGTTCGGTGCGGTGCGCGGGCGACTCCTATACTGCACTCGATCGTGCGGTAGAAGCAGGTCACGTGTGTGCTGCTTGCTCCTGCTGATCGACAAAACTGTTCAGCACGTACTTTCGTAAGGAAAATAAATAGTAAAACTACTTGCTATGTTTTCAAAATGGGAAAAGGACTATGACAAAATAATAATCATAAAACTTTGACAGCAAACCTCTACAGCATACGAAAAAGGTAACGTATTCCCAGAACGGAACTTTTAAAGAGACTAGAGTTAAAGCGAATTCGCTCCGCGCTTCTCCAAAGTCCTTTCCTCGGCGCTGCCCGCGCTGCCCGCCCTCCGGAACTGATAAATTCGGAAATCCTTGGGCTAGGCAGCAGCACCTTGTGGGGGGTTATGATCACGATGAGCCCCGTTTAGCATACGGCCGCTGCTCCGCGCTGCGCATTTGTTTTTCTGATGTCCTTGACGGTGTCGTCTGCTGGCGTCGTCTGCTAGCACGTTGCGTCGTCTGCTGCGGCGCAGTTGACACTTTGAGCCTCATTTGAAAGCGAGATGCGGGCGCGCGCGCGCGCGCGGGGGCGCACCGCTGGGGGTCCCATCCGTGTAGCAAGGTGGTGCCGTCGCTGGCCGCTGGATACGGTGCCGCGCAACGCCCACTAGATTATGCAAACAGTAGCGTCACAGACCGTAATCCTCCTCGCCTTGCCCGGAGGGGGGCTCCGCCGGGCTCTACCCCACCCGGCCCGGACCCGGCCCGGCCCGGCCCCACAACGCCGCGCCGAGACTAAGCCCCACGGAGCCCGGAGGCGGCCCGGAGGCGGCCCCGGAGGCGGCCCCGGAGGGGTGCGCCGCAGCCCTGATCCCGTGTCAATCAGCATGCAGTTGGCAAGCCCGCTCCTCAAATCCCCGTGGCGGCGGCCGCCCGCGCGCCCGGATACATTTTTTATTTCTTGTTTCTGCGCGCGCGCGCCCAAATTGAGTTTCTCTGCGGCGGCTCGCGCGGGAGTTTTTGCGGGCGGAATACACCGCCAGTCTCCACTCCGTCTTTCTTTTGGTCGACGTTCAACCCCGCAGCGTCATCCCCCGCGACGCTGCTCCACCCCCAGTCCGAACGCGTCCGTTCTCCACGAGGGAGCTATCTCAACATAGTGTTGTTTAAAGAATATTTGTCGAGTAAATATACTCGGATGGCGTCAAATATTTTCCAAATTTAGGCCCCGGTAAAATTGAGGGGGAAACAACTCAGAAGTTTGGTGTACACATTTTGTGCATTTCCGTGATTTTGGTTGTGAATTATCACGTAATTTTAGTGAATTTTGACTTTAATTTGTCCTAAATTTTTGTGAACATTCCCTTATTTTTCTGAACTTTTCCTTATTTTTTTTTCGTGGATTAATGAATTTTTTTCTGAATTACGAAGTGTACATAAATTTCAGAGTTGTTAACCCCCTCGGGTAAAATCAGCTCTGCAGCGCGTACAGTACAGCGCCGGTTAACGCTGGTAGGGTAACACTCGCAAGGCTCATGGCGGTTTGGCAAACTGCAAGGCCGCACACTAAGCAGGAGAAGGAGAGGGGTTGTGCAGAAGTTGAAGGGCGACGACGGCGCGCTCGAGGATGAAGGAGTTGGCAGAGCGGTGCTGCAGCTCGCCTGCATAATGCCACCCCCCATCCACCGCCAGGGCCGAGACAATGCCTACTCTTGGCAAACGCCCGCCGCATGCAAGGCAAGGGTCAATTGCAGTACGTATACAGTGTCCGCACTGGCCGCGAGCGGGGCGTGTTACACATTCAGATAACAGCGTGACCTGACCTGAAATAATAAGGCTCATATCTTCAAAATCATAGCAAACTTTGAGTAGAGCCACCAGTTCGTGAAATGACCATCCACGAAGACCAGCTATTAAAAAGAAATAATTTAAGAAAAATACGATTTCAGGAAATCCTGTAGGCACGAAGTTCGCTACTATTTTTGTTTCACAAAATACTTCGTTGGATGAGGGCAATAGATAATTTTTATAGAATTGAGCAGTTTATTTTAGAATACCATTTAAGGAAGAGGGCAAAAAACTGTTCTCGAATTTTCCAATCAGACTCTGTGCGCTGTGCCCGAGGCTGTGCCACAGCGGCCTGCTGGCCTATTCTGCTCTCTGATACCATTCATCCATCTCCCCTCTCTTTCTCTCCTCCTTACCGACCCGCACTTTCTATCTTTCTCTCGTCGACTACGATTGATGTGCTGTTCGCAAGAAAAGCCCCTGTGCGCTGGAGGTAGGGAGGGAGAGAGGGGGGGAGAGAGGGGGGGAGGGAGGGGGGGAGAGGGAGGGAGGGAGAGAGAGAGAGAGAGAGAGAGAGAGAGAGAGAGAGAGAGAGAGAGAGAGAGAGAGATGGAGAGAATGTGAGGGGGAGCGAGCGCAGCCTCTGGCAAAGACACTTCCCGCAAACACACACAGACACAGACACACACCACACACACACACACACACACACACACACACACACACACACACACACACACACACACACACACGTCCTTACGTTTTTCTTGCTGTTTTTTCCCTTCTCCTCTGCTTTAGTCGGTTTGTCGGACCTTATTACGATCGGAACGACACAAATCGCCGCACTGCCCTTGCGATTTCTTACCCCTCGACAAGGCGGCGCCTGTTGAACGGCGCCCGCGACAAAACAAACAGCCGCGACGACACGCACGTGGGATGGCACGGGGCGGGGCGGGGTGGGGTGGGGTGGGGTGGGGCATGGCGGGGCGGGGCGGGGCGGTTCCACGCTGACAACCACACCTCCGCGGCGGCGGCAGCTCCACGACCGCGGGGCCTCGGGGGCGATAGCCTAATTAAGACTATGCATCTCGCGGTGCGCGCCCGCGGGGGCCGTCACGCGGCCGTCACGGGGCCGTCACAGGACCGTCACGGTGTGACAACTGCCGGGACTCGTCATCGCCTCCCCCACCCCTTCCACCACTCTGCATATTACTCACGGACTGCCTCCCCCCCCCCCCCCCCCCCCCCCTTTCCTTTCCCCTCCCTCCACTTCCCTTTCCCTTCGTCGCGTCCGCGTCGTCCTGGTCTTCTCCCGGCACGCATCGTTCGCACCCCTTTTGTACCGATGCGCTCGCGATGTGGCCCGAGGGGTCCTTCACAATAAATTCAAGCGTACACCGATTTTTCTATTTTTTTTAATTTTTTTTTTTTTTTTTTTTTTTTTTTTTTTGATTCAGACTGATTTTTTTTTCTGATTTTTTTTCTTGATTTTGTTTCTGAAATTTTTAGTATTCTTTTTTCAAGGGTGTACACTGAGTGTTTTGGGGTGAAGGACCCCTTGGTGTGGCCCGCAGGTTTATTGATAATTCCACCTTCTGCGGACATACACGAATACGCATTATACACTGAAAATCTACGAGTCATAATTTCTCGCCCCATACGAGTGAGAATTTGAGGGCAATTTTATTACTCTCTGGAGAGTAAGAATTTTTTTCCTCGCCCTTTATGAGAAAGAATTTTGAGACCCCGCCCAAATAAAGTGAGAATTCGTGCTCAAATTAAGTGAGGTTAAAAAATCCTTACTCAAATAGAGCGAGGCTCAAAAATATCTCGCTCGAAAAGAGTGAGGTTGAAAATTCTCACTCAAATTTAGTATGGAAAAGTGTCCTCTCCCATTTTGCGTGAGAAATTGGATTCCAGGGTTTGCAGTGTAGCTGTACCACGAGGTATCACTGCGTGGAAAAAGGTTAAAGGATTTACGTGAAAATTTTCTACGAAGTGGAGTTGTAAAAATTACAACTAGAAAAGGTAAAATTACAAATACTACAGGTCAACTTGAAAATTAGAAACGTGAAAGGACGGGTTGCAGTAAATTTACAGCTTTGTAAGTCAAAACATAACATACACTGTGAAAAATATCCTTGTAAATTTACGACATTTTTTATAATTTTGATTTACAAAATATGTCGTAAATTTACGACAGCCCATTCTTGCTCGTCGGTCAATTCCATGTCGATAGAGAGTGCTTGTAAATTTACAATTTCAAATTGTAATTTTACGACTTTTATCATGGAAAATTTTCCCGTAACCGTTACGAGTATTTTTCACAGTGTATTTCACAAGTTATAATTTACATCATATCTCGTCAGTAGAAATTTATCATTGGCATATTTCGTAAATCTTAATTTTCTACATAAATGTATTTTGTAGAAAATAATTTACAACATAAATCAAGAACTTGCAATGATACTTTTCACAGGAATGATTCGATACAGGCGCCTCGTTCCATCTCCGAACAGGAAAAAAAAAAAAAAAAAAAAAAAATGACGCGGAGAGTGCGCCATCCTGAGACTAGTAGTCCTAGTAGTACTCCTTTTGACACGTGCGGTTGTCAGCAAACAAAGTGCACGTCAATATTTCAGGCTCGCGATCAATCACAATCAGACCCGCTGGCATGCGTTTCACGTGTATGTGGGCACAAGGGGAAGCGGTGCAGGATGGTTGGGGTGGTGGTGGTGGTGGTGGTGTACATGCTTTTCCGGGGCGGGCCTGGGAATATGACGCGCCACCCACCCGGCCTCGTCCATTTTTGATGCGTTATGTGTTGCGCGGGGAAAAAGACTATGGATGCCGTGCGCGCGCGCGCGGTGGAGAGAGGCCAAGAGGTGAAAGGGGTGCGGCACGTGAAGGGTGGATCGCAAATCGGGCAGTGCACCTGCTGCGTAGGAACAAATCTATTGGTGCGAATGTTGTTATAAAGTTACAGAAAATTCTTGATATCGGCACAATGGTCAGGTCATAACGCAAGAAATGTGAAAACCGTTTTGAATTTCGGGGGCTGTAAATTACTCCAGTAAAACTTTTTTAACAGCTCTAAGCCCGTCTTATATTTTTGACATTTAAAAATTTCGCCCTAAAATATTAAAGTAAAAGTCAGTCAAATCGACTGCCTAAAAAAAATTAACACATTACTTAGCAGTGGTGCTTTAACAATTGAATCGATACAGACAATTCCTCTCATAACATCGATGCGACCTGTAAGCGTTTATACGTACAAAACTGTATTTTTCCGTTGATTGCAATGTTTTGAACGCCCAGTGTGTCCCCCTGCCGCCCCCCCCCCTCCCCCACCCCGCCGCCGCCTCGCTACGATATTAATGGCAGGAAACATGACAAATGACGGACGTCCACACGGCAAAGCAAGACGGATCGCGAGGCCGGTTCCGGAAAAGCAGAGCATCGCGCGTCTGTCTCCGTCGCTCGGGCCGCAGGGGCGGCGGGTGCGACAGAGAGCGCACAGCCACCCCCCGTCGCGGACGCAGCGCCTGCCAGCCCAGGACGGCGGCGCGGCAGCCAGCAGTGCAGCCCCCGCCCCGCCCCGGCCAGGCCCACCCGACACACAAAACGCACTTTTCCCCATCCCTACATTTCCCCGCACCGCCGCGCCGCTCGCGTCCCTTTCCCCTCGCCGCAGAGCGTTATATTGTGTGTCCGTATGTTTAAAAAGCGCGCGCGCCACGCATTTTGCCTACCACCGCCAGGGGCGCGACGCAATAGGCAGAACAGAATTTTTGAAAAAGAAGACTTCTACACGAGAAGAAACTGACCTCCTTTCGAAAAAATAAAAATAAAAAAACTCCGTGTTTACAGCTACCGATTAGTCGCTTCGAGTTTTTTATTCTATACCTCCTCAAAATTAGCTGAGGCTTATAATGATTTCTCCTCTTGTGGCATATCATGCAAATCCATTTTTTAATTTATTTATTTATATATTTTAAATGTTTTGCAGTGAGTAGGTTGATCGAGGGGGAAAGCACTAGCGTAATCACTCGTACACCCAGGCACGTAATCAATGCGGAATCACCTGTATTTCAGGCGTAATAGCCTGTTTTTAAAGGCTGATTATCGATAAAATATTAAAAGTAATAACCTTATTATGTATGTTAAGCAGTAAAATGACTTAAACAACAAAAAAATGGTGCAAACATGCATATTACCCGGCGTAATCGCGTAATCACTCGTACACCATTTTCAGGAGTGCTTTCCCCCTCGAGGTTAATGGTTGATTTTGTTTATAATTTTTTTTTTTTAAAGGACAGTGACGTAGGGCTAGTGTAGGCCCGCCCCGCGCATGCCCGCGAAAACCCCAGTGGCAGGGTAGCAGCAGCAGCAGCAGCACACGCACCATTCACAGAGCTCATATTTGCCCGGGTAATATATTTCTCATATTAATGCGACGCAATCACTTACTCGCCATTGTTGGCGCCAAGTATGAAACTCGTCAGCGCACACACGCACACGGCCGCGCGTCCCCCGTCATTTTTCAGACGCAGCCAGGAGCGTTTTGCACTGAGAGGCGCAGCGGAAAAATGCGGCGCGATGTAACTCGAATCTTGCAAAAAGGTTGGATGTGGTGGATGGCCACGTGGCGGCAGTGGCGGCGCGGGGGAGCCAGAGTCGAGGCGAGGGGTCCCACAACTCTGAGAAATCTTGTACACCTGATCTACAGATATCATAGATTTCACATGATTTCATATGATTTCAACAGGATTTCCATTGATTTCAGTAGTAAGATTTTATCGATTGATTTCCGAATGAATTCCACTGATTTCCAAGTGGATTATCCACTGACTTGAAATGAATTTTATTAATTTCAAGTGAATTCCGCTGATTTCAAATGATTTCAAGTGAATTCAACTGATTTCAAATAATTAATTTTGCAGATTGTACGGCGACTTGTAGTGAATTCAAGTGATTTCGAATTGATTTCATCTATATTCATGGAGAATTCGAGGAAAAATCCGTGGCGCTTCCATGTGAATTCGAAGGAATTCGAGTGATTTCCAGTGAATTCATAGGATATCATGTGATTTCAAAGAATTAATGAGAATTCATTGATTTCAATAGGACTTGGGTGATTTCTTAAAATTTCCAAATGATTTCGAGAGCCTTGTACATCTAAATTCAAGAGTTGTGGGCCCCTCGGCATGCGTTCTCCGAAGCCTGGTGGTCACGTATTTCGGCCGCGTCTGTTGTTGCAGCGGGCGCACATCATTGTTGACCCGGCCAGTGTTCTGGTTAAACGGACATTAGCAGGCGATGCGACCGACCACGCCGTCGTCCCGCCCGCGCGCTCCCGAACGTCCTTGAGGTGTCTGCGAGCAGCTTATTGATGACGGGCCAGGTAGGACTGGACTGCTCACCTGGGTGTCAGTCAGGCACCTCTGCTGCTGGGCCGGCCCGCCGCTATGCGTTGCATTCAACTGGCCTGACCTGCAAGGTCAACGCAGCCCAGCCCAGCGCAGCCGGCGCGCGAATAAGAGCCTAGAGTCACGCACATTCCGCTCAGGTTAGGGACCCAACCCGCGGGTGAGCGGAGAGGATCATTTCCATACCCACTGACACCGCCCATGTGCCGACCACATTTCGCACTCACAGTCTCCTCTCTCTCTCTCTATCTCTCTATCTCCCCCCCCCTCCCCCCCCTCCCCCCCCTCTCTCTCTCTCTCTTGCCTGCTAGGTCCCCCCTCCTTTCTCCACTCGCCACCCACCGTACAAAAGCACTATGCAAAGTGACAGGCCGCACGCCACACGGTCAGCTTATTCCACTTGTTTCCGGAATTCGCACGTCTAATTATTCGCGAGCGAGCAACGACATAAGGAAAATTGACACGCCGGCCGCGTCGCCGTTCCATCGCCGACAAAAGGCCGCACCCCTGGCCATTCAAAAACAATAAGCCAGATGCGGAAACTGGGTCAGGCCCTTTTGTAGTTTAAGGTCGAGGTCCCTCTGCGGCCGCCGAGGAAGTGATTGTCATTACGACGCTGGCTTTGTCGCAGAGAGTCAACAGCCCTGCAGGAGGCGGGCGTACGCAGTGCCCGCGTGTCCGTCCTTTGCAAAACCTCCGCACCCGTGTTGCGGCCGAGGCATATGATTTTCGGCAGCGCCCCGCCCCGCCCGTTCCACGGCTATCACGGTAAAAGCAACGTCTGATTTATTGCGGAAAATAAGGGGAGAAAAACTGTTGATTTTGCTGAAAACTTGTCAGATTTTAGAATGATTCCGTAGAAAATTAGGGTTTTTTAAATTTTTATTTATTATTTTTCTTTGGAGGGGACTTTATCAAAATCTGAGGAATTATTATCAGCGAGTTTTTCAAATTTTAACGATTTTCCTCAAAAAGTATTTTTTTTTTTTTTTACCTTGACAGTAATGTGGCTCGGACCAGACGGTGTTCTCATATCACGTCCGCACAGGAAGTGCGGCGTGCGAGGCAAGTGACAATATCGCAGCCCAGTCCGATGCGAAAAATTTCGCATTTGTGGCAGATGTTTCCGTGTATGTGTGTGAGTGAGAGAGAGAAGCTGGGGCAGACAAACCACGTCAGAGCAGCTTGGCCGCATGCGCGCGGCGGGGTAAAAACTGCAAGCAGGACGTCTTTATTATTTCCAGGCGGGGGCGGTGATATTGCCGAGGAGGGCGAGGCGGCGGGAAAATAAGTACATTTCGAGAGATAAGAATCCTGCTCGCGGAGCGCGGACGCGTTCGACTCGTTTCTCAACTCGTCTTCTATACAAAGACGAATGCGCGCGGATGCGATCGCGGGCCCCGCGATAAGCCAAGGCATCAGCAGCCCCAGTTTCTCTCCGCGAAATGAATGAATGAAAAATTTCCGCACGCGCTTCGGCGAGCCCACTTATTGGCCCAATTGGCCAGCAGCAGCGCGCAAAAAAGGCAAATGCGTGTAGGCGATTGGCGTGCCAAAGGGCTGTCATCGCGACCAGTCCTCCCGTCGACAAATGCCGTCCGGTGTTCGAGCCCGACTCGAGCCGTGTCCGCTTGGCGCACGGACTTGCGAAATTCAATGCACTTTGTCTTGCACTCAGCACTGCGTCGAGAGGAAATAGAAATGTTTTACAAGCAGCAGCGGGGTATAGGGAAAATAATTTCAATAGTGCACCGTGTTTTCGGACGCGTCCTGCCAGAGGGCGGCGCGGCGCTTCAGCGCGTGGGTGGCAGCTGATTGATATCCTGCGCCCCGGGCCGCATCCGAAAGCGCCGCGTACGCCAACATCCGGGCGTCGTCGCGCACCCCGCACTCGGCACCACGGAGTCAGTCGGCGTCGCGGCAGGGCCGGGCCGTGTTCCTCGTCGCACTCACGGGGCACGGCACGGCCACCCCCAGCATAGGGCGCCGCCATGGGTGCGACGAGGATGGAAGCGCCGCAGCCTGCGGAGGACGCCGGCAGGGGGCGCGCGGCGCGTCCCGCGAGGCGCAGCGCGGCGTCTCCACCCGCGCGGGGCGCCGCGGCGCCCGCCGGCACGGCGTAGCGACGCCGCATCATCGCCATCATGTCGCAAAACGGCGCAGAACGCGAGAGACGCTCGCGTTTTCGCGAACAAACGACCAAGACGCAAGGGGGAAACAACTCTGAAATTTGTGTACACCTCGTAATTCAGAATAGTTCAGAGAAATTAAGAAAATTCAGGAAAATTCAGGAACATGCAGAAAAATGAGTAAAATTCAAGCACAATTTATAAAAATTGAGATAAAATTGAAGCGAAATAAACAAAAATTCAATTCTAAAATCACGAAAATTCAATAAAATTTACTAACATTCTCGAAAATTCAGAAAAATTCAAAAAATCTGCACACCAAAATTCGGAGTGGTGTCCCCCTCGCGAAGACGTCGTCGTCGTCCATCACAGCTAACGAAGCACACGAGCGATCGCGCGCGCGGGAGCGTTCGAAAACGGAACACAACCGCGACGTCTCTGTTCCAAACGGGGATGTGATTAATGCAGCACAAAGCGGACAGTGTCCACCTCATTCAAGACCGGCGGCCAGGCGGCGGCGGCGGCAGCGTCCCACCGGATGTCCTAATGGATCACTCCAGATAGCAGGCAGAAAAGCTGGGCAGCAGCGAGAGGCGTTTTTGATGCCATTAGTCAGGTTCGGCTCGGAGCCGTCAGCGCGAGCCGGCCAATGGGAAGCGTACGGGGGCTCCCACATCCATTAGCAGCCCGCTACTGCACGCGGTCCACGAGCCTCAATGGCAGTATGCTATACGAATCAATGTATATCTCAGAAAACTCTTTGCAAAACTTTTGTATCAAGTTTAATAAAAAATAAAAATAGGTGTGTGCTTGCCTTTGTGCACACACTTATTTGAAGTGTGCCTGTGCCTGCCAGAGAACACGTAGACTTGTGGGCTTTAACTAAAAACGAAGACACATTTCAGTGTGTACGATGGCAATAAGTATACACGCATCTGAGTTATTGCAAGTGCGCGCCAAATGTGTGTGTGTTCGCTAGTAAGCATCTACATGTGTGCGCTTGCAAGTAACGCTAAAACATGTGTGTGCTTGCAAGTAACGCTAAAACATGTACAAAGTATACACACTTTGGATTGCACTGGAACTTTACTAGTATTCCTGCAATTTTATTATAATTTTTTTACGCAAACTGGCGTCTGAAACACAAAATAAGATTTATCACACATGCGTGTAGTATGATTTTTTGACCACATATTTTGTCTAATTATTTGATTTTTCTTTTAGATTTTCAAGGAAAATATCTCCCTTTATGATAAATTATGGTCTTTCACCCACATTTCTGAGTTAATTCCACTTTTATTTCGGTGTTTTGTTCATTTTTCTCGATTTTTCGGATGTATCTATATCTTTCTTTTTTATTTCTTTAAGATTTTTTAATTAAGTTTTAAATTATTTTGGGGGGACCGTACAGTGACGTTTCGAAGTGACTCCCCCGTCGGGATTTTCCTTCGCCATGCGGCGAACCGGCACGTCGAATGGGGAAGTCCCGGGAAGTCCTACCTCGACGTTCCTCAGTGTGGCGAGTGCGGGATGTTGCACACCACACAGCTGATCCGTGTTCGGTATTCGCGCGGCTGCGGCACGCACGCACGCACGCATGCACGCACGCCTCACTCAGCCCGATGAGTTGCAGGAACAACTCGCACGACGACGCCGCGGCGGCGACGTGGATCATGCCGAGTTTTTACAGTCATCAGTCAGCCGCCTGCCTTCGGCCTGTCAGCGGCCCGACCAATGGCAGCGCACGCAGCGTCATTAGGGCCGGCAGGGGCGGACCGGGCGAGGGGGAGGGCCCCCGAGGGGGCACGGGGGGCGGCGGGGGGCGGCGGGGGGCGGCGGGGGGCGGACCCAAGGGGCACAGCCTTGGCCCACCACTGCCACCACCGGCCCGCCGCCGCCGGTATCCGATGGGATTTTCATACAATGTAATTACTGTAAGCCTTACGGCGCGCGCACTACTATTTCCGGGAGGGAACGAGAGGCGCGCACCGGAGCATATGAAAAATTGCGATTGACGCGCGCGTCATGATGCTTGCGCCCGCGTCAGAGAGGATGTACGCCCGCAGCAATACTCTCGTGTGTGTGTGTGTGTGTGTGTGTGTGTGTGTGTGTGTGTGTGTGTGACTGTGTGTGTTTGTGACGGTGTGAGTGGATAATTGAGTCCCGAGTTATCCGGGCGGCTCTGCATTATTCCTTATCCTTCCTATCCCACATACGCGCGTCAAAAGTGCGATGAGTGGAGCGGCTGCGGCGGCCGCAGCTCAATGGCGGATAGAGAGGGACAGGGGAGAGGGGGTAACACGCGAGGGGGCGATCACTCACATAAAATCAGTACCATGTTTTGTTTTGTTTTCCATTAAATTTCGTTGATTTTTTTTTTAATTTTTCAAGGAAAATTTCTGCCACTTTTTGATAAATTTTGATCTTTTACTCACATTTCTCAATTTTTCCAATTCTGCTTTGGCCTTTTGTTTATCTTTTCTCGATTTCTCAATGAATCTTTCTTCTCGATTTTTCTAAAAAAAATTTAAAATGATTTTATGGAGACGCACAATGATTTTCCGAAGTGATCCTTTCCTCGGTAACACGGCTCGACGAAAGGGGATTTTTGATCACAACAAAAACGAGCTCGCCGCCACACTCATTTATCCGCAGTCGGAATCGCCGCCGTGGCCGCGGCCGCCGAGCGCGTGAATTCTTGTAGAAAAATGAGCGATTGCACGATGTGCGTGGCCCCCGGGCCCGGGGCTAGGGCTGGTCTGGCAAGACGATAGATTGCGTTTGCCATTGTGAGAGACAGACTCGGAATAAGGTGGATAGACGTGCGAGCATGCGCGCGCGCGCGCGCGCGCGCGCGTGTGTGCGTGTGTGTGTGTGTGTGTGTGTGTGTTCTGAGAACGGGTGAGGTCCGCCCCGACTCCATCCATCAGGACATCGGCGGGAGGCTGTCAACCCGTCCGCTCCGTCAGCCAATGGCGGTGCGCCCGGAGGCCCACGTGGTCGTCCCGCTGATCCACCCCTTCCTGGTGCTGCCGCAGACCCCCACTCGCGAGGACACGTCCGTCAGACGGTCTAAACGTGTGTGATGGAGGACGAGGCCTTTCTTAAGCGCAAACGTATTTACCTCTCTCCGCGTTGGGTTGAAATGTTTCGTTGCACGGTAGAAAACAAGCTCTGGGATTCTCATGGTAGTTGGAAACCAGGAGATGCCCTGGAAATCATTTCCAGGGCATTCTCTGGATTTCCCACGGGATCACTGGAAAAAAAAGGTGCTATCTAATGCCTTTTAAAGGCGTTAGTGAAATAGTGCCTATAGAAAGGCGCTATCGCCTCTCAAAGGTGTTGTTTTTGGCCCTAATCGTGCCTTTACAAAGGCATTGTGCAGTAACACCCCATAAAATTCAATAGCACCCCAAAAAGGGTGTTATATAGCACCTTTGTTTTTCCAGTGATCCCCTGGAAATCATTTCGAAGGGTATAAATGAGCTCGAAAAGCAGAAGAAGAGTCCTTCGTCGACCCACGAGTGCCATCTTCTGTTAAGTACAGAGAGACTACCGTCCAATTCATTTATAAACACACGCGTCGATGTTTTGTTTTGAAAGCAGCAAACGGCAAAAAGCCTCGGACGATTAAAGCTGCATTAACGAGGGTGGAGGGCGAATGTGGTGGCTCTCGTATCATCAGAGAGGGTCCTAGCGCGACCGTTTCTCACAAAAGTCTTCGTTTTCTTCCTTTATTGTATCCGCTCCATTTTTGTTCAAACGTCACGTAATTCTGGAGGGAGGGCGCGGGGTATTATAGAGGTTCGAGACTGCGCTGCAGCCCGACGGGCAGGTATTAATGCCGGCCAGGTGAGAGCGATGAACAACAGGTGCGACACACACACACACACACGCACACAGCGAGAGACAACCCGTGCACAAATCCCATAACACCAACATAACACCTCTCCGAGCCATACCCACCCACACTATAAGGCACACGAAAATTAATAAATGTTCGCGGGCGAGCGCTGCTCCGGGGCGCTTTCCCGACAGAGACGCATTCCGACAGCTGTTGCCGTCCCACACCACGTCGTGTTGTCCCAGCTGCAGATGGATGTCGTCGCCGTTGACGAGAATCGCTTCGCCATGCTGTGCTGACGGGGCCGACGGGCGTCACAATCTCCTGACACCCCTTTGCCACCCGAAGCTACGCTCGCTTCCCCGCGGGGCATCGCAAGATATGTCTTCAGATACACCGAGGGTTTGAATATTTCCACCGCGGACAGTGAAGTCTGGTCTTCTCCGCTGCTGCTGCTGCTGCTGCTTCTACAGCTGCAGCGGACAATGGTCGCGGCGGCGCCGCCGGCCCGCGGGCGTGGCGCACTTGAGAGTCCAGTCGCCTAAATGTGACTTTAACTACCCCTAAATGGTTCATCAGGGCTGGCGGGAGGGGTGCGCCCTGGCCCGGCCGGTGGTTAGACCCCGTGACTCGTTTAGGTGGGCCTAGAGAGGGTCCCCACTCGCGCGTATAGTTAACCACTGGGTAAAGCTAGTGCTTTTTCCCCGTCAGTGCTGGCCTGACAAAAATTTCACGCGACTGGTCCGCGTGGTGCTCTCTCTCTTTCTCTCTCTCTTTCTCTCTCTCTCTCGCTTCCGCGCTGCCTGCACTACTGCTGCTGCTGCTGCTGCTGCTATGGCTGTTCCGCCGGCGATGCGGCCAAAGGCGAGATAAAAATGCGGCGTGTTGGTGGACATCCATCAGCCGTCACACACAAACACTTCTCTCCCTTTTACACGTTTTGAGGAACTTCTTCTCTTCCGTCTTCCTCTCCCTTTTCTTCCAGCAGCAGCGGCAGCGATGCGCGCGGCTCTCGCTCACTAGTTTTTTCCTCCCTTTCCTCCCTGTCCGACGGGACGCTTTTTGGACAGAGAGCGGCTGCTGTGTTGGTTGTTGTTGTTGTTGTCGTGGTTCGCGCGCTGCGCTCCCTCCTCTTTTTCTAGGGACATGAACATTTTCATAAGCCCTTCGTGCGTTTAAGTCACGAGCGGCCGAGGCGCAGTGCGTGATGGGGCCGCGCTGTGTGCAAGTCATCAATTAAAAAACCATTACGGCGCCATCACAGCGCGCCCGGCCCCGCCTGGCCCCGCCCCGCCGGAGCACGCCGCGGTGGAAAATGGCAACGGAGATGGTACACTGGAGTAGAAGTGGTGTTGGTGGGGAGCCGCGGGGCGTATATATTTCTAGTGTCGAGGACGACGCGCGAGAGTGAGAATTTGATGAAGCACGACGACGCGGACAAGTCCACGGCGCCGAACCGCGGGAGAAACAACACATCTCTTCGACAAGGAAAAAGAGAGAGATGAAGTCAACAACACGAAGAAAAGCTGTTTTTTAGTCCAGGAGTAAAAATGATTCGCAATGGCACCAGGAGTATTTTACACATCACTAGTGGGGAAAAAATACACTTAATCCAGATATCCAAAACACGCGCTTAGATCCAAGTTTAGGGGGAAACAACTGTAAAATTTTTGTACACCTCTCACTGGTAAAACAAATGTGCAGCTTTGCACACTTAACGTGTGCTTTTTATACAGCTTTGCACATACAAGGTGTCGAGTTTTACTAGACAGTACAATAGCGTCTAAACTTTAAACATCTCGCAAGTGTCGAATGTTTGCACACTTGGACACATGCACCAGCTATTGGGAAGCCATAACAGACGTCGAGAAACTGCACACTTAATGGTGTGCAGTTTATTAAACGTTTCGGAAGTGTCAAAACATTGCACACCAAATGACGTTTAGTGAAGCTCGACACCTTGAAGTGAGCAATCTTTGCACATTTGGAACTAAATTGATGTATTAAAACTAAACATTTGTTTTACTAGTGATCTGGTAAATTCAGAAAAAATACAGGAAAATGCCGAAAAAAATTACGAAAATTTATGAAAATTCATGAAAAATTCACGAAAATTCACACAGATATAGGTAAAATTTAAGGGAAAGGGAAGAAATTCTATACAGATATATTTTTAAAATACACACAAATTCATGAAAACTCAAAAAATGTGTACGTTAAAATTCCGAGTTGTTCCCCCTCTCGATCTAAAGTACTTGGACCAAGTGTACGTTGTACTTCCTGAGTGAAAGAAGCCGCGTGATGCTGCGCGCGGCTGCGTCTCGGATCAGGCGGCCGCCATCTTGCCGCCACCGAATCAAAGAATGAAAGAGAAACAAAGACATCAAGCGGTAATGGAGTTTATGCCGGCATTGGCTTTTCCTCCCGCCTGACGTCTCCCTGACGGACGTCTGACTGATGACGGACCGGGACGAACACCCAACTTCACTCCGCTCCTGTGGGATTGAGAGGTCAATCTCGATCCCACCGCCGTTTGTTTCCCTGAATTAAAAGAGGAGGGGAGGAAAAAGAGGCGAGGCCGCCGTCGCAGCGGCTCGCCCGCACAGCGCCGGGAGCTGCGGGCCGGCCGAGGGGAAAACGACTCCGAATTTCGGTGTACAAATTTTGTGAATTTTTGCGAATTTTCATATTTTTTTTGTGAATTTTCGTGTTTTTTTTAATTGAATTTTTAGTGATTTTTTTGCTGGAATTTGACGTAAATTTCTGCGACTTTTAGAGGAGTTTTCCTGAATATCTTTGAATTTCATTGAGCATCTTAGAATTTTCCTGACTTTATCAAAAGTTTCCTGATTTTTTTTTTGAATTACGAGGTTCACAAAAATTTCAGAGTGGTTTCCCCTCGCGGCCGGGGACTGGAGGTGCGCGGTGCGCAGAAGCGCCCTCGAGTCATCCTCGCGGCGCAATTCGAGCAATCCCCTTTTTTTAATCAGTCTCCGGTGCCGGGCTGAATAACGACCAGTGAGACGCGTGTCACCTCTCCCCGGCTCTCTCTTATTTGGAATTAATTCGATAACCGACGACCGGGGGAAATAAAAAGGGAAAGAAAATTGTGGCGATGAGTAATACCTAATATTGGGTAGAAATTTCCCGAGCGCCCGCGTGAACCGCAGCGTTAGAGCCGAACCCGTCGCGGGGTCAAACCACTGCGGCGGCGGCGGGGAAAACTATGCAACGCGTCCGAAATGAAAGACATAGGCCCGTGCATTCTGGTTAGGCCCGGCGCGGCCTAAGATTCGTAGGCAGCCGCTCACCACAAAACTAATTATCCTGATTAGTTTTTAATGAGCGCGTTGGCGGCGCCTAGGCCGGCACCTCAGTCGCCATATTGGACCGGTGCGTGTTTGGATCGGCCCCTGGGGCCGCACGGCCCTCGCACGCAATGTACTAGCAGCCGAAAAAATAAGGGCCAAATCTTGACTCGATCATTAAGAATTTTTTAAATATTTTTTCTATATATCTATAAAAACGCGCTGAAACTAGGCTACTACAGTACACTGCTAAACCGAGTGCGCAGCTTTTCAACACCTGTACACTGTAAAAAAAATACAGATTTTTGTATCAAATTTAATACAATTTTCTGTATCCGGGCACTGTGACGCAGAAATTTGTATCGCTGACACGTATATATACGTTTGTTTATAGCGAGTAAAGTGTTCAACTCAATATCTGTGCAATTTTATCGCACAGCAAGATAGTGGCCTTGCTGTACACTTGCAAGAGTACAGCTGCCGGGTCCAATACTTCAAAAGTGTAAAACTAGCGAGCTCAACACTTGCAATTGCTCAACCGATGGGTCGAACACTTGCACATGTTGACCTGACAGTTTCACACTTGTGTTAAGCAGTTGCACACTTGTTTTTACAGTGCACATGTAAAATTACCACGGCTACTTGCAAAGTTACCACAGTTACTTGTAAAATTACTACAGTTTTCTGTCAAAGAAACACATTTTCTGTAATTTTACAAGAAAAAGCTGTGTAAAATTACAAGAATAGTAATTTAAAAGAAAAAGTGTAGTAAATTTACCATAGTTTGTAAAATCACCACACACCTTCAGTAATAAATTTTACGAAAACTTCTGTACAATCACTAATATTTTTAACAGCAAGTGGCACATGTGCCAAAGTGGAGAGCATCTTCCAATTATCTTTCCGGTTCTTTCCGTGCTCCGCTGCCGTGTCGGACTGAGCGCTATTTGCTGCTGGAACATATGAAGACAGGCGGGCGGGCGGAGGCATCCCTCTCACGACTCATTGCCTCAGTGCGCGTGATGGAACGCAAGGTGTGATGCGATTTTGATGGTGAGAGGTTGGGGCAAAGCGTGACTCCGGCGCCTCGGGCAAGTTATACCCGCACCATAAAAATAAACCTTGAATTTAGAAACAAGCGAAACTTTTACAAATTCGTAAGTGAAAGGATTTTTAAGAAAGGTGTCCGCTCTTAACCGACAGTAAAACAACAATCAGGTGTAGTTCACAGTACATTATCCCTCATACCCAACCGCACACAGAGAAAGGAACGCTGAAAATCGCCTGCAAATCTCTCAGCCACGAGCCAGCAGCAAACGGTCCGACAATCAACGACAAAAACAACAGCAGCAACACGGGGTGGTGGCGTGCTCGCGTGCTCAGAGCACTAAAGTAAAAGCCTTTCGGAACGTGTATACACACAACCACAATGCCGCCATTACATCGTTACCCAAGAGCATCTGCACCGTTTGATAAAATTAGCCTCGATGACACCGCTCTCTCTCTCTCTCTCTCTCTCTCTCTCTCTCTCTCTCTCTCTCTCTCTCTCTCTCTCTCTCTCTCTCTGTTTGAATTTTCTGAGCACTGAGGAATGGAGTACCTGTTCCACCTTTGCAGCACGCTATGCACGGTAAAAACAATGTCCGATTTTTTTAAGGAGAAACGGAAAACTTTGCGGCACTGCATGAGTTAAACTCCTCAGATTTTGAGGAATTTTCCTTCAAAAACGTGGGATTTTTTTTTTAGACTTACTCAAAACCTGCGGAATTTTTCTCAAAGTTACGGAGTGCCTCACAGTTTTCCCCTTTTCCTCAGAATATTAAACATTGTTTTTACCGTGTGAAAATATGTACCACGTGGCAATAACTTTCACGACTTTTCTGCTTTTCTTCCTGATCAAATCCGACCGCAACTCATCCAAAATTCAAGTCGATTTGCTCCTCCTGCCACCCACACCCCCACGGCTCGGCTGCCATGCCGCCCCCCGAAGCCGGCCATCAGGACCCTGCAAACTTTGAGTGCAGCTCCATCAGCAGGAGCAGGCCGAGGCGGTGGAGAGGGAGAGGGAGAGGGAGAGGGAGAGGGAGAGGGGGAGAGAGAGAGAGAGAGAGAGAGAGAGAGAGAGAGAGAGAGAGAGAGAGGGAGGCGAGGAGAGTGACACGGAATGATGGAACGTTGGGGAAAGGAAGCAGCAGGACCTCAGCACCGAGACGAGGAGCAGGAAGAGGGTGCGGGAGTGGTGCGCAGCGCAGCGGCGTGCGGCCGGGAGCAGAGAGGGCGACACCTTGCACGCGGGGGGCTGCCTGTCTTCTTCTCATCAATGAATGAAACTTCTTGAATGAATCGAATCCCCGGAGTAAGATTCACTTTGAAAGCGTAACTCGGGAAACGCTTTATTTCTTCTTTATTTGGACGTATAAAGCCGAGGGGAATACAACTATGAAATTTTTGTACACCTTGTGATTCAGAAAAATCCAAAAAAAACTCAAAAAATAAAAAAAAATAGAGAAATTCTGAGAAAATAACAAAAATTAACAGAAATTCAGGTGAAATTCAAGCAAAAATTCAGAAAATTCAATAGAAATTTATAAAATTCCACAAACTTTGTACACTGAAATTAGAGTTGTTTACTTCTCGTATAGGGCGCACATAGGGTGTACCAGGGAGTGTAAAACAACATTCGTAGATTTACAAATGATCTCATAAAAATCTACGATCGGCATCGAAAATTTACGAATGCCAGTTTGAGTTCGTTTCATAGTTTCAGCGAGACTTTCAGAGTTTTAGAACTTAACATTGTAACTTTGCGACCTTTCTCGCGGACATTTCAAACAGTGCGTGTTCCAGAGAACCCGTAACAGTTTATTTGCGGGTCAGCGGGCACGGCGCCGGCGCCTTACTGCTGGGTCGGGTATCGTTACGTGTCCTCTGGAACGCCCGTTATACTCCGACAAAACTAGGAGGAGCTTTCGTGTTGCGGCGGTGGTAGCCGTACTACCTGCTGGTGTGGGTCGAGGCGACCCTCGGTGGGGGTGTCGCGCAGGAGGAGGAGTCGCCTGCACGCGTCCTTTTAAATACACTCCGAGAGTTAACTGGTTAGCAGATTTTTGTGTGATCTAAACATTCAATAGTTTCACGGTGTATCGAGCAGTTTTAACTGACATAATTACCCCCAACCCTCGATCCCCTCCCCCACCCCGCGCATTTTTTTTTAAATCCAACTTTTTTAGCAGTTTGAGTTTTTTTTTTTTTTGATAACGTACACAAATTGTTGTCAGTGAATTAACAATTTAATAGGGAAGGGCAGACGGAGAAAAATGAATTGTGATAGAGCGAAAGCAACAAAGCGAGAGAAATAGACAGATTAGCAGATGAAGCAGACAGCCCACTGTCATCGACCCTTGTAAGTCGCAATATTTTGTAAAATCTTAAAATTGTCGGATCGAGGTGCCGTTTGCACACAAGGTCTTCTTTTTCTAATATCATTAACGCCATGTAAAAATAATGCGGGATTTCTAAATTTCGTCAAAATTTTACCATTGAATTCGAAAGGGCCAGTCCGTTTGGGTTCCGGCAGAGTGTTTCCGCATTCAGCGACGACGCCTCGAGAGGAGGGTCCGGGGAGGGTCTGCGGAAAGACGAGACGGTCGGGACCCGAGCAGGTCAGAGTGTTGCGGCGGTATCGGAGGAGGCAATAGTTAAGAGAGCTCCCATAAGCCAAGGCACCTCCTGGTTTTGCTCGAGTATACAAGTCGCTCGCAGCTGCACATCGGTGACGTGGGCGTGGCAGGTGCCGGGGCCGTGGCAGGAAGCGATCGAGGCGGCCGCGAGGGAGTAAAAATCCCCTGCGATCCTATTCCTCAAACACAGTTGGTCTGTCCGCCATGACGGATGCGTGGGCAGTACCTGCTGGCGAGGGGCGTTCAGATAGCGCCCCTGGTCCAGCCCGGAGAGGAGAGGAGGGAGAAAGAGAGAGGGGGGCTCAGCGTCGGAGAGAAAGAGAGAGAGAGAGGGAGTGCCACTTGTTGATGGATTACCCCTTCGGCCTCCCAGACGAGGAAGGAATTCCGTTTTCCTTTCCCCCGCCGACGCCCTTTCTTCTGCGGCCGCTATCGGTTTTAGTCCACAAGTTCGATTTTTTAACGTCATTCAAAGAATGAAAAATCCCTCCTCTCCCGGAGCAGCGGCGGCGGCGCCGAGGGGAGAGAGAAGGGGTTCGGCCATGCGAGTCACGTGAAGGTCCGCGCCGCGTACGTCCGCACACCAGCGTACTATCAGGGCGCGATTACGATTTCATTCATTCTTATCACAACTACGAGTGTATGGCACGTGCCGCACGCGTGTGTGAGAGAGTGAGAGAGATGGTGGTGGGGGGAGAGGGGGAGGGGGACACGAACGACAACGGCCACTAACGCCGTGCTAACGCCGTACGGCTCCACGGGGTCATATTGATGGCAAGTCATTGAGGCTGGCTGCCAGCTGGGGCCGGGCGGCGCCGACACTGGGTCACCGCGCGCCGCGCGCGCAAGGGCGGCCGGAGAGGTCCTGCACGCCTCACACACGCACACCTTTCCAATGTCTGAGATTGTCCGTCCCTAGAAAATATTGAATTTCTCCCAGTAAGCGTTTTAGAATGTAGATGGCTGCGGGAATGTAATAGTTAAGTTGTAATCGCATATATCGTCGTCAGAAACGCGTTACTGAATGCCTTTTTAAACAATCGCTGTAAGGTGTATAAGGCAACTGGTATGACAGACGCATTACCTATATCACTCGCGTATGCGCTCCACAGCAGGTCCAGATGCCGCTGCTGCTGCCGCGTAGAGGCGACAACGCCTCGCTCCCCCCCCTCCCCCCCTCCCCTTTTCCCCTCACCCTACTCCCATCCACCACCACCACCAACGGCATCAGACTGAGTGCTCTCACTTGTTCTTTGGAAAATGAAAAATGAGCGTTTGGTGACAGAACGCGATACAACACGGGGCCCCCTCCCCCCCCCCCTCCACCGCGCCGCTCACTCCCACCCCCCTTCTCCCGGCCCGCGCGCCTCTCTCGTGTTGTGTCTGCCCGTCCGCCTGCGCGGCCTCGCCTCCTCCCACCTATCAGCCGGCAATTCTCTAAGTGTGTGTGAACGTCATACTTGTAGCCGTGTGAACGTCACACACTTGTGGCGGTGTGAACGTCACACACTTGTAGCTGCGTGAATGTCACACATTTGCACCAGTGTGAAATTGCAAAAGTCACACACTTGTAGCAGTGGGGATGTCACTCATTTGCACCTGTGTGAATGCCGCACACTTGTAGCTGTGTGAATAATATACACACTTGCAGCAGTGTAAATGTCACATTTTTTGTAGCTGAGTGAGGGTCATCAATCATTTCTGTGGCTGTATGTGAATTATTGTTCACACAGTTGTCCCGTGAAGTGTGCGAAAATCCTTCGTAAAATAAAATCAACATGCGACTTGTGTGTGCGATTAAAAATCCGTCTACCTACACTCACACATAGCACTCAGTAAAGAAATTTTTAAAAATATGAGTTAAGTGGGACTACAGCAAACAATAATTGAGCTACCTTGTCACACTCGTTTCGCTATACGGGACATAACAATTGTTAAGGGTCAACCACTTTGAAAAATCGCGTACGAGGATTATAGTCAGTTACGATTATAATGATTATCAATGATTATTGAAGTTTATCTTAAACATATTTACTGATTATTGGCCAGTAATCTGGCAGCTTTTGGTCAAATTTGCAAATATATATCTCCATATTTGTCAAAATTTGTCAATATTTGGAAATTTTATAAGATTCTGATTATGATTATCAATAATCATCTAGAGGGGTGTACGAGGATTACGGAAGTGGTAGACCCTTGACAGTTGTAAATAACACTCCAATCACATTAGGAAAATAAAATTTGCGTGCGGAAAACCTGCTGAGCGTATAAAACGCCACTATACTTTGTCGCGCGAGTAGGAGGGAAGGTCTCCGGACGACGAGCGCGGAGGGCTTACTCGCGGCGCGGGTACGTTCCCTCCGTTCGTTCTTCTCGCCGCCGGTCGCGTCGCGCATCAGCGGCCAAACAGAGAGATCAAAACGGCGGCCCGACATCAAAAGGCGCAGGAAGGCACGCTGTGACGAATCCCGCCGCGCCGCGCCACTCCTGAATTGAGACACGGGACAGGTGTGGCCTGCTGCCGCCACCGCGCCTCCTCCTGGCAATGTTATCGTTATATACGCGTTTCAGACGTTCAGGTACTTTTGCACCTTGAATCATCAAACTATACGCTGATCGACAGCTGTCAGATGTACTATACTTATTTCAGTAGAGTTAAAACACTTTCACCAAATGTTGATATTTTTATACCTGAGCCACCAAGATTTGGAATGTAAGCACTCTTGCGGGTTTGCGAATTTTTATTCGTACACTTGGACAAGTAAACACTGAAATTTAGCACAAAATGAGGGTCCAAAGTGTACGACAATACGCTAGCCTACCACAAGTGTGTGCCATCCAGAAAAGTAGTGTTTCTGATTTTCGTGAATGGACTTAAATTTTTGAGTACATTTGTTCTGGTTGGTAACCAAAATACTTGATATTAGGATAAATTTGCCCTTATAAAAAGTATTTTGGCGTAAATCAAAGAACAAACGTACCAAAAAATTTTAGTCCACCGAAATCAAGAACAAACTTTTCTGAGTGACATTCATCCACTTCGGTCTCCAGAATATCAGTCAGCGACATAATTCTCAGAAAAACGATCAGACCTTTAAATTTCTCGAGCAATTCTATCCGCTCTCATTTGGGTATGGTGTTGTACCAAGAGCCACAGGAACAAGTCGACGAACTCGTTCAACAGACGGACAGACACGGCACCCAGCAACGGACAGACAGACAGACAGAAATACAGACAGAAGAAAGACGGACAGACAAGAGGAGCGGACTGCCAGACAGACACGCAGGCGGGCGGAAGGGCAGCAGCGAGGGAAGGAGAGAGAGAGAGAGAGAGAGAGAGGAAAAGAAAAATAGCTTGACGGGGATGACATATAGCCTCTGATTCGTCAGTGTCACGGCCGTGGAGGGGAGCGCCGAGGGAGGAGGGGAGGGGGCGCGCGGCCTCTGCAATGGAGGAGCGGGCGGGGAGCAGCCCGAGCAGTCCGTGATGAGCGTTGCTGTGATATTATTACAGCCTCCACCGCCCTGCTGCATATACCCGATTCCAATTTACCTTGCCCGAGGAGGGATCGCTAGTAAATGACATAGCAAAAGCGAAATGAGTTTTCTTTTTTTCGATATTTATTCAGAGTTTAATTTATTATAAGGGATAGACCACGAGGTGAAATCAGTAGGATAGCAAAGTTATCCTTTGCGAAAGGCACAATGTAGCACACAATAGAAACATAGTCGTCTGTTCTGAGGAAAAGGAAAAAACTTTCAGGCACCCCGTGACATTCAGGAAACCTCCTCAGATTTTGTCTTCATGGTTTGAGTAAGTCCTCTCAAAAAATGAGAAAATTTTACGAATTTGTAAGGAAACTTCCTCAAAATCTGTGGAGTTTTCCTCAAAGTCATATACAATGCCTCAAAGTTTTCCTATTCTCCTCATAAAAATTCAGACATTGTTTTTACCGGTCAAGAACCACTCGCCGCACGCCACGACCACTGGTATCGTTGGCTGTCAGTCAGGTATGCACCCGCCTCAAATTCAAATATCAGATCATGTTCCCGGCGGGTGACATCCTTCCTCTCCGATAACATTCCTCGCCCGCCGTCGCTGTAGATTCTCCGTTCCAGATCAAAGCGCATCCACACCGTCGCGAGCTTGTCACACGGGGCGAAACGGTAACCGACCACGTGACAATCCTCGGTTCCGAGCAGCAGCATAACGGTGAATGAAAAATTATCAAAATAAATGTGGAGCGTCCCGATTCGAATGCCGCATGATCTCTTGGGCAACACCAGTAGTCAAGTCGGGCCAGCTGGGGCCAGGCCGGCAGGACGCAGGACCGCCCGGGGAGAGGGGCAGGCAGCAGCCGCGCGCCGGGCCGGGCTCCTGGAGACGGACGGACAGACAGACAGCGCGGGCAGGCAGACGGACGGGCGGGTGGTGGCGAGGCGGCGGCGGCGGTAGCAGCAGCAGCGGCAGCGTCGGTCGCCTACGGAGCAGAGCCGAGCGCAGCCCAGGCGGCCTCAGAGCTCTCCTCTGATTGGTGGAGAACGCTTGACTAATGACATCTCCGGGACCCAAGCGGCGGCGGCGGCGGCGGCGGCCGGGCGGGGCCCCACCCGAGCTCGGCTGCGGACCCAGCGCCACCGTGCGCAAAGGCCCCTTCCCTTCTCTTCTCGGCTGCCATGGCCGCAGCCGACTGCCCGCTCGCCACCTTGACGGGCCGATGCGATTTTCACGAGGGGGAAACAATACTGACTTTTTGCTGTACACATTTTTTGTGAATTTTTTGCGATTTTTTAAAAAGAATTTTAGTAAATTTTCACTGGATTTTCACCTAAATTTTTCAGAATTTTACCAAAGTTTTTCTGAATTTTTCCTAAGTTTTTCTGAGTTTTTCCTTAATTTTCCCGAGTTTTTCCAAAATTTTCCTGAATTTCGTTATAATTTTTTATGTTCCAATTTTTTCTGAATTATCCTGAATTACGAAAATGTACAAAAAATTCAGAGTTGTTTCATCTCTCGGATTTCCAAGACCAGGGGAGAAGATTTCCTCGGGCAATGATGTGACTGACTCGTGGCCAGCCCGCCAGTCTTCTTCTTCTTCTTCTTCACCTTGTGATGCAAATGCCCGTGCGCGCCGCTCATTACCACAAAAGTCTTGGCGTTCCCTTTCACTCAAACTCCTGCTCTTCATTAGTATATGTAAAAAGCCACAACAATGTGCTCCGGTCGCTGATGGCTCCGATTTATTTCCCCTCCTCAAAGGAAAGCTTGGGACACGCATCGTGACAATCACTAATGCTCCGCTATTCACTTTTGCGGCGAGCTCACCCACTTCAACCAAACTGCATTGAAATGCATTATTCGAGTTACATCTTCATTCCCTGCCGTATGGAGGGGGTGGGGTGGGGGTACCTTCGAGACGTCTCAGATGTTTTTGATTATGTCATGATAACAAAAAAAAGAACTCGCTTCTCTGTTATCAGAAGGTAACAGACCTGTGGGATTTACCCATCCGTGTAAACAATAATTATTATTCTGGTTTCATATTTTAGTTAATGCTTGCACATGAGATTACAAGCGCAACTACCTTTTTTTTTTTGAGTGATGCAAACCGAACTCTTATTTTTATTTTTTTGTTTGTTTGTTTACATTTCAAATTCACCCGTTTTCCTGGATTTTAGAGACAGTGTGCTCCTGCCGGCGTCGCCGCAGAGATTTGCAAGTTTAACAGCGGCATCTTGAAAATCAGAGATGAGGAGGGCGTAATGACAGCAGGTACGGAGGCCGGCGCCGCGGTGTCTTTAGCCCAAAGTTATGCAGATGGGGTCGTTCAGGAGCCACGACTCCCCAGCCTCAAGTTAGGAGCAGAGCTTGCTCCGTGCTCCATGCCCGGGCTCATCTTAAAGGTGGTTTCGAGCTACGCCGTGATGCATTGAGGGAGCAAGAAAACAAGGAACATTGTGGGGACTTCGTACTTGGTCGCTGATTTATCAGGTCAAAGGGAAAGCCTACAATACAGAAGTTATGGTTGAGAAAATATTTACGGGAATCTCAACTCTTGTACTATTCTTTGGACATTTAATTCTAGTACTAGCTATTCGTCTCCATCAGATTTTCACTCGATTTCCGCACTATCCGCGGCCTGCGGGGCGCTCGGTGCCAGACCACAGTGCGGAGGCATCTCTAGCGGAAAAGGGACAATTTGGTTTAATCGCTTAACCGCGGGAGAGTTTTACCCGCCGCCCCGCCCCGCCACCTCCCCCGTGTCGCTGATGAGTCTCAAGACGTGCCACGTCCGCCTGCCGTCCTCAAACTTTCCTCTCTCCCGCTTTGGGGCCGATCTCGCATGCTCGCGACTCCCATTTATTTTACCGCACAGTTTCCTGGCTAGTTCAGAATCGCTGCCCTGAAAACTGACGCGACGCGCCGCGCCGACCATGGTGGGAGGGGCAGAAGAGCGCACGGGAGAAAGAACCCACAAACCAGTTTTCTACATTTTGATTTTTTCAGCGCGAGCGCGGCCGGAGGGAAGGGGTGCTGCTGCTCCTGAGAGTCGTCGTCCGGCTGCCGGTCGGCCTGGCGGTATGCGCCTCGCAGTTATGCAACACGCACGGCCGCCAGGGAGGGCGGGACGGTCCACGCTGCAGGGGCGGGCATGCGGAGGCCACCGGGCAGGCAGCTCGCGCCCCAGCACGTACGGTGTTTTATTTCCGCATCGCAAACGCGCAACGGCACACAAAAAACCAAAAAAACAAAAGAATGGTGACAAGTTTGACGTTTTGAGCAGACAGGATGGGCGTATACACTCTGGAAAAGTTGAATTCCCTGACATTTCTCTGATTTTTCCCTGACAAAATTGTACTTAAGGGGTAGAAGACTATTAAAAAAAAAAAAAAAAGTGAAAAATCTGCGTTGCGTCAATAATTGGCAAATGCAGTTGATTAAAAAAAAATCCCTGAGATTGAGCCTTTCTCCCCAGGGGCGTATTAAGGTCCGACCGACAGGGGGGGGGGGGGGGCGGTGCCCTTCAGGTTGCCTACATACAGGGGTTTTGTAGCACAATTTGCCTACCTTTCAGGCGGCTGTTGCCCCGCCACCCCCCTTAATACGCGCCTGTTTCTCCCTGACATTTCCCTAACTTCACTTACTTGTGGCCACCCTGCAACAAATTGCAAAAGCAGTATGTTGTAATTTAAAAACAAATGGATTCCATCCACTAACTCGTTTTCGCGCAGTCCGTCCCCGCAAGGCAGCGCTACACCGCGCGAGGGTCTGTCTAGGCGCAGCGATACCCCGCAGACAGACAGTTCGCACGCCGGGGGTTGGCGAGGCGGTTGCCGCTCCCCCCGCCAGATGGCGGCAGCGGTGCCGGCGGGGCGGGCGGCCGGGTGCCGGGACACCCCGCGCGCCACGGCCACCCCGGGGTACCCCGGGGACGGCACGGCAGCGCCCCGGCCGGGCCGCACGGTGCTGCCGCCGGCGGGAAAGCCGGCAACTACACGTTGCCCGGGCGCGGGAAACGCGACCACTGACGCGCAGGGGTCGCCTCCGGGGTGCGCGCGAGCAGGGCGGGAGTGGACACGCGCTGCACGCGGTGTTGGTCGTTTCGGACGCGTCCCGGACTCATCAGCTGATTCGGTACGGTCGAGTAGCGCAGCGCAACACGACGGGCCGCTGCCGTCTCATTCCGAACATCGTGTCCGTCCTTGTCGCACTCAAGGGGCCCTGCCATCTCCAGCCTAGGGCACCGCCGTAGGTGCGACAAGGACGGAGGCGCGAGAGCGATCTTCGGGATCAGCCTGCTGGTGGAGCGGAGAGAAGTACCCCTGTATCGTGTCTCTGTTGCGACTGGGGGTCGCAATAGCGCCGCCGCGCGGCGTAGTGGCGATGTTGCAATATTCCGATGAAGGATGATGGGTCGTGGGGATGGACTGTTGAAATACCTGAAGCAGCGCCCAAAATAAAATTGCACTTATGATGAGGGGAAACTACTCTGAATTTTGGTGTACACATTTTGTGAATTTTTGTGAAATTCCACTACAAATTTAATGATTTTTCCTAGATTTTTTGTGAATTTTTCAATTTAAAAACATTTCAGAATTTTTCTGGCTTTTCTTAATTTTAACAGTGTTGGCAGGGAGTTCGGCAAAAATCCGCGCAATACACCTGTGCGTAACGGGACTGCATGTCCGCCTGCCTACTAGGCCACATCTGTGCACGAGTGCAGAGGAGCTGCCTAGTAGGCAGGGGGAGATACCGCCACCTGCACACATGTGTATTGCGTGTTTTTTTTTTCCCCTGACATTTCTGGCAACACTCCTGAATAACGAGGTGTACAAAAATTTCAGTGTTGTTTCCCCCTCGACTTATTATCATAATGGGCAAAATTTTCTTCTCTTTTTCATGTTATTTTTTTCCCCCCTCGAAAGAGTTACACTTACACAAAATGCTTTCAAATTTAAACCAATAAACATATTTGTGAAATCTACACGCACACGCGGGTATACGTCAGGGGCACGGATCTCTCCAGCCGACTGCTATGCGTGGGGCAAAGCCGTGCTTTTTGCCTACATTCAGGCGGATTGTAACTCGTGTTGCCTACGTATCAGGCGGTTTGATAAGACCTTATGGGGGGGAGGGGGGGGCTCAAAACCCCCTGTATCCGCGCCTGGTAAAGGGCGTGAACGGTCTAACAGTGTGACGAGCTGAGAGAGATCGCGTATGGCGGCGTGACGGGGGGCCATGCCCAGGCCATGCCGATGCGGCCAGCATGAGACAGCACAACGCGGCGCAGAGGCGGGTGAGCGCTGAGCGCGCCGGACCAATGGCGGGCCGTGGCGGACCGACACGAGCAGGCGGGCTCTCCGGGATCATACGGGCCTTGTGCCCGACACCCTCGCGGCCTCGTCGTCGCAGGGGCACTCCTCCTTCAGAGTCAAGGTGCTGCGAGTTTCACTGTTAAAACCCGCAAGAGTGCAACTCGAGGGGGAAACAGCTCTGGAATTTTCGTACACACCGTAGTTCAGAGAAATTCGGGAAAATTATGAAAGAAAAAAATCACAAAAAATCACACGAAAAATAACCAATAAAATTCACAGAATTCTAGAAAAAAGCTGAAGCAAAATCTCACAAAAATGAATTTAAATGAACAAAAATTCACTAAATTTTTACACCAAAATGCAGAGTTTTTTTTTCCCTTAGGTGAAACTGCTCAGCACCTGTAGGTGTGCAACTCCCGGTAGAACAAGTACAAAGGCTTGACCCAATTGTTGTGCGATGGCAAGTGTTCACCTTGCAGGTATTACGCTTTATATAATTGATCGCCTTGATTGTTAAACGCTGCTTGCAGGTGTTCAACAGAGTGAGACTTGCACGGCGCAGTAAAACATTTGCCTGTGCACAACTACCCGATTGAAGACTTACATACACAACCGTTTTGCGCGCTCCGTTGAACAGTTGCACACTTGGTTTAGCAGTGGTCTTGGAATTACAAAATCTTCCAGAACTTTTAACAGTATCTGCCTCACTTTTCGTTTCACTGGCTTGTCGCCACGAGCTCGCCCGCATGCCATTCAGGAGCCCGGGGAGGATGCACGCCGATCAAGTCCAAGGTCAGACTGCAAAAGGGTTGTTTGGTCACACCCGTCCCGAGCAACAAGGCGGCCGGCCGCCTCCGGATCGCCGGCCCGGGTGGCGCGGTGCGCGCAGGGGCGGCGGGCGACGCTTATTCGGACGCGCGTGTTGGCACAGCATAGGGCGAACGGGGTTTGTTTTATGGTCGCGCGGGTCCAACGTCAACATCAATAAGTCGAGGAGCTAAAGGGGCGGGGGAGAAAGTGGCCCGTGCAATTGTAAGCAGCGTTTCCCTACCTGCTAACACACGACACCGCAAACAAAACGGGGACTCCATGCAAGTGCCTCCTTTTCTTTTGTTTCAATGCGTAATAAATGGATGATAAGCAAATTTTAAAGCTCTACATTTCTTTCAGTTTTTTTTTTTCCTCTCAGGTTATCTTGGGCCGCAGATTTCTTCGAAGGTTCGGGGTCTATTACTATGAAAAATCAATATCATCGAACGGTTTATCCAAACAGGAGCGCTCACGCCCGGGATCAATTCGACACACGGGCGGGGGTGTGCGGGGGGGGGGGGAGGGGAGGGCGCGGCGAGAAAGGGGGTAGTTCGGGGCACGCGCAGCCAACAACCAACCACCCCTTCCTGCATTTAAAACGAAATAAATTTCGACATGAAACGAAACGTTTGACGGGGTGCAGCCCGGGCCGCGGGCGGGACGTTGATGTAGGTGTAGCGGGCGCGGGGGGGAGGGGGGGGGGGGTAAAGGGGCTGGTAGACAGCACCGCGCTGCTGCTGGTGGAAATATTCAGACTTGCACCGCACGTCTGTCCTGACTGAAAGGAATGCAATGTCTGAGAGAAGGGAGCGGAAGAGAGAGGGGGGGGGGGGGGAGAACAACCCCCAACCACCCTGCTGCCTCTCTTTCGCTCCCCGTCCTCCCTAACCTCCCCTATACACAGGCGCACCGCGCGTCTGCCGGCGCGCTGGAAAACGTGAAACCTTCGCCCAGAAATCCATTAATCACCAAATGTATCCAAAAACTTCGTGTCCTTATAGACGGGATCCATCTCTCTCTCTCCCCCCTCTCGTTTCTCTTTCCATCTCTCTCTCTGGTCCCGCGCACCACTCCCTCTCGCAGCATGCCCACCTCCAGAGGGCCAAGAGTGCGGATGTTGCACTTTTACAAGTGTGAGAATTTCAGTTCGCGGACTAGGGTCGTCATGTGAAAAAACAAATCCTGAGAAAAAAAAAATCACATATTTACTTTTCCATGTGCAAGAGTAATTCTTTACGCACCTCCAAGTGTGCGACATTCACACACTTGAGTTACCAGAGTCATACAGTGCCGCGAATTCCCGAAGCATTCAAGTACTTATCCCTGGGGAAGCGAAGGCAGCCGCGATAACAGCCTCACTAATGCACCTCTCAGGAAATAATTTAATAATTCAATTTTGCAGAGCTCCTTTTTTTTATCAGTCTAAATGTCAGCCACCGCCTCCGCCGGACACACCTACTGACGCGCAAAACCATTAGTGCGGCTGGATCAGGCGGCGAGCGGCGGCCAGCGGCGGCGGCCAACCCCAAGACATCTCTTTCATGCGTTTCATCAATTCTCGCGCAAATCATCAATTTCGCTTAGCGGGCCGAGGTAACCTGTCCTCCTCCTCCATAGCGGGCAAGGTAGGTCCGCAAAGGCCGACCGCACTGCCACCCTCACTTAAATTGATCCGTCCCTTAAAAAATAATTCGAGAGGGCATTCACTTCGTCGAGAAATCTTATTCACTGGAAAAACAAAAGGTGTGACTTAACACATTTACAGGGGTTTTAAAGTTTTAATACCTTTGGAAAGGCATTAAAATGTCGTAAAGGTATTAACATTAATGCCTATTATTATTGCAAAGGCATTAAACCTTTAACACCCCTGTAAAGGTGTTAAGTCACACCTTTGTTTTTCCAGTGTTGTGCGGGCTGCTACTCGGCATCACACGTCATCACAGGGTATTACGCCAGTACTGCCACCAAACTTCGACAGTTTTAGCGCATATTCTGTTGCATTTCGGAATTACATTGAAAGTAATACCTAGACATTACTAGAAAAGGCGCACACAGGGCATCAAAAATCGAGGGGCGGCCAACTCGAAAAAGACGTGTACACAGAAATACCTGTGTATTTCTAGAAATACATTAAAAATACAAGGGAATACTCTACAGTACACAGAAATACACAGAAATACATAGAAAAACTCAGCAAAAATACGAGAAAATTACCGAAAAATATATTTGAAATACAAAAAATACAAGGCAAGCGTACACAGAAATACATGAGTTGGCCGCCGCTTGTCAAAAATAAATAAATAAAAATAGCCTGCACAAAAAGGGGGGATTTTTTTTTTCTTCATGCTTACAGCAGGTTTGTAGCTTTTTGATGTCTAGAAACGGAAGCGGCCTCTTCGCACAGGAATGCAAACGGCGGAGCACAAAGACTAAAAACACATTGTGTAAAACTTTACAACAGTTGACGGACTGACGGGCAGCGGAGCGACCCGCCTGCACCGCCCGGGCCAGACCCGAGCTGGGAGCACAACAAAACGGGAAAAATATGACGGGCACATGACCCAGATAACTCCTCTCTCTGTGCTGTGCCGCACTACGCTCTCTCTCTCTCTCTCTCTCTCTCTCTCTCTCTCTCTCTCTCTCTCTGCAGCACTGTCTTTACTCGGGGGGTCTGGCTACCGTTTTACGGTAAACACACTTTTCTTCCTATTCACGCAGGAAAAAATTAGGCAACGCAAAAATTCAACAAAATGCGGTTTAGCGATGGCACCAAGGCAGCATTGGTTTACCACTGACTCTGATACAGGAAAAACAAAAATGTTCATTTTTTTGATGCAATACCCGTACAAAAAAATCGGGCTCACAGAAGGATCACGGTGATTCATTCTAGAGACAAGCAGCAGCCATTGCGTATCCACGTTTGATCCACGTATGCGACAAAATAAAGTCATTATTGATCCATCGTGAAGCCCTTCGTGAGACTTAGCTGAGACAACTGTGCTGTCGCAAGAATGGATCCAAGAAGGCTGCAGTATGTCTGCTTTGTCACGAAAAGTAGCCTTTCCTGAGACACAACGTTGATCCAGACTGTAGCCAATCTGGAGACAACGCGGGGAAGGCGGTCAAGACACGCTGGAGACACCATTGAGACATACGTCATCAAACTGGTGAAAAAAGCGAAACGCGAATGGGAAGGTACAGCGTATCGAACTACCGACCGGCGGAGTGGAAGTTTGTGTCGCTCTCCACTGGGCCAGAGAGGAGAGACAAAGATACATGCGTCGCCAGCCGCTCAGATTAAACCCATCGGGATGCTGGAAAGACTCTGTGGAGACATCGCTGAGACATACTAGATGAGCACACTTGGCACTCGATGGATCAAGTATGTCTCAGCGATGTCTCCAGCGAGTCTGCCCAGCGCGTCCCGCTGGGTTTAATCTGAGCGGCTGGCGACGCGCGACTCTTTGTCTCTCCTCTCTGGCCCAGTGGAGAGCGATACAAACTTCTACTCCGCCGGTCGGTCGTTCGATACTCTGTACCTGCCCATTCGCGTTTGGCTTTTTTCACCAGTTTGATGACGTATGTCTCAATGGTGTCTCCAGCGTGTCTTGACCGCCTTCCCCGCGTTGTCTCCAGATTGGCTACAGTCTGGATCAACGTTGTGTCTCAGGAAAGGCTACTTTTCGTGACAAAGCAGACATACTGCAGCCTTCTTGGATCCATTCTTGCGACAGCACAGTTGTCTCAGCTAAGTCTCACGAAGGGCTTCACGATGGATCAATAATGACTTTATTTTGTCGCATACGTGGATCAAACGTGGATACGCAATGGCTGCTGCTTGTCTCTAGAATGAATCACCGTGATCCTTCTGTGAGCCCGATTTTTTTGTACGGGTATACTTTAAAATTTTTGGCCGCGAATTTAATACAAACGAACGGCTGGACACACTCACAAAAGAGAACATGCAGTAACTTCTCACTCTCACAGAACAGTATATGTTTTTAGGTGTGAAAAGCGCAGCCGTCGGCGACGCAGGTCAGTTTCGGCCACCACTCTGCTACATTTCGCACCCAGGCGACTTCATAAAGGCAGCACATCTGCTGTCCGAGTTGCGCGGGGCCGCGGCTGTGTCCTTCCGGGGTGCTCCGAGAGAGAGAGAGAGAGAGAGAGAGAGAGAGAGAGAGAGAGAGAGAGAGAGACTCACGCACACAATCACACAATCGCTCACAGACGCGCCCCGAAGATTAATTGAATTCGCTGCGGGTCGCGTCGCCGTGACCAGGTCTCGCTCTCGCTCTGTCCTCGTCGCACGCACGCGCAGCGCACGCGAGTGCGAGAGAGACGGAAGTCGGGAGACTCCAGCTTCGGATACAGAGAGTGGCAGGACATCCCGCGCGTTTCTTTCACGTATATGAAAGAGAGACGCAAGGCTCGCCCCCTGCCTCTCTCGTTCTTCCTCTCTCTCTCTCTCTCTCTCTCTCTCTCTCTCTCTCTCTCTCTCTCTCTCTCTCTCTCTCTCTCTCTCGCAGACGCTCTCCTCTCACGAACTGACGCAGCGTGACGGAGAAATGACCACGGCCTCCCGCGAGTCACAGTGTTGGACAACCGTAAGATGAGGGGACGAGATCATACGCCAGTTAGATGTCTCGTAACCCCACCAAGAAAAGGACTTTCAATTTTTCTGCTCTTCTTTTGCTTTACTCATTGCATTTTAATTTTTAATTTTTTCCAAGTGTTCATAATATTTCTTGAAATTTTGAGACTTGTCTAATCTTTAAGATGCACAAAAAGTTTCGATTTATTTTTCGCCTCTGCGTTACAGCTTGGCTGATGCGGCCAACGCTTTCCTCAGGTGCGTCAGATGTAAGGGGTCCTTCCTTCACTCAAAAAATTCAAATTAAAACCTTAAACAAAATCAGTAAACAATTAGAAAAAAAATAAGGAAAAAGAAGAGGAGGAAAAAACAAGAAAAAGCTAAGAAAAAAAGAATTAAATCTGTAAAAATAAAGAAAAAACACACACCAAAAAAAAAAAAAAAATCTGAAAATTGGTGTACGCTTGAATTTATAGAGAAGGACCCCTCGGGCAGATGACACTGACATCAAGACGGAAATAAGGAGGCGTTTTGTAACTGAAGTATAATCATGGTTGAATTAAACTCGAAAGAGCAGCGTGGTCTGAACTACTATGCGATCCTCGCAGCGAGATCCGGAGTTGCGAAGCGAAAGACTATAACGTTCGCTCTTCCTCCAGGTGAGACTCCGTTGCTCTTCCCTACACTCCGCTGCCGCCCAGCAAGTTCATCAATCTCAAGCCCTGACAAGGGGCTGAAAAGTGCGACGACCGAAGGATAATTGTTATTTTTTTTCCCCCCTCGCATGCGTCTTCAGAGAAGTGGAGCGGGTTGGCGCCAGACGCGGGCGGGGCAGTCGCGGAGCGCAAAACGGTGTCCATTATGAGAAATTAAGCGGTCGGGTGGGGCCGCTCAAATCCACCCGAGCCACAATGGATGAGCGTAAGCCAACGCTGGAAAATGAGGTAATCCGCCGATCCGTGACCACCCTCAAGCATGGGGGCGGCCCGGCCCGGCCCGGCCGGGAGTCGAACCGGGGGACAATGCGGAGCCAACAAAGGCCAAATAAGGCATAATGGCACACATGGCTCGCGATATCAAAGGGAGCGGTGCCAGGGGAGGGGGGGGGGCGGTGTCGCGAAGGGGGATCGGTAAAGGGGAGACGCGCGCACACGGAAACAGGAAAAGGGAATCGATCTCACAGCGTTACCCGAGGGAGGAACGACCCTGAAATTTTGTGAAAAAACGAAGTTGTTTTTTTCTGGTTTTCTAAATAGAGAAAAAAAATTCCGAACCCTTCTGACTTTTCTAATTTTGACTCTCAATGGTGGCTTAGTTTTCTAGATATTTCTTAATTTTTTCAGGTTTTATATATATTTTTAATTTCTTTGGCTTTTTCTATATTGCTTTATAATTTTCAAAAAATTTTTGTGCACAATTTTTTGTTATTGTTTCTACCCCCACGTCACCTTTTAATCCCTTGTCCCATTCAGCTAACGCGCGTTACTCCAGTGCATGTGTATGTATTTAGTGTTCGATAAATTTATAATCTGAATCTTCAACTGCTAAACAAAAGACCGTAACCAAATAACTCTGGGAACGCAAGTGTGTACTTGAATGCAGTATTTCCTGCATACCTACATGTATTCAGGAAATAATGTGTACTTAGCCAAGTACGCAGGAAATAATGTGTACCTGGTCAGGTATGCAGGAAATCCTGTGTACTTGACCAGGTACACACTAAATCTCCCCAATAAATGTATGGAGGTTTTCGTGTGTACCTGGTCAAGTACACAGGATTTCCTGCATACCTGACCAGGTACACATTATTTCCTGCATACTTGACTAAGTACACATTATTTCCTGAATACATGTAGGTATGCAGGAAATACTGCATTCAAGTACACACTTGCGTTTCCTGAGAATACTATCAGAGCATTTTTGTTTTTGGTGTGTGTGTGTGACGCAACATTTAACACTAAACATTAGTATTTTGTTTCATGACCGCAGCACCTGTTGTAGAACACGTCGCTTACACTACCTCATGGTCGCGGTCCCACCTACGTCACAGGCCAGGCGGCGGGAGTACGGCGCACGGCGCGCGCTGATTGGCTGTGCGGACCGCGTGTGTGTGATTGATGGCTGCCGCGAGCCCTCCCCTCCTCCTCCTCCTCCTCCTCCTCCCTCAGCTGCCGACTCCCTCCCTCCCTCCCTCCCTAGCTCCAGCTTCCAGACCTGTGGCGCTGCCTGCAGCTTGCCGTACCGCCACCCTGCTGCCACGCCGCCGGCCGGCGGCGGTACAGTCCCGGCCAAAACCGAAGGGGCCTCCTCTCTAAAAAAAAAAAAAACAAAAACGGTGTACACTTTCCAATGAATCACGTTAAAAATCAGAAAAAGTAAGAAAAGAATCAATCAAAAATCAGAAAAATCAGAAAAAAAATCAACATAAAATCAGAAAGAAAATCAAGAAAAAATAATTAAAAAATAAGAAAAAAAACTAGAAAAAATCAAGGAAAATCACGCATTGCCGCATTTACGTCATTAGCACGGGAGAAGAAAGTTGCATTACTTTACGTTACAGCCCCTTCATAACATCGCTTAATCAATTAACCGCGCAGAAATCAGAAAGAAAATTATGAAAAAACGAAAATCTTACAGCGTGGACACTGCGAGAACACGATGCGTGCTCGATGCGTGCTGAAACTTTTGGGGTCGGCAGATGGACGACACAAATCTTGCGGTAGACACTGCACACACGCAGTCACACACACACACACACACGCACGCACGCACACACACACACACACACACACACACACACACACACACACACACGAGTCTCCCGCGCGAGCGTGCGCGGCTCGGCTCATAATTCTCGACACGTCTCTATTACACGGAGCACGGGAGCGTTCTCTACATTTTTTCCAAAAGGGGGACACCCCTCCCCCTCCACCCCTTCCCTCTCTCTCCCACTCCTCGTATAATCATCCTTTATGATGACGACTGCGCGCGGGGTACGCCAGTGATAATCACGCGGATTTCATTTCATTTGCCTTTTACAACTCTTTAGCCGGTCATTACAACTGGTGCAGCATGTGTACTGGACTGACTGATCCGCTTCCGTCAGACAAGATACATTACATGATGGTGGTGAGAAAGGAGGGCGGGGGTGATGAAATGATTTCCGCTGACCACAGCACGACCAGAGAAATGCTTAGTTCTTGACTTCAAAATGTACTTTAATATTGTGTTTATTACAAGATAATTTTACCTACTTCAACGCCCTTTTACTTTCCAATGAACTACTACAGACTTCCAAACAGTTGATCTTGACTGATTAGCATGGAAAAAAAATCTACATATAAAAAATAAAATAGGGTGGGGGTGGGGGGGGGGCGTTACAGAAAGGACTTAAATCCTGAAGTGGAAAAGAAAGAGGTTTACTGTCTAGATTTTGCACTGTATTTTTTTTTGGGGGGGAGGCCATTTAAAAACATATTTTGTGAAAAATTGGTAGTTTACAAATTTAACCAAAAATTATGTCAAGCAGAAAAAAAATCATCAACGAATAAATTGTCATTTGAATTTGACTAATGATTTTTCAAACTACAGCTACTTTACTGAAAATAAATGTTGTCACTGATGAGCAGGTAGAGCACTTGAATAAACTGAACCAATGACTTGTGAAGCCTGAGAGGTTTTTAATGCGTGGACCAATTTTACAGCTTTGACAAACTGTTTGTCTGGGATGAATTATATGTGTGTCACGTTCCACATTTATCCGGATGATAATTGCCAAAAGGCAGTTTTCTTCTTACAGTGAGGTCAGAAAACAATGGAGCTAAGCTTAAACGCATTAAAAGAATTGTTTAAGATTTTTTAAAAAATATATTATTTCCAAACGTTTTTAGCTACTCCGTCTGAGCTCAACTTCCTCTGCACCTTACTTACGCCGGGCCCGCCCGCGCTCGCCGCCTATAGCCCGGACCAGCCCGATAACAATTACCCTCCATCGGTTCCGCTTCGCATGCCGCTGCGGCGAATCGAAAAGTGTAAACAAAAATTATAAGCGGCCGCTGCTGGGCCGTGCACGCCGCTCCGCTCACTCACTGGGGCTGGATGAATGACTTGCAAGACTCCGTTGTGAGGGTCTGAGAGAGGCAGTGGTCACAACACGCCGAGGAGCGCACATGGTTCTGTTGTCAAAACATCAAGGTTCACCGCCTCCGCTTGCAAGGGTGAGAACGCGGTCGGTAGCCGCGTTTGGAGATTGTTTTGCATTACTTGGCATAATTGTTTTATTGATACATCCTGCTCAGTGAAAACGAACAAAAGTAGTTTAAAATTCGGCATCTGACCGAGCAGGTGTCGCAATTAGGTTAGGAACAAGGCTCTAAAATCCGGAGCAATAACAATGCAGAAAGTTTTTTAGGTAAAAGAATGCTGCTGTTTTACACCCACATGAATCTAATTTTAGATCAAGCAAAATTTTCTTGAGGCTGATTAATTGTAACTTACTGAAGACCGAAATACTCATTAAAAACTAAAGTGGCGTTAAATTATATGGTTATCTTGTGACAATCACAGCATCAAAGTACAAGCTCAACTCAAGAGCTATAGGTTGACTAACGTCACGATCGATTGTGACTTCTTCAAAACCCGTAGCACTTGATTGAAAACTAAATTGGCGTTGAATTAAAGAAAATTATCTTCGATCAGACACAACCGAGGACATATTCACTCACGTAATTGTCGGGCCACTCTATTCGTAAGAAATGCGAAATAGTATGCGTAAATAGAGGCGTAATATGAAGCAAAAATTATTCACATTTAACTTATTTGTTGGCCAATTATTCGGACTGTTTTTGCAAGGTTAAGGCCAAATCTGAAAAATTCAGGAGCGCAAAGACAGCCAGCGTAATTGACGTAATAGCCGCCCCCAGGACACCACATCCACATATACTCGTTCGAGTCAAGAGCTAAGTTCTCTGAGTGTTGTGCGTGCGGCACAGAGAGAGTGGCTTGACCCTAGAGTGACCTAGTTGCAAGGGGGGCGGCGGCGTGCACTGTGGATTTCACGGGCGATTTACACGGATGAGACGGAGAGAGAGAGAGAGAGAGAGAGAGAGAGAGAGAGAGAGAGAGAGAGAGAGAGAGAGAGAGAGAGAGAGAGAGAGAGAGAGAGAGAGGGGTTCCGTGCGGCGGCGAAGAGCGTTCGATTGGAGGTGATGCCAGCCAGGCAGCAGTCCCGGTGCGGGCCGGCGGGGCCGGCAGCGATGCTCCGGTGCGGACCCCTGCCAAAAGGTTTTATGGCCCCGCCTGACCCGCCCGGCCTCGGCCTGCCGCGTCTATACCTCCGTCCTCGTCGCACCAACGGCCGTGCACCATGTTGGGGAGGGCAGGGCCCCGTGAGTGCGACAAGGACGCGTGAGTGATTTTCGGAATCAGACGTGTCAGTCCGGCAGGCAGGCAGGCTGCGATCCGGGCTGCACAGCGCGCTCAGCGCGGTGACAATAGGCGGGGAGAGTCGTAAAACCAACTTGGTGCCGCTGCAGCCCGCCGCGCCCCGCCCCGCCCCGCTCCGCCCCGCTCCGCGTGACCTAATTTCAACGGGGTGCAGAGCGGACTAACTTAAGACACTGAAAATTTTTAGCGAATCTTCTCCAGTACATAATGATTTTAGCGGATTTTAGTTACACGAAAATTTTTGTTTGGTTTTATAATCGTATTATAGCTTTGAGCGACGCGGTGCTGAAATAAGCAGGGAATCCGTGAAATCCCGTGTCGGTGTATTTACAAGAGGAACGCGCGCGGGGGTGTGCGTGAGGCAACCGTTGCCTCACTGCTCAAACATGGCTTGGAATACCGAACTCGTTCAGCAACCATTGGCCGGAGGGAGGGTGCAGGGGTGGTGCATGCGAGGGAGGGAGGGAGGGAGGGAGGGAGAGAGAGAGGGGGAGGAAGGGAGGGAGAGAGGGTGGTTCTTTTGTCTGAGGCTGATCGGGGGGCCGGCCGCCGCGGCCGCGCTGGCTGGAGGGAGGGTGGGAGGCGGGCGGGCGGGCAGCAGTCTGATTCCGAAGATCGCTGTCGCGCCTCCTTCCTTGTCGCACCTATGGCGGTGCCCTATGCTGGTGATGGCAGGGCCCCGTGAGTGCGACAAGGACGGCAGCGATCTTCGGAGGAACGATGAGACTGCGGGCGGGGTCGGTGTGTTAGCTCAGCGCGGCCAGATATGAAATGCATGTGTGTGCGGCTCGATTTCAAATGTCTCACAGTCGCGCGCGAGGCAGTTGGCTTATGAATGAAAACAGCTATTTATCCCGTGCGACCTGGCCCGAGCGCGCACGCAGGGGCCCGGCCCGCCTCCCAGGAAGCGGGACCACCACGGCTGCTTCCCAGTCGCAAACCGCGGCTAATTTCTACAATAGGTCTATGATAGGTTAATAAGGTCATGATCATGATTTTACAAATTTTCGTGGTAGATTTTTTGGCGGGGAAAGGGGGCAGGGGAAGTGTCACAAAACTGTAAATTGTGCGAAATTATTTCTTTCTTTCTTTTTTTCTTTTTTTTGTGCGCAGGCGCCGAGATTTTAGCAAACTCTCAGCGCAGTAGAGGTCGCGGGGTGCGCGGGCCTTCCGGTCTGTCACGCTCCTGGTCACGTGACCGTCACGCCGGGGAGGGCGAGGACGCGATGGCGCGCGCGAGCTCTCTCAGAGAGAGAGAGGGGGACGGAGAGAGAGAGAGAGAGAGAGAGAGAGAGAGAGAGAGAGAGAGAGAGAGAGAGAGAGAGAGAGAGAGAGAGAGAGAGAGAGAGAGAGAGGCATGCACATGCCGTTTTGGGGTGTTTTCCGAGGGTGTCTTCCCGCACGGCGCGCGGCGCGCGGCACGCGTTTCCATTGTTCGCGATCGCGCACCCCCCCGCAAAACCAGCCCCCTTCCCCCCTCCCCCCCCCTTCCCACCCGCGAGCCCCGGGGCCGCGCCTCCCCCGAGCGGGCGAGCGGACGGCGGTGGCAGGCGGACAGACCGCCGGCCGGCCTGCCAGCAGCCTCCCCGACACGGGACGGGGTTGCTCGCGCTGCGCGCTGCAGTCGGCCAGTGGGACAATTGCCCCCCAACAACAGTGGCACATTTCAATCCGAGCAGCCGAGTCGAGTCCAGTCAGTACCGCGCCGTCCCCGAGCGACAGCAGACACCCCCCGGCAGCGTCAGAGCGGAGCCTCCGTGGTGCAGTGTGACCGGCGGCCATGGTGCGGCAGTGACCGAGCGTGACAGTGTGTGTGACAGTGTGTGTGACAGTGTTCAGTGATACTACTTGTGAAGTGACCATGAGCGGATACTCGATGTACGAGACGGGAGGCCACCACGCTCCGACCTCGTCCTACTGGGGCAGCGGCGGCGGCGGCGGGTACGACCAGGGGTACCACCACCCCCACCACCACCACCAGGGTGGGTACTACAACTACCAGGGCGGCGGGTACTTCCCCGGCATGCCGGCCACCCCGCCGTCGCCCGGTACGCCGACGCAGCAGCAGCAGCAGCAGTGCGGGGCCTGGGGGGCGGAGGCCGCCGTCGTGGAGGATGCCCCCTCCTCCTCCACCACCACCACCACCCACTACCCGCCCCACTCCCCCGTGGGGGCACAGACGTTTCCGGCAAAGGAGCAGGTACACCAGGACGCGAGCTACCTGCAGCAGCTGTACCAGCAGATGTACCTCCAGCAGCAGCAGCAGCATCAGCAGCACTACCACCAGCAACAGCACCTTCACCAGCAGCAGCAGCAGCGCCAGCAGCACCAGCACCCGCAGCAGCAGCAGCACGCGAGTCAACTGTTCCAACAGCTGCAGCACCAGAAGGCCGCCCTCCATCTCCTCGAGGAGGATCGCGACGACGCCGCGCAGGAGCACAAGGTGTCCACGACCCTGTCCCCCTTCAGCTCGCCCTGCGACGTGTTCGGCGACGTGCCCGGCCACCCGTTCGCGGAGGAGGCAGCGCCCGCCGTGGAGGACCTCGAGACGACCCTGACCTCGGCCACGCCGACGGGCTACTACCTCCAGCGCCGGCCCGCCCCGGAGGATCAGCCGGCGCCGCCCCAACCGCCCCCGCCGCCCGCCCCCAGCCCCGAGCACAGCAAGCCCAACTCCCAGCTCCTCAAGCAGCTCCTGGAGCGGGGCATCTCTGTGGCCCGCAACCCGGGGCCGCCCCCGACCAGGGCGTCCGCCCCCGTCCAGCCAGCCATGGAGCAGCCCGTCAAGAGGCAGCAGCCGCCCCCGGCGAGGCGCTCGCCCCGCCCCGGGGACGAGGAGGGCTTCGCCAAGATGGTGGCCGGCATGCGGAGGCCGTCGCCGACGCTCGCGACCCTGGAGGTGCGCGGGCCGGGGCCGGGGCCGGCGGCCGCGCCGAGGCCGGCGGAGGGGCGCCACGCGGGCCTCCCCGCGGTCATCCAGCGCGCCCAGTCCGTGGCCAGCGCGCGTCCCGGACGCTCCCCGTCGCTGGCCTCCCCGCCACCAGCGTCCGCGGCAGCGGCGGACCTGACAGGCGGCCACTTCAACGACCACCACGAGCAGCTCAGCGACCTCGCGCCGCCGCCGCTGCCGCCCGCACTGCAGCAGCACCTGCAGCAGCCGCCCGCCGCCGTCAAGCTCGAGGACGACGACGACAGCCACCCGGAGGACCCGGCGGCCGTCAACTTCAGCGGCATGATGCACGCGGGTGCCGCGAAGGAGGAGTTCCCGTGGATGAAGCAGGGTGAGTACCCCCCCACCCCCCACGCCCTCCCCACCACCTCTTCCTCCTCTCATCCTTACTGACAGCACCCCCTCCTGTTTCAGCTCACCCGGGCGACGGCAAGCAGGCCGGCGGCGAGGCCGGCAGCAAGCGGACCCGGCAGACCTACACCCGCCAGCAGACCCTGGAGCTGGAGAAGGAGTTCCACTACAACAAGTACCTGACGCGGCGCCGGCGAGTCGAGATCGCCCACGCCCTGGGCCTCACCGACCGCCAGATCAAGATCTGGTTCCAGAACCGCCGCATGAAGGCCAAGAAGGACCTGCCCATCAGGTGAGGCGGGGTGGCTCCAGGTAGCGGGGTGGAAAAGGGGGGAGGGGGGGAGGTCAGCTGGGGAAGCGGTGCCGGGTCATAAATCCTGGCCCGTGGGGACTGTCAACCCCCTCGGGGACCGCGCCTCTAAGCGGGAGCAGATAATACGGAAACAACGCTGAATTTGAGTGTACAGCTGGCCTAATAGGTTTTTTAAAATTCTTTTTTTTTTTAATTTAAAGTTAATTTTTTATTTTTTTAAAAATTTTCATTTTTACTTTAAAACCAATTTTCATTTTTGCATTGAGTATTTTTCATGAGTTTCTAATTATTCTGCAAACATTGCCGATTTTTTTTTTTTTCAAACGATATTTTAAGTTGTTTTCAAGTTTAGGTGCATACCGCCTGGGTGTTTCTTTGAATGTGGAACAGTGTTGCGGGATTGCATACTCGCCAGCGCTGCAGGGGCCATGGCGCCTGACGGGCAAACGGGGTAGGCCAACCCGCAACACTGTTACGCATTCAAAGAAACACCCGGTACACACACTGAGTTGTTTCCCTCCAACTAACCGACGTGCCTTCCCCCTCCTCCGCCAGGATACCGCCGGGCCCTTCCTCCGACGAGGACTCGACCCTGGAGTGCGGCGCGCCGGCGCACGCGGACCTCCTGGAGACGCCCAGCCTGCAGCAGTTCCAGCAGCACCAGCGCCTGCACCTGGAGAACCTGCAGTCCTACCAGCACTACCTGCAGCAGCAGCAGTTCATCGGGCGCCAGCTCCAGCACAGCTTCCTGGACAAGACCCGCCACATGCCCCTAGACGCGCTGTCCTAGGGGAGCGGGCGGACGCAGGATGACGGTACCAAGTTCCTAAGAGTTCCTTAGTTTTACGTACATAGTTTTCTGATTCAATGTTCCATTTACTGTAAATTACTATTTTGCTACGGGCCCTTTGAACGTCCAAATTTCTCGAGCAAACCCGTACCACGATTTATTGTACACAGTCTAGATTTTAGTATATTTTCAGCGATAGTCGAGTCCGCACGTACTATAATTTATCTGGGTGAGAGGACTTCCGTTCGGGACGCCTCGATTGCCTTATAGATCCGGTGGGAGGGGGGGAGGGGGGTAAGTTCAGCAAGGAATCCGACAGCGGGCGAGTCAAATGAATCGTTAGGCTAAGCACACGCCGAGGGTAAGCTGTCTCGTGTCCTCTCATGTCCGAGATGACAAGTGCCGTAGCCTCACATCAAAGATTTCAGACAAGTAATTTACAACTGCGGCTCTGAAGTCTGTTGTGACCGCCGGGGTAAAATCCCTCGAGACGTGCCGAGTCGAGCGGGCATGACATGCGCATGTGTTTGTTGTTGTGGTGGTGCCGCCGAAACAAAGCGCGACGGATTGGGCTCCCAGAGGCCCCCGCGGGATTTCGAGAAGGCAACGGTATTGGCGGTCCTGGGTACCTGATCTCTCTCTCTCTCTCTCTCTCTCTCTCTCTCTCTCTCTCTCTCTCTCTCTCTCTCTCTCTCTCTCTCTCTCTCTCTCTCTCAACTTTGAAGTATAATTATTATTAGGCTTCGCGTGCGCTAAAGCGCAAAACGCGAAGCCTATAGACACGCTCGATGTTTCTCGCCAAGATTTTCGTGTGCGCTACCTGCTCCCCAACATCCTCCAGCGACACAAAAGAAAAAGGTTCGGGTCGGGGGCGGGGCCGGGGGCGGGGGTCCTTGCGGGGGTCCGCCCGGCCGGCCGCCCAACTCAGCGTGCGCATATATTATTGCCAGCGGACGAAAGATGCAATGAATAGAATGCTTGCCGCAAGTTTTTCTCAAATTTTGAACCTAGCAACAAACAAACCAGATTTTTGGATCAAGCATCAGCCTTTCACCCCTCTTTTTTAAAAAAGTCAGGTGCTTCTACGACAATTTTGACTGTCGAAGAAGTGGAGGTTGAGGGAAAGTCCACTCTCCTCAAAATTGTCCTACAACTCTGAATCTTTTGTTTAAAGAGGGGTGAAATTCTGAAAATTGGCATAGTAATCAGGATATGTTGACGCTACGTTCAAAATTTTCGCAACGCAGTCCGGGTGTCACATGTGGCGCGCCCCCGCAAAGCAGGGTGCGTGGCGGAGCGTGGCGGGATGAATCGGGGCCTCTGATCTTTACAATATGAGTCTTAACTTGAGTCCTAGGTGAAAAATCAGTTCAGATTTGTCTGACGTAAAATATTGGTGCGCGTTTGGATTGGCTGACCTCAAAAACCTCATATTTAAAAAAAAAGGGGGGGGTGATTTAAGACAATGTTGACCAACTGCGCATTTCGTGCGCTCTCCTCCGCGAATAAAAGTGCTAATATGTGTCTTAAATTCTACTCGTTTAAATTTAAGGGCTGCCGGCCTCTCTATCTCTGGTACCACTCCTACCCCTGTCTCCCTCTCCCCCCTCTCTCCTTTATGGATCCGTCACTAAATCGAAATCAAACTCTTCCCCTCTCTCCCTCTCTCCCTCTCCTCTCTTTCCCTCGCTCCCTTCTATATTGATTCGAAGTGGCTGAAACTGGAAGAATTTCGTACCTTGAATACTGCCTTGTTAACATGGAACATTCTTAAATCGAAAAAACCCCTGTACCTGCATAATCGCTTTATAACTCTATCAAATGTCCACAACCGCAGTAATAGGTTTTCAAATACCTTACTTTGTATTCCTAGTCACAGAACTGAAAAGTTCAGTAAATCTTTCATTGTCACTGCCTGTAAAATATGGAATAAGTATAAGCTAAACTCTCATCTTACGTTGTCTTATCATTGCTTTAAAAAACGGCTTAAAAATGTTCTGCTACAGCAGATGTAAAAGTGTCTTCCCTGCAATGTGATGTTATCAACTATCAGTCTCATCTATCTTCATGTAGTATACTTAATTTACATTGTTAAACCTTATAATATTTAGTGTCACTGTTGCTATATTTATATCATTGTATGTCCTCAGACAGTACTTTTTTGTTATTTGTTAAAGTTTTGCACAATTCTCTAATTATGAGAGAGCGGGTTGCATACCCTAATGGGACTATATAGTCCTAATGTATGCATTACCTTAAATAAAATTCAATTCAATTCAATTCAATTCTCTTACCCTCTCCTGGGTGAATATTTTGGATTCAAACTCAGCTGTTTTGACGCTGTTTGGACCGTCGGAGGAAACAGCGGGTGGTGGAAACGTGGAAATGAGAGGAGCGCGGCGGGCCTCGCAGTAGGTATCCGCTCAGCTTGTAATTTCTATGAACGTTTCTTGACGACTGCTTGATCAAAGATGCCGTTAATGTGTAAGTCAAGGGGTTGAGCTTGCCATTGCCCACACCAAGCACGCGAAGCCTTTTTCGGCCACATTGGATAATGTGGACTTGACGGATTTTTATTTTTGATATTTTGAGAGCGGACTGCATACTGCAGTGGGGCTTTTCAGCCTCTTTGTCTGTTGTCTTTAAAATAAATGTTTCAATTTCAAAAAATAAATATTTCAATTTCAAAATTTCAAAATTTCTCTCTCTCTCTCTCGTCTTTCTCTTTCTCTCTCTCTCTGTCTGTCTCTCTTTCGAATTTTAAATGTTCGCGCAGGCGCAAGGGATGTCAAAATTAAAATTCGCGTTAACAGAAATAAGGTAGCGGAAGATAGCGAGGGAGGGAGAGAGAGAGAGAGGGAGAGAGAGAGGGAGAGAGGGAGGGAGAGAGGGAGGGAGAGAGAGAGGGAGAGAGAGAGAGAGAGAACACAGAGAGAAAAAGAGAGAGAGAGAGAGAGAGAGAGAGAGAGAGAGAGAGAGAGAGAAAGAGAGAGAGAGAGAGAGATCAAGGGGGCCATGCTTGCGCTCGCATGCGCGGAGGAGAGGAGGGGTCGCGGGACAAAAGAGGTCCCTCGCAGAGCCGGCGGCACCACCCCGCCCCGCGCCGGTTGGTCAGGGTGACTAGAGCTGTTGAGAGATATTTTCGTTGCTCATTTCGAAACGTTAGTAGGTAAGGAAGATGAGTTTATTGTGATAAATGTTTTAGCTACTAGTTACACAGATAAGTATAGGGCCGATTTCCGTCTTGTTGTACGAAAATTTACTTGGCTGAGGTGCGACTGATAAAGTGCCATTTCCAACGGCTTGAGCGGCCACAGCGGCAGCCTCGCCTGGAAAAGAAACCAAATTCCTCTAGTCCACGACTTTTATTTTTTATGGCAACCTATGCTGTAACACAAAAACAATTGTATATTTTTTTAATATGCGTGTTAAATGAAATATAAATATAAGTTTAACAGCTTGAGGTATTTCTTTTTCTTTTTCCTGGCTACATTTGTTTAAAAGCAACATATTTTTTTTTTTTTTTTTTTTTTTTTTTTTTTTTTAGCTTTAGCATCCATAAAACAGCGCGCACTACACTTACACATTGGAATGCAATACAGCGGCGCGGCGCAGCGGGAGGGGTGGGAGAGAGAGAGATAGAGGAAGGGTGTAGAAAGAGAGCAAGAGGAGCGAGAGAGAGAGAGAGAGAGAGAGAGAGAGAGAGAGAGAGAGAGAGCGAGGGAAAGAAGGGTTGCGAGACGGACAGAGCGGTGGGGGCGGGAGGACCACCACCATCACCTCCACTTTGCCGACACCCCTCCGCCGAGCAGACACCTGCCAGCGGCCCCATTAGAAAGATGGTCCGAACCGCGCAGCCTCCGGACGCAAACGGGTGGGTCCGGACCTGTGGGTGCGAGTGAGATGCTGTAACCGCACGGCATCTCCCCCTCGCTCCCTCTCCCGTGCATTCGGACGCGTTCCGGGTAGCTGCCCGGCCCTACCCGTTTGAGAAACTCACGGTAAAAATGATGTCTGATTTTTTGAGGAAAAAAGGGAAAACTTTGAGGGCCTGGTATTCTTTGAGGAAATCCCCTCAAAATTTGTGGAGATTTCCCTAATTTTTTAGGGAGTCTTCCTTAAAATCTAAGGAAATTACCTTTAAGTATACAAGGTCCTCAAAGTTTTCCCTTTTTTTTTCTAAAAAAATCAGACATCGTTTTTTACCGTGCTCAGTCCCCACGGCGGCGGCGCCTGGAGCGAGAGGAATATACTTGCGCCAGGATAACTACTCTGGAAAGGTGCACGGTGATACTGGAGAATTTCAACAGTAACCAACACCAAAAGGATTTTTATTTTTCCTGTGACACATTTCTGAAGCTTGAGGAGTGGTAGAAGAGGCCTGCTCGAGGGCTTTCATGGCCTTTGCGCACTCCCCCGGCAACAGACGGCGGACGCGGACGCAGCAGAAGCGCGTGGCGGGGCGGGGTGGGCCGCGGGGGGTATCGCCAGAGCAATAATAAGCCAGAAGCCGATATCGCACCGCGCGGACATACCCCACGCTCAGAGAGACTCTCCCGCCGGGAGCGTCGTAAAAAGAAAAAGGCACATTTATTTTTATTCATTTGTTAACCGCGTTTTTACAGCAATGTAGGGAGGGCGAAGTCTCTTCCGGCCCGACAGTCCTCCACGGCACAAAACTTGAAAATTCCGGGGCGCAGTGGTGAGCCGGTGGTGGTATGTAAACTCATTTGCAGCCGCGAGGTCGGAATGTGCATACACTCACATACAGCGCGAGCGCAAAAAAAAAAGAAGAAAAAGAAACGCCCGCCACCCCATCACTCTTTTCTCATTCGACACGTTCCTTCAGCTCCACTTGGGAAGTCAGGAAATCCATTAGGGCGCGAGGGCGCGTGGTGGCGGGGGCGGGGCGGGGGTGGGGTGGGGTGGGGCGGGGGCGGGGCGGGGCGGGGCGGGGCGGAGCCACGGCCCACACCGCTAGGGGCTGAGGGAGGGCGCCGCCGCCAGGGGTGGGCCTAAAACAAATACAGGCCGTCCGCAAAACTGGCGGCAAACGCTCATTGGAGGGTGACCTGCCAGCGCGTTAGACGCTGCTGGTGTCGAAAGTAAACAGCAGCTTATTATAATAAATGTTTTAATTTTTCTTTTCTTTTCAAAATTGCAAATGCCTTAGAAATCCTGAAAGAGAAGGGGTTTCGCCTTTATTGCGATAGTAATCTTCAGCAGGAAAAGGGAATTCCCCAAGACCAGACTGTAAAGGTACGTAAGCGTACCACTACTTAGCGCCTCTTCCTGCTGAAAGAGAAGGGGAAAAAATAAAAATAAAAAGGGAATGTTCCGCAAATACAAGAGGTTTACACGCTTACACTCCTTCCGGGCGGGCGGCCTTTGCGCTCCGCTGCGCGGTATTTGCTGCCGGCTTGTCTTTGCGGTTGACAGCTGCTGCAGCGGCACAGGTCGGCAGTCAGCCGCGCGCTCTCGCCACTCCGCGAGTCGGAAAACCATTAGTCAATCCATCAGGGAGGCAACTACTCTCTCTCTCTCTTCTTGTTCGCCCCTCTCTTTTGTGCCCTTCAACCTCACCCCCTGACACTCCCCTCGCCAGAATTGTTGCAGACGTTGTTTTTGCTGCCAGCAACACTTTTAATTGTTTTCAGCACAACCGAAGCGCACTTTGCGTCGCCCTGGTCTTACGTTTTCTTCTGTTCTTCCCTCCGGCCCCTGGAAAACTTAGGTCCTTATTGAAGTCTTAAGTTTATATTCCAGGATTTTTTTTTTTAATCAAGCACCATGGTCTTGGAAAAAGTTGAATTGATCTTGACGTCGTCAACGGAAAAGAGATTTTGCTTGATCCTAAAACCTGCTACTTATCAAGGTGAGCAAAAGGAGATGCTGAAGCTTCCTTCAAGAAAACAGAAACACCACCACCGGAGGTGTGGGGTGCACGCAGAAGATCCCTGGAAGTCGAGGTATCGACAATTATCGGTCGTCCTCGTTTCACAGCGTGATCAGGGGGTATCGACAGCAGGAGCAGCAGTAGCAGGAGCCTGCGGGCAGGCGCGGGGCGGGGCTGGGCGGGGCGGGCCCTGAATACCGGCAGTCAACAGACCATCGCCATCGCCGAGGTGATCGCGCCCCGCCCGATCCAGATCGGCAACGACGGATTTACAATCTCCCTTACGGCGCGCGCGCATCGTCGAATTAACGTCAAAACAAGGCGGTGCTAACGCGGCCGCGGGCGCTGCGGCCGCCGCGAGTGAGTTATCATGATTACACGGCCGGCCGGCGCGTAGTTCCGCTACTCGCCGCTCGGATAGCGCCACCGCCGCCGAATCATTAGTACCGATACATCACCGGGCTGCAGTGCGTACGCATCAGTAGGGTGTGTGGTCAAACCAGTCCAAGTTCGCGGCGCTATGAATGGTATCCGTATGACGCGGTAACGAGATATATGAAAGACTGGTTTAGGAAGGCGGAGACCCCCGCTCCGAAAAA
>JAHWGI010000994.1:2670000-2696604 GCA_029379305.1 Frankliniella fusca
ATGAGCAGGCATGACAGAAACCTCTTATTAAACACAGCTGTGATTGAATCGAGTCTAAATCAAGATTGAAAACAGTTCTCTGTGTAGGTTAAGTTGCTTTGTTGTTTCCCACTGCGCTCTGCCACTCTGGGTAAGTTGTCCATAGTTTAACTTATTAAACGTCAATTGATGTTTAGTTGGTCCAACTATTCACCGGTAGGTATTTAGCTTTTGAAAATATTTGATATCAAACATCTATTGATGAACAGAACTAAACATTTGTTTTACCAGTGTGAACAGATGTGTTGATGTCAGATACCACCTCACACACGAATGAAAATTGTCCAAACTTGTCACTGACATTGGTAGACTGAGACTTTATGGCAGAGAACACTCGTGATACTAATGAATTTGATATCTGGAAAAGACTAAATATTAGAAATCTTCATCTTACTTGAATGATATCAAAAACTTACAAACAACTGCTAAAATTCAAACAACTACAAACTTGAGTCGGCTTATCGATGAATTGGGACGCCCAATGAATAACTTTTGGATTGTCTTGAGAATATACACTTGTACTTCCACACTTCATTTTGCATAATTTAAACCTCACAAATGGCATCTTGAATTAAAATGTGCACAACAGCACTGATTACACCACATGATACAGAATATTTTCCAAACCTATGTCTGCATATTACTATCTCCAAAGCCAGCTTAAATAACATACACACACCATACTTTTTACCAATGCATGAAACAAAATTAAACAATTATTACAGCATCAAACTGTAAAATCATCATCATAACCAAATATACAGGCGAAACGTTTCTGTTTCATCGGTGCACATCTCTTTTTCTTTCCACTCTCCTAACCTTTCCAATGACAACATACGAATGTCTGCTAGAACAAATCGAATGATGTGTACCAACACATCAACATAAAAACTAAAACATAGAAAATCTATTTAAAAACCCTAAAAAGACCCGAAAAATGTATTTCAAACGCCTCCATAACTGAACTATTAACTGAAAAGAGTTCCATACTTGATGAAACCCTTAGATAACCAACTACGACAGTTTTTTTTTTTGTCTTAGGTTGGCAGCAACCTGTTGGACGAACTTTTTCTCTCTACTTCGTGGCTTCGTGAGATAGTATCGTACAGTACAGTACTAGTATAGTTTAGTTTAGTTGTCACTCAGCCAATAATAAATAAAAAAAAGTAAAAACTTATCGAAATCAAAATGATGATAGACGTTACCATTTTTGAGGTTTTTCTTTAATGTACCGTTTTATGGCAATAATTCAACGGAGACCCACATCTTTCAGCCCCACACGCGACACCGCGACTGGTCGGCATGCAATACCATCGTTTGCACCCCAAAATGGACAAGCGGGCGACACCGCAAGACACATTACGAACCATGCGACACTGTTATTGAGAGGGGGGAATAAAGGGGAGGTTGCACATTTTTTGGGGAAAAGGAGAAAGTTTTTAACATATGTAGCCAACACTAGTGGCGCCATCCGCACGATTTTGCGCGCAGCCGAGCTCTCGCAGCTTTTGTCTCGCCGTCTAAATTAATGATGGTCTTTCAATAAACACGCGTACGGCACTCCTACCGCCATTCATCATGCGCATCATTATCAACCCTCATGTGCGACCCCACTTTTTTTCCCCCCCTGCTTTTTTCGAATAGTTCCGACTTTTGTTTTGCGATATTCAAAATAATTTACTCTATGATCAATGACTTTTTGAATACGGATCAAAATGAATAAAATAGGTGCCAAACATAACTTTGAATGATAAATAATTTCCGAACTTGAGATAAGCATAACAGGACACTCGCAAAGGGCAGCTAAGAGCTCACTGAAAAACCAAAAGAAAACAAAACGTGAGGTGTTGGAGAGTGAAGAAGAGAGAGCGAGAGAGAACGAGAGAGCTCATCTCATTTTCTGATTACCGCGCTATCATTGACACGACTTTGCTCCGGGCGGCCGGTCCAGGCTGCCCTGCCCTGCCCCTCCGGCTCCGTCCTGACGTATCAGGAGTTTGCGGTGTCAGCGCGGCGCGCCCGCCCCGCCCGCCCCGCCCCACCCCACCCCACCGCACCCCGCCCCGCCCCGCCCAGACCCGACGCCCGATCAGTGCTCGCGATTACTATTTTGAACAGGCACGAGAGCCGAGCGAGAGCCAGGGTAGAGCCTTGCAAATAATAAGTACTCATCAGATGAAACAAAAATAAAAAAAAAAACATAATCTTCCCTCTCACAATATTAAGGTTCCCTAAACGTACATTATTGTGGATAACTTTCAGCGCAATTTTAAGAAAATAATTTCAAGCGCATTAAATTGAGAGCAGTATTAAAGGACAAGTTGTCTAAAACAAAATTTCCTTCTTCATTTTTCTTTCTTTCATTTTGCGAGGGGGCATGCACACGCGTAATAGTCCGATCATTCTATCCGTAGTAAAGGCGTAATAGTGTGCGTAATAGAAGCGTAATGGCCAAAATTCACTATACCAGGTGGATGATGAACCCCGGGCACATTTTGTACTATGCAACCCGCCCGCACCGCTCCATCCGGGCCTGCATACCCTTCAGGCGCCGGGGACCTTCGAGCGGTCTGCGGGGCGTTACATGGCGGAGGTTCGCGGTTTCGCGGGGGTAAACCGTGAGTCCAGGGGAAAGGTCGCGGTCCGCGGATCCTCCGCGGATCCTCCGCGGATCCTCCGCGGGTCCTTCGCGGACTGCGAGCTTACCCGCGGGAAGGATTCGCGGACCACGACCTTCCCCCGCGGAGGATCCGCGGTTCGCGAGGCACCCCAGCGAGCTTTCCCCGCGGACTCACGGGTTACTCCCGCGAAACCGCGAACCTCCCCCATGTAACGCCCCGCCGTAGACCGCGCGTACCGCAACAGTGGCGGAGCAGAGCGTCCACACTTGGAGCCGGTCCCCGACGCCTGATGGGTAGTATGCAGTATGCAGTCCCGGATGGGAGATCGGTGCGGGCGGGTTGTATAGTACGAAGAGTGCACGGGGTAAATCAGCCACCTGGTAACTCCACTTTTGGGTCGGTTTAGGCTGTTTTTGCTCGTTTTTGACTGACTTTGGCCAAATCTGTAAATTTTTGGAGCGTAATACAGCGTAAAAGACGTAATAGTTGGCTCACAGATTTTAAGAGTGAATGCCCCCTCGATTTTTTGTATTCTTTCTTTTTTTCTACTTTGCACGTTTTTTTTCCTGTTTTTTTTTTTTTTAATTTTTCTTCTTTTCTGTTTTCTTTTCTTTCTACCTGTTTTATTTATTTTATTTTTTTGAGCCTGACCAGCTTGCTTACTACTCACACGTCCCACGATCGGCCGGGAGTAGCGGCTGCTCACATAAGCCCGCGAGGGTCGCGGCCACCACAGCGGGCAGTGCCAACCTCTTGACCCCATAAATAACCCGCACGCCAGCCGGACACTCCGGCACAGCCGCGCACAGCCGCGCACGCACGTACGAATAAAACGCAGCCAAACGCCTAAGTATGTGTGTACACATATCCGGTGACATCCCGTGCGGGGTCGGCTGCTGCCTCGCGCGACTTAGTCTCTCTCTCTCTCTCTCTCTCTCTCTCTCTCTCTCTGTGGGATATCAAGCCGATTCGAGTCGGATGAAAATAATCCGAGAGGCAGTTGACACGCGGTCAGCTGTCCGCCAACGGGCGTGCGAGCTTCAGCAGGGATAGTCAGTCCACTGCAGAGAGGATATCCCCTGCTCTGGACCGCCTGCATACACGCTCGCCCGTCTGCCTACCATCCACACGCCCAAGAAGAAAGAAAAAATAAATGTTTTTTTTTTTTTTAATAACTCACGTGTGCGAAAAGACCTACCTATGAGACCTAGTTAGTGGTTTTAACGACAGGAGAGAAGAAAAAAGAAATAACAAATAAAGTACAAGCAACCCTTTGTGGGCGGGGAGTCAGAGCTAAGCTAGAGGGGGCCGGGCCGGGCCGTCCTGGACAACTATAAATCATTCTCCATTTCCGATGCGATGCCACCAAACCGCAAGGAATGTGGGCGAGCGCGCAGGCAGCGCGTGCTATCTGCCCCTGGCCATCTTCGGGCCATTAACGCTCGTCTTAATTAGGATAACAGCTGCTCACAAAACTACACAAACTTTGTCGATTCTACATTTATTTTTATTTTCCCTTTTTCTTCTATTTTAAATGTTATTTTTTTCAACAGTTAAATTTTAGACGTTAAAATATCACGTGTTCATTGACCAATTCGGACATTACAAGTATCCAAGATCACGGTGAAAAATAGTCATAATTTACGGAAAAAATTTTCCACTACACTGTGAAAAAAATACTCGTCAATTTACGACTTTTTTCGTAATTTGTGATAACGACACGGAATAGTAAATTTACGAGCGCAGTAGTAAATTTACAACAAAAAATCCTCACTCTTCAAGGAAAACTAAGTCCACACATGGTGTGAAAAAATTATTGTAACAATACAACTGGAAGTTGTAACTTTACGACATTTATGATGGAAAATTTTCCCGTTACCCTTACGAATATTTTTCACAGTGGAATAAGTGGAGTTGTAAAATTATGATAACAAATCGTTAAGTTACCAGCACTACTTCTGGACTTGAAATTCAATCACGAGCATGAATGGGTTGTCGTAAATTTACAACATTATTTCGTAAGTTCTCATGTACAACATTTATCGTAAATAGAGATTTTTTCACAGTGAATACTTTTGAGCCTTCGCTATACCGCTCTGAACCGGTCAAAAATGTTCGAAGCAGGGGCCGGAGGAGAAGAAAGAGCGATTCCGTCAAGAGGAGACGCGACGACAACGGGGGTGCACACAATGATCTACCAAAATATGTCCTACCGTCGTAAAATAAATTAAAGGAAAATTAAAGTGAAAGAATGCTGTTTTTAAAACATCTACCAATATTTGTTCTACCAGAATAAAAAGAAAAATTAAAAATCAGAAAGGAATAATAAAAATATTATTTGTAAAAATCCTGGTGCAGTGGGGAAAAATGGAGAATAAAATATCCTACCAAAAATATTTATAAAAATCCCCAGAAATTCTATTTTTTCTTAGTATTCTTAAAACGTTTGGTAGATGATTTATTGGCAGGATATCCTGCATTTTCCCCCACGGCACACGTCGAAAAAAGAGGGTCATAGCTAAAAAAAATGCTGGGAATTGCACCAAAATTGGTGTGTGTTTGGGGTTGAAGTGTGCTTGATCGGTTCCTGATATCCGTTTGCACCTCCTGGGTCTTCCTGGGGGTGTCATCGGGGACCTCACAAGGTCGCCGATGACGCCCTTCTTGAAAATTCCTATCCCGAGATTGTCGAGGGTCCCCGAATGATTCCCGGTGTCCGTTTGCACCTCCCGCGTTATCCTGGGGGTGTCATCGGAGACCTCGTGAGGTCGCCGATGACGTCCTTCTTGAAAATTCCTACCCTCAGGTTTTCGAGTGCACCCAATTGATTCCCGGTGTCCGTTCACTCCTTCTGGATCAACCTTAGAGGAGTGTCATCGGAGACCTCATAGACCAAAATAGGACATATGATTTGTTGCATGGTGTCGCGCATTGTAGCCACTAGTGGCGCACTGGTGCGCGCCCAAGGCAGGCCGTCATCTGAAACCTCGTCAGGTCCTCGTTGAAACACCCAGGTTAAATCGGGAGTTGCAAACGGACACCTGGAATCGATCGGGCGCCCTACAAAACCCCAGCATACCAATTTTTAAAAGGGGCGTCATCGGCGACCTCATGAGATAATGAGGTCTCCGATGACACCCCCAGGATAACCTGGGAGGTGCAAACGGACACCGGGAATCGAACGGGGACCCTCGACAATCTCAGGATAGGAATTTTCAAGAAGGGCGTCATCGGCGACCTCATGAGGTCCCCGATGACACCCCCAGGATGACCCGGGAGGTGCAAACGGATATCAGGAATCGGTCATGCACACTTCAACCGCCAACAAAACACACACACACACACACACAAACCAATTTTGGTGCAATTCCCAGCATTTTTTTTAGCTATGACCCTCTTTTTTCGATTTTACTCCACTGTGTGCCGTGGGGGGAAATGAAGGATAAAATATCCTTCCAATTAATCATCTACTAAACGTTTTAAAAATACTAAGAAAAAAAATAAAATTTCTGAGGATTTTTCTTAATATTTTTGGTAGGATTTTTTTCTGTGCATTTTTCCCCACGGCACCAGGGTTTTTACAAATAATATTCATATTATTCCTTTCTGATTTTTAATTTTTCCTTTTATTCTGGTAGAACAAATATTGGTAGATGTTTTAAAAACAGCATTCTTTCACTTTAATTTTCCTTCAATTTATTTTACGACGGTAGGACATATTTTGGTAGATCATTGTATGTTACCCCGACGACAACTATCAAAGGAGAGCTACCAACTACATAATGTCGAATTAATTTGCGTTTAGGAAGCCATTAACGAGGAGCAACAAATCTCGCGCGCCGGTGGGGCCGCCGGGGCCGGCACCCCCTACATCATAATAATAGCCAACGGGCGTCATAAATTCAAACCGCTCCGCGGAGGAGGCGGGGCGGGGCGGGGCGGGGTGGGGCAGGGAGCCATCGGCGGATTGCTCGCCGCTACTAAATCGGAAACGGCGACATGCTGCATGACAGTATCACTTTTATCACGTCGTAAATTAAGGCGCTCCGACGATGATGAGGACGTTTACAGGTGTAAGACCACCTCGGCGCGGTCAAACAGTCACTCCTCTCTCTCTGACTTACACTCGCCCGGGGCGCCCGGGAGGCCACGCCCACTCGAGTACGGTCACTACGGCTATTAAGCCGCCATGTGACACACAAGTGTTTTATTTTTCATTGACTTTTATTTTTATTTTTTTTCCCCCGTCTGTGTGTTGTGTGTTCTGTGCTCGCGTCGATTGACATTTTGCAATTTATGGTGATGTAATTGGTGGTCGAGGCGGTGTCCGTCTCGCTCGCACCCGCAGTCTCGCCCGCACACGCGCGCCTCTCTCTCTCTCTCTCTCTCTCTCTCTCTCTCTCTCTCTCTCTCTCTCTCTCTCTCTCTCTCTCTCTCTCCCACCACCTTGCCGCTGCTGCAGCCCTGGCTATAAATTACAGGCTCCCCCGAGCTGCTGCCGCCGCTGCGGCCGCTACCAAAACAAACAGCGGTGTGATTGTGTGAAATATTTATGACGTGAGAATCGTCCGGCCCCTCGTCTTTGACCTGTTAATCGTGCGGGTTGTCGTGGCCAGATTATCAGATTAACGCGCTCCAATGGCCGGCCGAGGGATAGGTCGGGGACTGAGCGTATCGACGTACATGGGAGTAGGTCGCCCGCGGGCGCACGCGGGCGCACGCACCTAAACGTCTTTTACCCCTAAAGGAGACCCAAATAAGATCCACGTATAAGATCAGAGAAAGATCCAAATAAGACCCCAACAAGACCTACATACGATTCAACTAAGAAGGATACAAGATCTAAATGAGACCCAAATACTACCCAAATAAGACCTAAATTAGACCCCAATAAGACCACCAAATAATATATTTTTAGGGAAGCGACTTTTTGATTTAAAGCTGTACTTTAATAGCGAAAAAGTTTTTTGCACGATAAGAACAATGTCTGAGACTTTTAGGAAAAATAGAAAATTTTAAGGAACTCACTTCATTTAAGGAAAACTTCTCATTCATATTTAGGGGATGTCTCAAAAAATGAGGAACTTACCCTCACTTTTTGAGGAGACTTCCTCAAAATATGAGAAGTTTTCCCTAAATTAAGTGGAATCCCCTTTTCCTCAAAAAATCAGCCATCACTTCAACGGTGCAAAATACTTCCTTTTTTTTTGCAGTGGCACAGACAACGGGAAGCTTTCGCTTTCAGAGGGTTGTATGGTCACTCTTTGCCCCCGGGCGGGGCACGGCCGGCGCAAATCGTTCTTGGTGGTAGTATAGGGGTCGGCCGCCGGTCAGGTGCCAATCACCGGAGGAGTCAAGGTCCTGCAACGGTCCAGTCCAGCCCGGTGGTCGGCCTTCGGCGCACATACGCACATTGTCCGGCAAGAACAATACCGCCCTGCTCTACTTGGGGTGTGGGCGTGGTTGTCAATGAGCATTTGGTGTATATACTTGGTTAAAAATAAAATGTGAGTGAAGTGTGCAAATTTCTATTCGAAAACCTACACACACACACACACACACACACACACACACACACACACACACACACACACACACACACACACAAAATGTTACTTTGAATTTTACAATCACTGTTAAAAAAGGGATATTCTCAGAAAAAAATTCTAAGAACACGGCAAAAACGAGTACTGGGTTTCCCAGGGGAATTTGCACATTCCCCGGAGGTATCATCTTTCCCAGGGGATGTCCCGGGTTTTCCAGGTAAAACTCCTGGGAAATACTACTTTTTTCAGGACATTCACTGGGGTTCCAAATCTCCTGGGAATCCCAGGACTCGTCTCTACTGTAAAGTAGGTTGTAAATTTACGAGGGCAAGAATATATCGACTCGCACTTGACTGGTGAGGAAGACAGACCTGTCGTAAATTTCCAATATCAAAAAATAGTAGTCAATCACAAAATAAAACGTACATCTGCGAAAATATTATTCACAGTGCACCACAAAGTATGTACAAATATAAATTCACACACCGACAAGTGTGTGATATTCACACACTTGGGTTCCCAGTGTGATTGCAACGAGGACTGAGAGGTGAATGTCCCAACCACTCGCTCCGGTGTAGTTATCGGCTCATGAGTGACCCGTCTGCCCCATTCAAACGCGGCCGCGCCGCCGCCGGGGCTGAGACGGGCCCAGGCGACACGGTGAGTGTGACACCCGTGGAAATGGGGGTTTGCCCTCGATTTCAGGGGCGTTAGCGCGACCACACTCACGGACCACTTCATCAAACGCTGCTTTCAAGCGCGATATGCATGTGAAATGGGGAGAAGGGGCAGGAGGTTGTTTCGTACGAGTGACCGAACGCTGCTGTAAATAGAATAAATAACACATCCCTGCACCACATGGAAAATCGATCAGGTAGTTGTCATTTTGGTGCGAGCAGATTTTATTTTCTGGAGGAAAAGGAGCACTATTTGATAGAAAAATTTGAGAACAGCCGCGCATAGTTCAGTAGTCAATTTCTCACAATATTATTGAATCGCGTGGAAAGGGTCATTGACTTTGCACTTCTGAGAGAAAATTTTTAGCGGTTATTCATTTAGACTTTTTAAGCAATTTCAGAGAAGCGAACCTTAACTTCCGGCAAACACTATGAAACCAGTTGCCTCCTTCAAATTTTCCTGTCATAATTTGGCATTCTTGCAGGAGGCGGCCCAGCTTGTGGACCACAAGTGTCCAAAAATTGACATTCCTCAGAGAAAAGCCAAAAAGCAAAAATTTTGACGATGGAAAAGAATGCCAGTTCTGGCATATAAAAACATGCCACAGTATTCACAAAACAGCTAAATTTCAGAGACTTTTAACGCCTTTTGAATCTCGTCCACCACACTTCAGCGCAAATTTCTATAGTCAAGACATATTGACCTTGACTTTGAGCAAAACGACAATGCTTAAAATCAGAGAAATTTAGAAAAATCATGAAAAATTTAGGAAAAATTCTGCAAAAATTCAGAGGAATTCACAAAAATATAGATTAAATTCAACTACAACTTCACCAACATACAAGCAAAAATTCGCCCCAAAAAAGGAGCGAAAATTCGCGAAAATTTATCAAAATTCCCAAAACTCGTACAGCAAAATTCCGAGTTGTTTCCCGCTCGGGTTGGGTCGTATCGGGCGGTGCGCTCCCGGGCCGGGCCGCGTGGTCAGGCCGGCCGCGCGCAGAGCGCTCCGTCCGCTCCGAGCCTCTCTCTGCAGGCCAGGCAGGCAGGCAGGCAGGGCCACAGAGACCCTCCCCTCTGCACGGCCGGCCCGGGGTGCCCCCTCCCCTCCGGCCACGCTCGCCTCCCCCCCACCACTCGCGGCGGGCCTCCCCGCCGCCGCCGGCTAGACCCCTCCCCACCGGCGCGGTGCCCAATCAACGGTTGACGGACTCGGGGCACCGCCGCGCCGCCGTCGGAGCGAGAGAGACGGCCGCCGGCGGGCGCGCCGGGAGCGAGCGAGACGGCGGCGGGAGCGAGCGAGACGAGCGAGGCCGTGGCGGAGGAGCGAGCGAGAGCGAGAGCGCGCGGGCTGCTGGCATGGGGCCGGGCCCAGGCGGCGCACTCCGTGTCTCGTCGTCGAGGACGTCGCAGGTCCCCGTCGCTCCGCGCGCGCGCGAACGTCCCCCGTCCTGCGTCCGCGAGTGCACCTGTTGGGGGCCGCCGAGGCGGGGAGCAGCCCGACATGGGGCCCTACGACGTGTGATCAGTGTCCAGTGCGTGTCAGCGTGTGTGTGAGCGCCATGGTGGCGGATGTGCAGTGCAGTGTCAGTGAGTGAGTGAAAACCAAGACGGTGAAACGCAACAGTGACCATGAGCTCGTACCAGTTCGTCAACTCGCTGGCCTCGTGCTACGCGAACCAGTCGCAGCAGCAGCAGCAGTCGGCGCCGCAGGGGCGCGCGGCGGGGCCCTCGCCGGTGGACGGGCACCACCAGCAGCACCCCGCGACGGCCACCTCGCCCGGCGGCGACTACTACAACGGCAACGGCAGCTACAGCGCGTCGCCGACCTGCTACTCGCCGCAGGGCTACCCGCAGCAGGGCTACGGCCACATGTCCGCGAGCGACATGATGGACTACACGCAGCTGCACCCGGCGCAGCGCTCGCACCTCCAGCACCACATGCCGGCGTCGCCGGGGCCCGGGCCCGCGCCGCCGCAGACACCCAGCGGCCTGCTCAGCCCCGTGGGCGGCAGCTGCAAGTACGAGGCCATGGGCGGCGGCGGGGGCATGGCGCCGTCCGTCAGCTCGCCGCAGGACCTGAGCAGCTCGTCGTCGGCCGGCGCCAAGCAGGGGGCGTCGGCGGCCTCGGCCGGCAAGGCGGCGGCGGCCGCGGCCTCGGCGTCGTCCGTCACGTCGCCCGTGACCGTCAGCACGCGGCCGTCGTCGTCGGCCTCGCCGGGGCTCAACGAGGCGTCGCCGTCGCCCGCCTCCTCGACGTCGTCCACGTCGAGCGGGAACAACAACAACGGCTCGTCCAAGTCGGGCGGCGGGTCGTCGAGCGCGTCGGGCAACCCGCCGCAGATCTACCCCTGGATGAAGCGCGTGCACCTCGGACAGAGTAAGTAACACCTAGTTCCCGGAAAGCCGACGAGTCGTTATCGTCATCGTTCTCGTCGAGCGAATAGCTTTTCGCTACCAGTTGATAGCAAGTCGAGCAGGGGGATCATTAGCGGGAACAGGAGCAGGGGTCCACCGCCGGGAGAGCGTCGACCTAATTTATGGATTCGTCATGGAAATGAAGCAGCGAGGTGGGCTTTGCGAACTTGTTACAAGCACTTCGACAAGGGCTTGTCATGCTCAAGGAGTTGGCAAAGTCACGGCACCAAAGGTTGTGGCCGGCTTTGCACAGCGGTATCTGATGCAGGCGCCTGTCGCTGGAGGTGGCGCAAAACGCCCTGAGCCATGAGCCCTCCACACCGCTTCACTCCATCGCGATATGGCTACACTGGAAACTCAAGTGTGTGAATGTCACACACTTGTAGATGTGCGAGGACTCATTCGTACACTCGGCCACGCAAACGCGTGAATTCCCCTTGGATATTCGTGAGTTTAGGTGCCCAAGTTTACGAAAGAATCCTCGCACATCTACAAGTGTGTGACATGCACACACTTGGCTTTCCAGAGTACAGAGATTGTTGTAGGTGCTATAACGCAAGGGTCCACCACTTTGTAAAATCGCGTACGAGGATTATAATCAGTCACGATTATGGTGATCATCAATTATTATTTCAGTTCATCTCTAACATATTTACTGATTATTGGCCAGTAATCACGCAACTTTTGGTCAAATTTGATAATATTTCTCCATATTTGTCAAAATTTGTCAATATTTGGAAATTTTACATGATTATGTGGTTATCAATAATCATCTAGAGGGGTGCACGAGGATTATGGAAGTAGTAGACATTAGCTATAACGCTTGAGCGGTTGCTTCACCGCGAGTCAGGTCGTAGAGTACGTTAGAGTACAACAGATTGTAGTTGTAAGACTCACCGCATGCGGCCCAGCTTGCAGCTCCAGCCGGGCCACCACCCGCATCCCCGGGCTCCAGTTTCAATGAGGACGCTGGCTGCTCTTTGGGTCGAGAAGCTCCTATTGCGTAGAGAGGAGGAGGAGGCTGCGTCATCATGTGGTTGGTCTCATCTGAAGCAGAATGGGAAAGAAATATAAGAAACAGAGGCGTCATTTTAGGGTCTTTTGCGCCTGCGACGCCATATTCTGAAATTGGAGAAGCACCTTTCTGAGAAGTTTACTGTGCGCGAAGCGCACAAGGCATTCCCCTCAGAGCTCGCATGTGCGTTCACTCCACAATGATTTTGTCTTACTCGAGGGTTCGTCAAGTGCCTTCAGCCGTGTACGGAGGATTACTGGTATTATTAGTAATATCAGAATAATAGGGTAATATAGTAATATTGGGGTAATATTGATGTAATATTGGCAAAAATTTGGGTAATGTTGATGTAATATGAAGGTAATATTGGTCATATTGAAGTAATATCGGGGTAGTATGAATTTCGTATACGAAGGAATATCAGAGTTGACGACCCCCTAGTCTTACTGAAGGGGTACCTCACTCTCGAAATGGGTGTACACTGATTGGAGGGTTGTATTGTGATTGGAAGAAAAATTTGACCAAACTTAAATGCAAGCAAACATTTGTTGGCACCAAATTCGATATTTTGCAATCTTAAGGTGCTTAAAATAGATTTTTGTCGCAAAATTATGTGTCTGGATAGTGATTGGAAAATGATTGGAGCTCAGGGTGTACACTGATTGGTCTTACTCGATATTCCACGCCGAGTTGGTCCTTATGGTAGGTTCAAAGCCCAAAACTTGAAGTTTCCCGAAGGCTGACACACATAACCCCGTAAAGCAGGGGGCGCGGAGCATCGACACGTAACGTGTCCACTCGCTCGAAGGAGGCCTGACAAATGACTGCAGCCGAAGGAGGTGTGTCCGATGCGGCGTGTCACCTCATACCTCCGCGCTCCCGTTTCCAAATCTTTCGGCGCCAAATTCAAAAAACCCGCAGAGAAGGGGCGGGTGACCCTCCTCCTCTCCTGCGGCGAGGCAAAACAGACGAGTCGCGCCGGCGGCGGCGGGTCAGCCAGACGGAATCACTATTAATCAAAATGAAGGACCCTTTCAGCGCGGGGAGGAGGCGGCAGCGGCGGCAGCGGGGCGCGAGCCTCAAAAGAGAATGCTTCGCGCGACGAATCCCCCGCGCAGCAGCAGCAGCAGAGCCGCACCACTCTAATTCAACTTGAAGCAAAAGTTCATTGCTTCCCAACTTGCAAAGTGTCCGCGCTCCAAAGTCATTAATTTACTTTGGAAAGTATGTTTGGCGGGGCGGAATCTGCTGGGCGCTGCGCTGCTGATCGAATAGGCGAGTGACGAACACCTCGCGACGGGTATTGTGATCTCTCTCTCTCTCTCTCTCTCTCTCTCTCTCTCTCTCTCTCTCTCTCTCTCTCTCTCTCTCTCTCTCCTCACGACTATTTGGGAAAGTCGGCCGAAACGCAGCGCAATAGGGCTGAAGGGCTTGAGCAAAAGGTGAACACGTGCGATGCTGTATCGGTCCGCGCGTGACTGGGCGGCAGGGCAATAAATAACATATGCCAAATTACTAAGATTTTTATCGAGTGGGAAGCAGCCCTGCTGGTCAGCGCCGCGCTGCCGTCAAACGGGTGGATTTTGTTCAAAGTAAAGGGCAGCAGCTCGTTAAGTATAGGAAAAGAAATTTTATTACGTCTATTGAAATTTTACTATCGCGAAGCTACAATAAAGGGCTATCTTTAAAACCGAAATTTCAACCGCAAACTGATGTCTCTTTGTAAGCCTTCAATAAAAAGAGCCTCACGCCTTGCAACTGTGTTGGCCGCAATGTGGTAATCGCAACAGCCTCTCTTTATAGTGTAGACTGCTCGAGATGAAAATTGTATTTTTTTTCTTTTCTTGCGGTGTAAGCAGATGAAGAAGAACCTGCTGTCCAGAGCGAGTGAGCAGGGGTGCCACCCTGGTGCCACCCCAGCGCGGAGACCCGCTGAGATAGTGCATGTTACACCCGGGTGTCACTTCTCTGCTTCTTTTTATTCCCGCCCCTCCTCCCTTGCCTTTCCAATCGAACACACACACACACACACACACACACAGATCTTTTCTTTTCGTTCAAACATTCTAATAAGGGTATTTGGGGTTAGGGCGGGTGCAGGCATGACACGTATATAATTTACGGCCGGTCAGGTGACAAAACACCTACGTCCTCTGTCTCTCTCTTTCTTCCGTGTTGGGGCATCAGACAGGGCGCATACCCGTCCAAAAAAAAAAAAAAAAAAAAAAAAAAAAAAAACGAAAGAAAAAACACTTTTTAAAATAAGAGAGTTTCGTTGATATCAGACGGGCGCACCTTGCGGGGCCCCCCAGACAAGTTGCCCCGGCTTCAGGAAGCTGATGAGAGGTGCCCACTTTCCATCGCGTCAGCGGGGGGGCCGACCGACCCGGCCAAAAACTACAACCTCATAAATAATGCGGAGACCCCGTACGCTCTAGATATTAATTTATACGACCAATCAAACGAAAACGTTAATAAAAAGTAAAAAACCATCTCGGCGGTCGGAGGTCACCGCGGGGGTCACACGGGACGGCGCGTGGCCGGCGGATGTGCCTCGGAGCAGTGCACAGGTCTGGAGGCGCAGCCCGGGGGCGCCCCGCCCCCTCTGTACCTCCCCGAGGAGCGCCGCGCGTCCGCCAAAGGCGGCTCCTGAAGGAAACCTGACACGCCGGATGGTCCACCCCCCGCCCGGCGCGGCAGCTGCAGCCTCCACAAGAATGGTGGACGCAGGCGAAAAAAAATAAAAAAGAAATAAAAAAGAAATAGCTACGTTTAAAAATGTCCCGAGTGTTACCGATTCTCATACGAAAATTTTGTAAATTTTTTGTAGTAAAGTTTTGCAATCCAGTCACTGTGAAAAATAGTCGTGAGGGATACGGAAAAAAAAATACCAGGACAAATGTCTTGAAGTTGCGGCTTAGAGTTTGTATAGTTCCAGAGTATTTTTTGACGTCACGTTTTTGACTTAGTTTTCCTCAACGGTCAAGAATTTGTTCTTGTAAATGTACGACTTCGGTCGTAGATTTACGACCCCGTGTCCTAATCGTCAGGTACGAAAAAAATAATCGAGAATTTCCGAATATTTTTCTCACAGTGGTAAATTATTAGGGTGAAATCACGCACTCTAGTCGTTTTTGACGCGGGATCAGAATGAATCGGAAAATGCTGGCGACGCGGTGCTGCTAGGCGACGTCTTGGACGGGAAAAGCTCAAACCAGGAAGCAGCAGCATTCTCCTGTCTCATCCAGGATCCCCTCCTGCCTCGTCCCCCCCCCCCTCTCTCTCTCTCTCTCTCTCTCTCTCTCTCTCTCTCTCTCTCTCTCTCTCTCTCTCTCTCTCTCTCTGCGGCAGTGAGACGCCTGGCAGGCTGGACAGCAGCGGGGCCCAGGTACGCCGCGCTGCCGCCGCGCGCTGCTCAGGCAAAGATTTATTGGAATCACGTCGCACCACGAATGCTAAATAAACTCTCATTCAAATCTTGAAAGTCCCACAGCGGGTCTTGGGGCGCGCGGGGCCGTATAGCAGCGTACGGGCCGTGCGGGGGGAACTCCATATACACCGAACAAAACGGCCCAATCAGATACAGCCGTCGAGATATCAGCACACGGCGCACGGCGCACCTCACGCAAGCAGGCGACTCAAACTTTTGGACGCGCATGCTACGGGTTCGAGTCGAGAATAGCCCCCCTCTCCCTTTTTTTTGACAATAGTCTGAGGCATGGCTGCGGTTTCGTTTCCCCGGTGTCTGGGTGTATCAAGTTGTCTGTAACGGGACGGTACCGGAACCAATCGTCATGATCGGAGAACGCGATCGATCTGGCTTGCAGCATCCACGGCAGAGGGAAGTTCCAGATGTGGAGCAAGCAGGGCACATATTGTTAAGGGGAATGTGTTTTGCAGTGCACCCACTGTGAAAAATAGTCGTAGGTTTACGGGAAAATTTTCCACGAAGTGCAGTTGTAAAATTATGATCACTTATCGTAAAATTACAAGCAGTACCTATCGACTTTAAATTTAATTACAAGCAAGAATGGGCTGTCGTAAATTTAAACATTTTTCGTAAGTAAATTTACAAAATAAATCGTAAATCTACGAACATGTTTTTCACAGTGCCCCAGGCCACAGTGAGCGCGCGCCCGCCTGTGTGTCTGTGTGTGGCTTATTAAATTACTCCACCAGCCACGGCGACGGGGGTCCGTCGTTAACAAATCGGCCCAAATTTAAATCCGTCTCGCGCCTGCCTGCTTGGCTGGCTCGGCGCCGTCCGCTACCAGATATTTTTATTTATTTTGCGAGCGACGCGCGCGATCTGAGAGGCGCCTGCAACTGCGACTGCCGCAATTATTGTATGCGATCTGATTGTATGATCCGATTGCGAATAAGTTTGCAATTGCTGCGGCGTCGAGCGCTGAATAGAGCAGTCGCGGGCGCCACGATCTGTGTTGGTAATGCTTGCTTGACGCAAGAAGGGTTCTAGTTTCGAATGGTCGAGCTGACCGGTGCGCGAGAGCACCACGACGCCAGCTCGCGGGGGGTCAGGGGGCGTGGCGGGGCGTGGTGGGGCGGGGTGGGGCGTGGCGGGGTGGGGCGTGGTGGGGCGGGGTGAGGCGGGGCGGGGGTGTATAGTGGGAGCAAAGCAGCAACTTACGTTTTACTGGGTCCTATCTACACTTTGCTACACGAGATGTTAAAAATTAAGAAACGTACTTCGTTGGCCCAACCTGATAACATTGTTATATATTTGAAAAAAAAAAATTAAAAAAGAGAGAAAGAGAAAGAAGAAATTGACAGACATCTCGATGGAAAAATAAGGTTGCCGAAGAAGAGGGGGTGGGGTGATGCAGCGCGGGGCACAGCTACGTCGTGGGTTGTTCTGTTCAAGGAGTAACGATATGGTCTGCAGGTCACGTTTGTACGCCGGCAATATTTAAGCGTCACAGTCCGCGCCGTTCCACGCTCCCTCTCGCCCACTGTATCTCCTATCCAGTCCCCCCTCTCTTCCTCTCTCTCTCTCTCTCTCTCTCTCTCTCTCTCTCTCTCTCTCTCTCTCTCTCTCTCTCTCCCCCTCCCTCTCACCGTCTCTTTCCTGACCTCACAATGCTCTTCCCGTCTCCTTGCTTCCCACCGTTCGTTTCCCTGCTGACCGCGCGCAGTCAACTCACCTTAAAAATGTCCCTCTTTTGTCGTCAACTGTAGGGGAGTAAAAATTATTTGCTCAAATTTACATGTCTGAAAAAGAAAAAAAATCTCCAATTGGCAGATGAGAGTAACCAAATTCGCATAATAGCTCGTAAGCGACTTTACGCACCCCTGCAAGTTAGCGAATATTTTTTCACTCTCCTGCAAGAGAGCGAATAAATTCACTCACTGTCCTGCAAGTGAGGGGAATCAATTCACTCATTCGCAAGTGGGAGACAATTTCGCAGCAGTGTCGCAGCGCGTTTACTTGTATGGGTAACCGTTCGAGTCGCTTATATCGTATCGACATGCTCTCTGGAAAGTGACCCGGTTGACGCGCGCGACTGGGTGCCCCCCAGACCCCCCCGGGCAGGGCTCAATACAGCAGGGGGTTGCGCGGGGAGGACCTTGAACTGATTGATAGAAAAGGTTTCCGGGCGCGTCCTCCTATTGTGGAGGTGCTGCGCCTTGGGCACACCGGGCCCACCGGGCCGGCCGGGTGATTGACGGCTATTGAGTGACACGCGTATTGATACCTCGTTAGGGGCTCCAGCGTGGCGCGGCGGGCCGGGGAGGAGCAGGAGGCGCGGTGCGCCGGGGCGGGGCGGGGCGGGGTGAGGTGGGGAGCCTGATCCCATAGCCACTTGGCGGCGCCTAATTTGTGGCGTATTGCCGCGTGTTTGAAAGCAAAGGGGCGCGGTATACAGTTTTCCCAACGGCAGCAGGCGCTGAGAGAGAGAGAGAGAGAAGGAGAGAGGGGAGAGAGGAGAGAGGAGAGAGAGAGAGAGAGAGAGAGAGAGAGAGAGAGAGAGAGAGAGAGAGAGAGAGAGAGAGAGAGAGCGCGGGAGCGAGAGAGCGAGAGAGAGCGAGTGAGAGAGCGAGTGAGAGAGCGAGCGAGAGAGTGAGAGCGAGTGAGAGCGAGAGAAAGAGGAGTGAGACTGAACAAACAGGAGGTAGGCTAGGCCGTGCTCATGCAATGAAATTTCAATAAGAACAATATAAGGTGATCGGGGCCATAAATAAAGTCGTGAGGCGCGGCTCGCCGCGGCGCTGGCAAGGGGGGCACCATGTATGTCAATCGCATAGCCAATGCCCTCCCGATGTGAGGCGAAACAGCTGTCTGTCCGGCGTTACACGCGCCGGGGGAGTGAGAAAGATGTTGGAACAGTTTTATTCAAGGCCGCATCGATAATGTCCTCATTGATTACTAAGCAATACAAATAATGCGTTATCTCAAAAGTTCATTACAATATCCTTTTCTTTTAAACATATTCTCAGATTAATTTCATTTTTTTCTCCCTCCTGATTCTTATACTTAGTTTCATTATGAAACGAGATCAAATAACACTGACGTGCTGTAATCTCACAGTGCGGCCGGCCGGCCGGCGTCCCCGAAGTGAAAATCCGTCGGTCGGCGCCGCGCGATAATCACGATATCGAGAGGCAATATAACCTGGAGGGCCGCGGGGCGTGGCGTGGCGTGGCGGGGCGGGGCGGGGCGCAGACGAGGTGCAGGCAGCAGCAGCAGCATCTTCTCGCGCGCGCTCCCCCTCCCCGTAATGTAGACATCAATGCACTCCGCACGCCCTCTATTAACTGCACATAAATAACTCTAAAGACGGGGCCCCAGCGGTCCGCCCCGCCCCGCCCCGCCCCGCCCCGCCGTGTCCGGCCACGCCAGGCCCGGCCCGTCCAGGCCGCGGTGTTGGCCGATCGTATACGTGCTCGCAATGCCGTACATCGGCTGCTGCATTTTTAATGAGGTGCAGTCCGACCTCAATTTTTTTCTTTTTTTTCTCATTTTTCTTTTCGGGTATTTTTTTTTTTTTGCCTCTCTTTTCTGACTTTTTTTCTTTGCCATTTTTCATCTTTTTTTGGTTAGATTATTTTTTTTTGCGAACATTGCGCACGTATCTCCCCCTCGCTGATCATACGAGTTCCCGAGAGATGATGAGGCAGTGCCTGGAGTCCTGGAGTCCAGGAGGCGCGGCGGGGCGGTTTGTCCTGGAGCCTGCGGCGCCGCCGCCGCCGCCGCGGGCCTGTCCTGGAACGTCCTATGCGAAGGAATGTTAATCGCTCAATCCCAGCGCGAGGGCATCAAAGGGAAGCACCAAGCGCGCGTCAATGTTACGCACTCGCAGGTGTGTGGAGTTTCATTCGTACACTCATGGACGTACTAAAGGCGTGAGTTTTCCGAGGAATATCAACTCACTGGAGGGTGCAAGTTTACGTTTAACAATACGCACACCCACAGTTGCACATGTGGATTTTCATACGTACACTTCACCCGACAAGCTGACGAAAAAAAAATCTCAAAAGTCACACGCCTTTGCCACTTCAAGTGTGCGAATAGACAGACAGTCGCACACACAAGTGTGCGCGACATGCACGCGAGCGGACTGTACCGCGCGGCGCGGGGCGGAGCGGACTGTACCGCCGTAAATAACGCGGGCCCGCCCAGGCGGCGTCATCGCGCACGCGCGGGGCGCAGCTGCTGTGATCCGCCGCCACGGGCATTCGCCGGCAAAATTCTCTCCAATTTTTCTTTTTTACCGCGCGCCAAAATTTTAAAACGGGAATCGAGAAGCCTGAACCTCTTTTACGCTTGCTCTAGAGCATCCCCAATGGGGGATGATTGTTTACTTGTCCATCCAAGTGTGTGAAATTTCTAGCGAAAAAGTCACACCTTACACATACCGGAAAAAAGAGTGCGAATGGAAATTCAAACACTTACAAATGTGAGAAATTAATTCCCACAATTTCGGGCAGACGACTGGACACACCAGTGCCGGGCGGGCTGCCGGCCCCGGTCCAGTCGGCTGCTGCCCTTCCAGTCCGGTCTCATCATCCGAGGGCAGCGAGAGGCGCGGCAAGGCGCCGGAATCAAAGTTTGACCCCGCCGTCAGGTCACTGCGAGGGAGACGCCAGTCAGTCTCCCGTCACTGTCCTAAAGTTACGCGCGGCGGGGAGAGGGAGAGAGAGGGAGAGAGAGAGGGAGAGAGAGAGGGAGAGAGAGAGGGAGAGGGAGAGGGAGAGAGAGAGAGAGAGAGAGAGAGAGAGAGAGAGAGAGAGAGAGAGAGAGAGAGAGAGAGAGAGAAAGAGAGAGAGAGGGGGAAGTGCCACCACTGCCCCCGAGAAAAACCACAAAGTTTCTTTTCACTTTACGGGAAGTTTCAGCAGTTTTAGGTCCCCCGGCCACGGCCCCAATAACGCGCACATTTGCGAGCAATTATGCGACTATTATCGGCATATATTTTTTTTCTAGATTTAAGATGAAAAAAGGAAAGCAGAGGGGAGCAGGGGGGTGAAGAGAAAGCGGGCAATGTGTCGAAATAAGTCGGACTCGTTCGCGCGTTTTCCGATTCCGAATTGAAAATGACTTTGCTTTGCGGGGCTTCGCGAGGGGTGCATAATGGTGGCTAATGATGTTTCCCTCCCGCCTTACTCAGTCTCTCTCTCTCTCTCTCTCTCTCTCTCTCTCTCTCTCTCTCTCTCTCTCTCTCTCTCTCTCTCTCTCTCTCTCTCTCCCTCTCTCTCTCTCTCTGTTTCTCTCTTCTGCTCGGCACGTGACAGCTGTCACTTCAGCATCGCACACGGGGGCCCCTTTTCTGGTCAAGCGTAACGGAACTCCACAGTCCTCGACAGTTCCCGCTTCTCCACTGGACCCCTTTGCAAGGCGTACAGCGCCTATTTCAGAACGAATCCTTCTCCTCCGTTTCTAAAAGCCTTTTTTTTTTTTTTTGAACAGTCTTGCCTATACCTTCATTTTTTTCATTTATCCTTTTTTTGTTATTTGAGTTGATAAGGAAGTCCCCACATTCGCAGCGCCGGCCTCACGACAAGCTGACGTGAAAACAAACTGGCCACGCACCCAGAACCACGGCCTGCCCCGCCCGAGTGATCCGAGGAAAGCTCTAAATCACAGTCCCCTCCACTCCCTGTTTAGGGCCGCCCAGCGCGAGGGAGAGGGAGTGAGAGAGAGAGAGGGAGGAAGGGGGGGAAGGGGCGGAGAGGGAAGGACAGCGAGTCAACACGGCCGGGACACTCTTGCCGACAAATCGGGGAGCAAGGTCCAGTCGTCGATTAGTGCAAATAAGCTACCCGCCTACAAACGTTTGAATTTTGGGCGAATATAAAGAGTGATTTTTTTATAAATATCCTCCAAAGTTCTAAGTTTGCGTAAAAGAGATTTCCAGCCGTTCCTTTATTTTTAATGCAGAAATTGGCTTGACTTTACGCGCACCTACCTGATCCGGCTCCGGCAATGAGAAGCCGCGGTGGCAGCGGCAGCTGACAACACGCCACGCGCCGCCACCCCCGTATCGGCACGGCAAAGGGTCTTCTTCGGGCTAATAGAGGCTTCCAAGCGCAAAATGAGGTTCTAAACCTCAACATGATAACTCTATAAATCCTGGCCGTGTGTAGCCCGTCGCCCCGGCGGCCATAACTTTCGGCCCGCGTGCGTATGTGTGACAAGAGGCGCGCGCGACCCCTGCTCGGTGGGGGAGAGAGAGAGAGGGGAGAGGATGGTCTAACCACGTGCGCGTTGCGGTAGGTTCCGGGCCTCCCGCGTCGCGTAATTTAGCTTTTTCCGAAACTTGAAATATTTTCACGGCGTTTGCCTTCCTGCCCGCCAAACTATTTACCCTACTTTACTTTTAATTTTGTTTTTCCTCCGGCAGACTTTTACTTTTCGTTGTCTAGCTAGTTAACTGTTTTGTTTTTCTCGTTTGCAGACCCACGTGAGTACAGCGGAAGGCGCCCAAATGACCTGAGAGGTGATACCCACCCAGAAAAGAGTCCCGTTGTTAAATCAAAAATTTAAGTGGTTCAATCCTCGAGATGAGAAACTTGCTGCAAAGATGGGTCGATTCAAAGCAAGCTTATTTTTGTTAATACTCCTTGCTTCGAATCGATGGAACCGTTTGATTTAACATCGTCCTATTTTCCTGGGTGAAGGAGAGAAAAGTCACCCCTCAATGTGTCATGCTAAAAAAAGCAAGAAGAAGCTTATTTTACCTTTTGCAAATATTGTTTTGGAGTTCTTGTGTGAGTATCCACCTCTCAGGTGCTTTTATAAATTATCTTAATTTTAAATGATTGTTCACTGTTCATATCGCGATACTGCATGTCCTGGCAAAGCGTAGTCCACTGCGAAATGTTTTGGCGAGTGCATATTTCGCGTAGTCCAGAGCTATACCGGTCCGATACTTTTCAATTCTCTTGGTTTACGTCTACCGACTTTCGCTGATGGGTTTCCATCGCTCAAGACACTAATGGCGTTTCAGGTTACGCTCTAATGGGGCGGGTTATTTCATTTTTTGGCACGTGTGTACATTGGGTGTCGAGTGAGCGCCCCGCTCCACCCGAGCTGTCAGACCTGTAAGTTAGCTCTGTCACCGGCTTGTCCCGGGCTAGCGGAGGCAAATTTGTAAGCCGCGGTGGAGCAGCCGCTCGAGAGAGAGAGAGAGAGAGAGAGAGAGAGAGAGAGAGAGAGAGAGAGAGAGAGAGAGAGAGAGAGAGAGAGAGAGAGAGTTTGTGTGTTATCAGGGTGGCCACACAATCTGGAAAGTCAAATTCCCTAACATTTCCCTGACAAAATTGTATTTTTCCCTGACATGAGCGCAAGAAATTAAAGAGTAGAAAACTGGGGGAAAAAGAGGTGAAACATCAGCGTTGCACGAAAATGCAGTCGATAGAAAAAATTTCTCTGACATACAGCCTTTTCCCCTGACATTTCTCTTGCCATTACCCCCCCTGACATGTCTCTGACTTCCCTGACTTGTATGGCCACCCTGAATATACATATTATACATTTACAAATATAGAAGTGACCACTGCTGTCAATGATGGCACATCGCTGCGACCCGCACCACCCGCACTCTGCCGCGCGCCCCTCCGCCTGCACCATCACGAGATCGCTTGCATACCTCTGTCCTTGTCGCACTCACGGAGCACTACCATGGCCAGCATAGGGCACCGCTGTAGGTGCAACAAGGACAGAGAGATGAGAGCGATCTTCTGAATCAGTCAGCTGGGGCTCGGAGGCGCGGCCGGCCGGCGCGGAGTCATACACAGCGGGTCCTCTCGCGTTTCCGCGACAGGTCCCCCTGACAAATAGAGGGAAAGGGATAGATCAAGGGAGGAGGATAGAAGAACGTCGCGCAATTACCCCATCTATCCTCCCGAGTTGACAACAAAATGACGCCTTGCCGCTGCAGCGGCAGAAGAGCCGTCTCGTTCGACGACCTTGTACAGAGGGAAGGCACTCGAAAACGATAGAGGGATTCAGGGTTTTGTAGGTTTCGGACACATGGTTCTTAACAGTAATTTGTTCGAAATGGAAGGTAATAATAGTTTCAAGGTACGTTGTACGTTTAGCAATTTTTCTAAGTAAGAAATGGGTCAACTAGGAAGACACTCCATACGAAAACGTGAAGTTACTTTATGTCTACAGAATAAAATAAAAACAAGTGGGTGAATGTCGAACACCTGCACTGGTCAAACAAATGTTTAGTATCTATACACCATGTATAGTTGGCAATTATATACACCACATGATGTGTAGCAGGAACTAAACATAACAAGATGTTTAACACATACACACTTCGTAAATGTATAGAGGCTAAACATTTTGTGATGCATAGAAGTATACACTTGGGCGAGGCTTCACATGCAAAAGCATAGGGATACCACGCTGCACCAAGTGTAAAGCCAACTAAAAACTTGCTAAGTGTTTAGAAAATAAACATTGCTGATGTATAGTTTGAACTAAACATGATATAGTGTTTAAATATTAAACATTAGCAGTTTAACATCAGGTGATGTTTAAAACTATACATTTGTTTTACCAGTGTGTAGGTGTGCGAATTTCCATTTTACATTTACACAAGTAAAAGGTGTAAATTTTCCAAGTAATTTCACACGTGTGAGGTATTGCAAATGTACGGACAACAAGTCGCACACCTGCAAGTGTGTGACATTTACACACTTCAGGTTTCCACATTCGCGGACGAGTGGTGCAGCTTAATTTGAGCAGTTTGAGGCGGAAGAGCATCAGGATGGCGTTGCGCAGGCGTGCGTTCCAGTCCAGTGATAATTAACATGAAACTGGTTTCCCGGAGCAGGGCGTTCATTAAAAACAAAATGGCCGATGGGGTTAGGCCCTCCTGCCGAGCCGTCTGCGCGGTAGCAGTCGTCGTGTGCAAGGTAATCGGGCGAGGCCCCCGCTGGGGCAGGCCGACTGGAGACTCGCGGTGGGGCGGGGCGGGGCGTGGCGGGGCGTGGCGGGGCGTGGGGGTCACAGTCCTGCTGCTCTTGCGCCCACTGCCGGGCCCCGCCGCCTCACCCCACCCCACCCCGCCCCGCCCCGCCCCGCCCCGCCCCGCCCCGCCCGGCGCCCGCTGGCCCCGCCTCCTCTCTCAGAGCCTGGCGCCCCTCCCACACGCGACCAGCCCACCACCGCGAGGCCCAGTCTCTGGAGTCGCACTGTTGCAAAAGCGCAAGTGCGAGGATTTCGCACGCACTTGTAGGAGCGTCGTGCGTTTCGATTCGAGCACTTTGGACAGGTGAAAGGTTTACACTTGGGCCTGATAAAGGGAAATTCACAGATTTACATGCGTGCAACACTCGCACACGTGGTGGGCTGCAACAGCATAGGCGGGAGCTTGAACGGAATTCTCCCACGCGTGCGCGGATTGCCCTTCCGCGGGGGGGTCGCGGGTTCGAATACCAGATCATCGCTCTTTTTTTTCTCTTCGCCACCTCGGCGCGCAGCGCGCATGCTACACACATCGGGATACAATACGGACGTCTCGGTGACGTCACGGGGCTTTGACCAAGACAAGGCAGGAGGGAGAGCCAGGGGGAAAAAATTGAGGATTAATGATGTGCCGGCCGGGATGTGCGAGAGAGAGAGAGAGAGAGAGAGAGAGAGGGTGGATGTCTCCCTGTGAAGGCTGGTGACCGCGTGTGAGCAAGGGAGAGAGAGACGGAGAGAGAGAGAGAGAGACGGAGAGAGAGAGAGAGAGAGAGAGAGAGAGAGCAGTGGGTGGTGGCCCCTTCTGCGCATAGCGCACTACAGCATTGGGCTAAATGGATTGTTCCGGTTTGATAGGGAGGTCCGAGAAAGAGAGCGAAAACTATCGCACGGGTGTGTGATGATACACTTCGACAGAGGGGGAGTTGTGCGCTAGACACCCACAAGTGTGTGAAGTTTTCAAACATTTGCAGGTGTGTTAATTTTATTGGGCACTAGAAGTGGGATAACTTTTTTTTGGGGGGGGGGGTGAGGGTGAGGGAATTCCCACCATCAGTGGGCAATGGACACATGCGTAAGTGTGTTACATTCCCACACTTGGGTTCCTATCGTGTTAGGCACTGGGCAAAAATCAGGTGCATGGGTATGGAACTTTTTTCTTTCGTAGAGGTTAGGAGATGACAGGAGGGAGTAGCAGTGACCAACGCAGCCGACCTAGAAACCCAGTGCACGCAGTGTACTGTACTCCGCTGGTGGTGGATTTGGGATCGGTCGGCGGGGTGGGTGACACATCGCGTCTCAAGGAAAGCGATCTTGTTGACATCCATCATGACAGCGACATGCCGCAGTAAGAGGCTCTCGGGGGCGCAGCGCGCCGGGCTACCCCGTCAAAAATTACCAGCCGAGCCGAAAATTGAATTTTCATGAAAACCAAAATCAAAAGTGGGAAGTTTCACAGCAAACGATACAGAAAATCATATTATATGTGTTGATGGTGAGATAGTAGCAAAAATAATAATAATAATAAAGATATAGCATGAACAGGAATTTATTTTACTGCAGTGTAATTTAATTTTGGGTTGTTCGCGGGAAGGGGACGCATAGCTAGCTAGGGCCGCCGTCGCGCGCGGCGTCGCGCGCCGTAACGCACCGCCTCACGCACCTGGAGAGGGAGGGAGAGAGGGAGAGGGGGAGGGAGAGGGAGAGAGAGAGAGAGAGAGAGAGCATGTGCGATAACGCTCCTTGAGAGGCGCCCCCCGCGCCCCTATCGCCCTCAGGAATCTAGGCGCGTCAGAGAGGATGCGGCCGAGGGACACGCAGTGCCGTCTGGTAATTATCGAAGTGTGGAAA
>JAHWGI010000996.1:0-36704 GCA_029379305.1 Frankliniella fusca
TATCTCTGTATTTTCCGAATCCGATAAACCGTCTAAGAGACATAGCTCCCTCCAATAACCTTTACCGGTGGTTCGAGCACTCCCCCCGCTGTGTTATAGGCCGCCTCTCAGAGTTGCAAATCTAGGAATTTTTTCCAAGACAAACCCTGCCTACTAGGCAACCTGTCACACAATGGTGTCCGAATGTTGCGTAGTAGGCAGGGTTTATCTAGGAAAAATTTCCGAGATTTGCAACCCTACGCCTCCACCCTCTGGGCTGAAGCACCGGTTACCGGGTGTAGGACAGTACGAAGACACAACTATCAAAAATAGGCCACCAAAGTGCCAAGTCATTTAACGAAAAAACTCTGCACATGCTCAAAATCGAATGAAATATATATCCTTCGCGTTGGGGCGAAGGAATGAGAGGGTTGTGATGGGCCGAGCTGCACGTGTCTGTGTCTACCCGCCTCGTGGGCGAGGCGGGGCGGGGCGGGGCGGGGTTGGGCCTCGGGGGCGCGCCTGGTTGCCTGGCGAGCAGGGCGCAGCGCAGCCCGGCCCGCCTCACTCCGCCTCTGCGCTCCGTCGGGACCGTGCCTGCCGCGCCGGCCTGGGCTAGCGCAGCTAGCGCCTGTGTGGTGTGGGCTGGGCCCGCTGCCAGTCGCGTCGCTCTCCGTGGAGGACCATGGCCGGGGTGGTGGGCGGGCTGGCCACGGCCGCGGCCAAGATGCCCGGCCGCTGGGGAAACGGTAAGTCCGGCCTCCCCTCTGGCGCTTCCCTACCCTCCAGCAGGCTGATTTCGAAGATCGCTCTCGTACCTCCGTCCTTGTCGCACCTATGGCGGTGCCCCATGATGGGGATGGCGGGACCCCATGAATGCGACAAAGACGCGGAGGTGCGAGGGCGATTTTCGGAATCAGACGGCAGCAGACGGATGCAGATGCAGAGGCTCCGCCCCGCCCCGCCCCGCCCCGCCCCGCCCCGCCCCGCCCCGCCGCGCCGCGCCTGCCGCAGCTGCTGACCGCTCTGTATCCTGTGCGCAGCGGTGGTGGAGGTCCTGCTGCTCCAGAAGCGGGACTTCGACAATGTCCTCAAGGCGTCCATCATGAAGACGTGGGAGGAGATCCGGGAGGCGATGGCCGGCTTCCACTACTTCGAGCACTGGGGCGAGGTGGCGCTGCGCGAGACGTGCATCCTGGCCAAGATCTCGCACTTCAAGACGGGCGACACCATCCTAGGTGATCGCCGCCGCCCGGCGGGCGCAATGCTTGCCGACACTGACAATGATCTGCTCCGTTCCGTTCCAGGTGACGGCCACGGCCAGCCGAACATGGCCTACTTCCTGATCCGAGGCCGCGCTCGCCTGATCCAGCACCTGCTGCTCGTGCCCAAGGTGTCGAGCACGGGGCTCGTCAAGTACCGCTGCCTGCCTCCAGGTGCGTCCGCCAAACCCGCTGCCCCGCTGCCCCCGTCCCGAGGGGAAACAACTCTGAAATTTTGTACACCTCGTATTTCACAAAATTTCTCAAAAATAAAAATAAAATAAATAAAAAAAAACAGGAAAATTTACAAAACTTCACATTGAAATAGCTAAAATTCAAGCAAAAATTCAACAAAAATCACAAACATTCACATAAATTTACATAACTTGCGCACCAAAATTCAGAGTTGTTGTCCCCTCGCACCGGCCCCTCGCCGTCCCATGACTGCCTTAACGTAAAGCCCGTCTGATGCGGCAGGCACGACCACGTTCCCGGCTGGCACGCAGACGCACTTCATGCAGGTGGCCGTGTTCAGCAAGGGCGAGTGCTTCGGTATTGGTAGGCACACGAGCGGCCCGCGCCCATCTGGCTGTAGCGGTGGCTAGACCGTGCCGCTGCGCGCGAGCGCGGGAGGGTTGCCTACCGCGCCAGGCGCCTCGCATCGCGGTTCTCTAACCCCAGTCTTATCTCCGCCCGGCCCGGGCTGCTGCAGGCGAGGACATGCAGGACCGGCGGGTGGTTGCGGCGACCCCGGTGTCGGCCCTGCTGGTGCCCCGCTACGTCCTGCAGCAGCGCGGCCACGGCAACCTGTGGGCCAGGATCAGGAGGTTCCTCAACTCGCGATTCCCCTCTCAGGTGCGTGTGTGTGTGTGTATGCCCTCCCCGCCCCGCCACACCACAGCACCTCCTGACACGACATTCCCGCCGGCAGGACGCGCTGCTCAAGCACTTCCTCAACGGGCGCGACTGGGCCAAGTACCGGCGGGACCTGGTGATGCACCTGCTGCAGGGCCGGCCCCCCCTCGCCGACACCACCGTCCACGATGTGCCGCTCTCGCTGCGCACCCGGGATTGGATTCCCCTGGAGAAGTGAGTCCGAAGGAACGCTCTTGCACCTCCGTCCGTCCTTGTCGCACTCGTGGAGCATCGCCCATTGCATCGCCATGAGCCATGAGAGTGACAAGGAAAGAGGTGCGGGGGCGAGGGGTACCTCACTGCTTGGATGGGTGTACACTGATTGGAGATCTCGTTCATGATTGGAGTCAAAATCTTCTCCACAATATGCAAAAACGTTAAATTTCCTCAAAATTTTTCACAAAATTCGAAGATTTTGTGAAATTTTACGTAGAAATGCGGCTTTTGGACGTCAAACTAAGTGATTGCAAAGTGATTGGTAAATGATTGGAGTTGGGGGTACACTGATTGGAGACAGTGAGGTACCCCTCGTGCGGGGGCAATGCTCCGCACGGAGAGGAAAGAGTTGCTGTTGCAGCCAACTTCGTTGCCAACGGGATCCCTGCAATACAAGTTTTTCTTTGCTCTGACATGAAAGAAAAAATATCGCTGTTGTAGCAGTTGCTTCTCAGGCTAAGGAATGAGACTTTCGATTTTAGGTATGCAGTTGCTGTCGCAGCTACTGTTTTAATGATGACGTAAAAACAAGTTGCAGGCGCCAAACTAGCAACGAGTTAGCCGCAACAGCATCGGCAATTTTTTCTCTCCGAGCGGTGGGGTGAACAGGGCAGGGCGGCAGCCTTGTGGAGACTTAGGCAACCCCTCAGAGCAAAGCTGAGCTTGGCCCAGGCCCGGGGCCAGGGGCCCGGCGGCCAGGCCCCTCCCCTGCCTATCGTGTTCATGTGTGTCGTGAGCTCGGGCCGAGGCGAGGCGAGCTGCGATATGTTCAAATGATCGATTACCGAAGCGGCGCGCCTGGAGTAGGTTGAGAATCCATTCCGAGTGACACCCACCCTTCCTGGGTCGCGGAGCCCCACCCCCACCCCCCACCCCCTCCACTCCTCCCCGCTCCGTAAGATTTGTTTCCCCTTTTATCTGGGCCGCTTATTTTCGAACAACACGGAACGAAACTGCGCGCTCCGCCTCGCCTCCCCGCTGAGGCGAGTAAGTTTCAGTCAATCGCTTTTACCTTTTACCCGAACGGGGTTGCGAAGGAGGAGGAGCGGTGGCAGCATTGCGCGGGGCGGGGCGGGGCGGGGCGGGGCGGGGCGGGGCGGCACGCGACGGGCACCGCTGCTGCACCGCTCGGTGCGGGGCGGGGCGGGCGAGGCGAAAGCGACTGAAAGCTAAAAGCGCCGCCCCGCCCGCCCTCACCAAGCCCTCTTCGGCCCCGGCCCCGGCCCTCAAAACAAGGCCGCCGCCTCCAAAACCGCCCTCCGCGGCCCTGCCCTGCCCTGCCCTGCCCTGCCCTGCCCTGCCCTGCCCTGCCCGGCCCCGGCCTCGCGCCGCCCTTCAACTGCCAGACTAACTACTATGAGTAAGGGCCGGATGAGCCGAGGGGACGCGAAGTCTTCCGAGGCCCGAGGAGGGGTCACGGGTCACGAGGACACGGTGCCGCACAAACCGCGCGCGTCGAGACGTGTCCCGCAGCCGACTGATTCAGAAGATCGCTCTCGTACCCCCGTCCTTCTCGCACTCATGAGGCCACGCCACCCCCAACATGGGGCACCGCCATGAGTGCGACAAGGACTGAGGAAAGAGAGCGATCTTCTGAATCAGTCGGCTGACCGATCCTACCGCGCTGCCCGCACCCGTCGCTGCTGTCTCTCTCGCCCTCATGGAGTCCAACGTCGCGGGTTCGAGGCGGAGGCATCGGGCGGCTGGTCTCAGGTCTCAGGCGGCGTGGTCCTGTTGCTGCAGGCACAGCTGCTACGAGCTGGGGCGCCTGCCGGACCCGCGCGCGAGCCGCTGGCGCGCCGCCCGCGAGGAGCGCGCCGCCGTGGAGCGCAGGGTGGCGGCGGCCAAGAGGGAGCAGCGCGCCGAGCTCGCCTTCAAGGCGCGGGAGCGGGCCGCGCAGCGCGGCGTCAAGTTCGCCTGAGCCGCAGCCAGGTGCCAGGCCAGGGGCGCCAAGAGTCGACAGTCGCCGTATGCGTTATGGGCTTTGATAGGCAATTAAAATAAAAAAACAATAATAATAAATAACAATTAATAAATAAATAAATAAAAAATATTTTTATTTTATCATGATTTGCACATTGGCAGTTAAGTGACTTGACATGTCATAAAAAGACATTATAAAAAAAAATCTGACTTTTACAATCTTCATTACTTACGTATACTTTGTACACTGTTCAACATATGAAAAAGAGGCACTTTACTCTCGTGGTTCAAATATGTATATATATCTATATTTAATTTTATATACATATGTACATATATCAGTCAGGTAAATGCATTCTTTCAAACAAAAATGACTGGCTTGGTTACTCACCATTTGCCATTAAAATAATAACAAGAACATGAAGTTCAGCTTGTTCTTAACTCATGAGGAGATTGATTAATAAAAAATGAATAACTCTTTATCTCTGTCATTGAGACCATTAAAACAGACTGTGAGTGGTCTTGTAAATCTAATTTTAAAATTGTCACAAATTTTTAAAAAATACTGCATTTAACAATTATAAATCTAGGTTAATACTATCCCAGCCAGAAAAAGATTGACATTCATTGGCATCAATGCCCAATCTATATTGATCAGACCAGTTTTAGTCAACATTGAACACAATCAATTTCTGGTAGGGTATGACAACATAAATAAATTTTCTATTATCACAGCTTGCTTTTTTATGCGCAGAAACATGATGCACTCATGTCAATACCTCTTTTAATCTTTAAGACTCAGTAATAACACAAAAGAAGATCACCAAGAAATGACTTGAAAACTATTTTGAATTTGAAATTTAACAGAAAAACATAATAACAGAGAGGCCTTAATTCACATATGGATGCTCATTAAAATCGGTTTCACTTAAAGCTAAAGGTGCTCGTTGAGCAGGGATATTTGCGTAGTTGGCAGGAAGCATCATATCTTGAGTTCGATTCCTTCCAAAGGTACTGAAAGTGGGAATGTGCATGTTGGATATCAGTTCTGGTGGTTTCTGATTGTAGAAGTCTCGCTGCTTTGGATAATTTACATAATTGTCCAATGATGTGACTAAGTCAGGAGCGAAACTGTAGGTTGGGTTTGAAAAACTTGGCAGATTTCCCTGGTTTGTAGGTTTTAGTGGTGAGACCCTGCAACCACAATGAGACCGATAAAGGGCAAAATGCATAAGAAGCCATCAGCAATTATTAGTATTTGTTTGCTCTCCCATGCTGGTAACTTTTAGAAAATGTTTGACAAATCCCCCAACATGATACATTGCGTAAGGCTACAGCATATCAAAGTTAGATGAATTAAACATTAGTTGTCATGCATACATCACTGAAGCTTTCTAGGAAAGAGAACAACACCAACACAGGAAGCCACACCATCAAGTCTAAGATTGAAGTTTGCTGTAATATTCGCAATGGAAACATCTTGCAGCCCATAACATGTAAGATACCAAAGACCATAGCTGTGCATGTGAAGTGATTGTAAAAGACGTGCTACCCAAACCATTTTAAAATGCCTCCTCCTAAAACTACCTGAAATGAAAAGGCAAAACATGCTCAGACCCATCCTTCAGATACCAAACATTTGAAAGCTTATTTAACAGAGCATTCACAAAGAAAAATTTTCTTTCACCCTATTATCAGTACTGAGTTTGAGTTCAAAGCATACTTTCTCAAAACTGATACACCATAACTGAATACACCAAATTAAGTTTATCTTTACGGATAGTGTAAAATACCCGTAAGTAACCCACATGAATAAACCGTATAAGGCAGGCGAATTAATAATTGAAGCTTTACCTAATTAAAAGAAAAGGAAATGTCGTCGATGGGACTGCTGAACCGCTTGCTCGGCGGCCTGAACAGAAATACATCACAATCTAGAAATTTAAGCCTCCCTTGATATTTTCTTTAGTTAAAATGAAACCTTTTAATAATCGCTCAGGGAAAGAAAACATCATGCGTATTCATGCCCCACAACCTTTGATAAGCTCTGCATAAAGTCTGCAAGCAGTGCGTCGTGGTCTTCCTAGATTCTTCCATATTTTTGCACTATTGTAGTAATATGGATTTCTGCCAATGAGACTTTTTAATGTGTCCATATCATGAAAACACCCTTCGTACATACCTGCTTTCAATAGTATTAGGTACAACAGGCCTGCTGCTTGGAACAGCTGTGTATTGGCTCATAGCATCAGAGTCAGATTCGTGTCCACTGGTTGAGTCAGATTTTCTACTGCCTCCACTAAGCATGGGCCTAAGTTCTATATGGTCGTTGGCTTCTGTATCTCTTAGCTGTCGTCTCCCTTGTGGAGGCGTGTTAAACTTAAAGACATTACTTCCATTAGTACCTAACATCAAAAGATACAAAATGTTAAGAGGTTGAAATTTTGATTATTTTTGGAAACTGTAGTTTAATAAATCAACAAGCCTTACCAAGCCTTGTAGGACTAAATATTGAGTTAGGGTCAGTTGGGGAAGGGCTTTTCATAGTTAAATAACCAGGCAAATTACTGTCAGCCACCATTGTTGGAGCACCACGTGGAATGTTTTGGTAGCGTTGAGGTTCTTCTTCGTCAGGGTGTGCCACAACATTAGAATAATTTGGAGAGCTAAACATTCCTAAATAATCGTCATGGCCTGATTCATTCTTCCACTGGTTATTCATTTGAATATAAGGCTCATTCAAATCAACATAATGCTGTAATTTAAGAGGAAAGATAGTACTGAAGTTCATGATAAAATTTTACAAATGATTGAATTATGAGTACCTAGGAGGCACAAATAATTATTGGTTTATTACCTTCCTTACACCATCCTCAAGCATAGAGCCCAATGTGTCAACAAGCTCAGTAAAAGAGGGGCGTAAAATTGGTCTTGCTTGCCAGCAATCCATCATTATTGCGTACCTGAAATGACAGCAAGACCACTCAGTAGTTCACCAGTCGCTGTCTTGAAATGAATCTTTAAAAATTGATATAATTTCAACTAACTTACAGATCATCTGTAGCATAGGGAGGCTTTTCCATTCGATATCCCTCCTCCAGCTTTTTGTACATGTGTTCATCAGCTGCCATACCTATTTTAAAATTTAATTAAAATGCAAATTATTGAAAAAAACAAAATCAAAAAAACAAAAACCACATTTAAGACAACTATAATTAAAGAAGAAAAAAACAGCCAATGGCAATGGGTCAAAAAGAAAAGAAAAATTACCTGTATATGGTGTTCTTGCTAGAGTGAAGAACTCCCACAACACAATTCCAAATGACCAAACATCTGACTGTGTGGAAAAAACTCTATCCCTAATGGATTCTATTGCCATCCACTTAATAGGCAATGGTCCCTGAAATTTCATGTAATTAATAATACACGCCTAATAATAGCTGACACTTTTATGTAAAGAAGAGCTATTTCAACTTACATTTCCTTTAGATAAGTAATTTTCATCTTTATACACACTTTTTGCTAAGCCAAAGTCACATATCTTAATAACATTATTATCGGCAAGTAAAATATTCCTTGCTGCTAAGTCACCATGAAGCACCTAGAAGTCATTTGAACATATTTTCTGAATTCCGAAATAAAGAAATACTGGATTCCAATAACAACTACACTTACCTTGCGACTAGCTAAGTATTCCATTCCTCGAGCTACTTGGAAAGCATAACAAATAAGATCTCTTGTACTTATAGGATTTAGAACTTTGTAATCCCCTTTAATGTTTGAACTCCAATCTGGTTGATTGTTACTCATTGAGAAACCTTCCTCTCCACCTGTGAGAAAAAATTGTAAACATTTCTTTCTGTTGTATGTTCTATGTTGATTTCAAACTGCTCACAAAAGGTCCCTCCAGCGCCAGAAGTGGAGAAGTATTGTATTAGTATAAAAGCACATACCTGTTGGAGTCATGCAAACAAAGGTGGCGTCTGTTGCTCCTGTGACAAAGTTTTCTGAGGTGTCTGATTGACTTCTGTAGTCTGCTCTAGAGTCTCGGACGTCTCCTCTGAAGGAATCCGAATGGCTGCTGTTGGAGAAGGAAAGGGCTGCATAATTCAACCTGTCAATGTTGGTGTTAGTAAGATACAAACAGAGTGTTAATCCACAACCCAAAGAAAAAGAAGGAAGTCCCTCATGCAACATCACCTAAACCGGTTAGTATCAATTAAATTTTAGACCAGTCATCTTTCCTCCTTTTTCAAAATATTACAGTTTTCATAGAAAGTATGCAAGAATATTATTTTAGAGAAACCTTTAATCAAGCAGATTGAAAGAGAAACATCATACCTGGTTCGCCCATTCGGAAAATTAGCCAGTGACTCAGCCCCACGAGATGGGTCAATTAGACCAGTTTCAGGGTCAATCTGATCGATAAATTTATTGCGATGTTTCATCAAATAATTGTGTAAGTTTCCATATCTACAATATTCAACGATGACTAAGAGTTCCACTGCAAAGAAAAGAAAGATAACCAAATTCATAAATATATCACTGGAAAAGAAATACTGAAAACCAATAACGTTTTTTATTACACTTCTAATTCAGACTTACTTTTGTTGAGACCTTTAGTACATGCTCCTAGTAAATTTACCACATTAAGGTGTCTACCTAGATGAACCATTATTTTTAGCTCGGAAGCTAAAGCTTTAATTATTGCACTATCAGCTGTTTTCTTGACCATTTTTACTGCCACAGTAGTAACGGGTTCACCTTCATTTATTCCAAATGCTTCAGCCTTTACAACTACCCCAAATGCTCCTGATCCTAAGGTTTTGCCTTTAGTGAAAAGGAGAGAATACATTATCAAACCCATGAGCAAGTCACTATTCTAAATTATCATCAGAATAAAAATTTGTCATTTACCCAGTTTTATTTTTTCACGGGGGAATTCAAATTTTTTATCATAAGGAAGCAGTTCAGCTTGATCTTCTACTCCCAAATCCATATTTAAATTCTCTATTGCACCTTCTTCAAAGTGCATAAGACCAAGCTGTGTAAGCTTGTGCCGAAGTTTCTAGGAAAAAGAAATTGAAAATATTGTCAATTTGGAAATGTGAAATTTCAGAGCACATTTATCTTGACATTTAAGTTACCTGTTCATTTCTCACTCTTACAAATAAATATACAATGACAACAAACAAAACGATCGCAAGAGTCATCAACCCCACTACTAGTAAAACATTTACTCCTTTCGGCTTATCTGTAAGATTATTAAAGAAAGAAAGAAAATGTAAAATAAAAATCAAATCAAGTGATATTTTATCAATAATTGATTTACTTTTTTTTACCTAAAAGCCTAAAGGTTTTAGATTGTTTAGCTGTACCAGCTCTGCTTGAAACTTCACATGTATATTCTCCATCATCCTCTTTAGTTAAATATTTAAAGTCCAAAATATACCCATTTTCTCCAAATTCCATATTATCAGTGAGGTTAATTAGTGGAGTTTTACCCTGGAAAAATAAAGTTTTTTTAAATTAACATTTCTACTAATTTTTTATACCAGTCGTAGCAGTCCTTTTCCCATATTGTGTTACCAACCTTGTACCAAGTTACTTTTGGTGTAGGCAGCCCAGTTGGAATGCAATAAAGTGATGTCTGTTGACCTTCAACCAATTCTTCCACATTACCTTTTAAATTAGTTTTGTAAAAACCAGGTGGTTCCATATCTGAATAGCAGGAAGAAAAAGTGATGAATGTCTTGAGCCATTGAAATTATCAATCATAATTTATTGTGACATACTAGTAACATTAAATCTGATGGATTGCTCATGTATCAAGCCACTCTGATAAGGCTGAGATTCACAGGTGTATAGGCCTTGATTTGCTTTCGTAACATTTCTGATCTGTAAATGACTGTGCTTGGACAATGCAGAACTTGTTTGATACAAGTGTATACCTGTATGAGTTTGTACATCATTAATGATCAGTTGAGACAATAATTACCCCTATTTTACTGATTATTGATGTACTCACTGCTGTTTTCAAACAACTGATTTCCATTGAACCTCCAAACAATATCATATGGGTACAGGTGCTTAGAGACACTGCAGTTAAACTGAACATTTTCACCCTCAATTGTAATATTGCTTCCTCTAAGGTAGAAGCCTTTAGGAACATCTGAAATAACCAAAAAATTAAAAATCCCACTCAAAAACAGGAAAGGAGGCAGATATGATTTGCTCATTTACCTGTGACGAGCAGCTTAACTTCCTGAGACTTGCAATTCCTGTGAAAATCACAGGCTTCAGCTTGTAAAAATCCCGAGTGGGTCACATTAATTGTTAGCATGGAGTGGACTTCCACCTTTCCAATGACAACATCTTCAGATGTCTAGTAAGAAATAAAGAGATTTTGTGAATTGATTGTTAAAAGAAATTTTAAGACGTTAAAAATGTTAAATTTCCTCACAGTCAATTCCTGTCTTTCTTCACAATTCTCCAAGACTTGAAAGTTGCAGGGTCGAAAACTCCACTTGAAAAATGGAGGTGGATTACCCAAAACAGAGGCCTCTATTTTAACTCTTTGATTGATTGCATACAAAGGCTCGACAGATATGTTGAAGTCAGTGGGACCACCTAAAATTAATTTAGAAGGTAATCAAAGACAAGCTAATACTCACTATTACTTTTACAAAGGATTTGTTTTAATCAAAACTGACCAGTCACATCTAAAAAGAGATCCACTGATTTGCTGCTTCCCTCATTGACTCCTTTAAGTCTATACACTCCTGTATCGTCAATGCTAGGGTTATTGATAACAAGCTTTGTGATGTCAGCTTCCCGAATGACTTCATACTTGGCACTAGATACTATTTCAGTAGCTTCAGGACCTATATCATTATACCTTTGTTCATTTAGGTTAAAAAAGATTTGATAATAATTAAAACTTACACAAATAACAGCACTGATCCGCAATTTGAAAAAGGAAAGACAAGCACTTACCAAACTAGTTGAGGTTGAGGATGTCCTGAATAATACACAATCCATTGAACAGACCGAAGAGAACCAGCTTTGACACTTATGTTGTTTTTACCATCCTGGACAGTGAGGTTTATGTAGGATTGGCCAGGTTCTAAGAAAAAATTTTTTTTTTTTACCAGATTTTAACTTACTTTCTACCTGTAATAAGCTTGAACATATTCTTACCTAGGACAGGTATGAACTTGCTTTCATTTTTCTTATTTACATAGTCTTTGGATGTGCATGTGTACAGACCTTCATCGCTAGTCTGCACTCTTTTCACTGTGAGAGTCTTTATAGCCTGAGGACTTCCATAAGCAGGATCCGTCACTTCTCTGATTTCACCTACAATAATTCGACCTGTCTGTAAACATAACAAAAGATAATTATTAACTGCCTTTCCTTATTATTATACTTTTCCTCTGTTGCAACAATAAAAAATGATGGTAGTAATTTTACCTCTTTACCCTGTTGGTCTGGAACCTCCCACTCTAAGTCTACTGGGAACCCTGCATATGGCACAGAGCAGTTCAACTCCAAAGTTTCTCCAAGAATTGCATGGTTTGGGAGAGAATGTATATGAGGTGCATGGACATCATCTGCAACACCTGGAAACGGTATTTTAATTTTAATTTCTGAGGAACTTAAGAGCAGGCTCATCAAGACAGTAAAACAAGAACTTAGTAGCAGAGAGAAAAAATGTGGCATCACAGCAAGAGTAGCTTGAGACAAAGATTCGACAGATGACAGTTATTCAATCAAGAAATTCCTAATACAGTGGCTAAACAGAAGCATAAGTATAAATTCTAAAAAGGCACGTAGACTGAAATTGCGACATATCATGTAATGCATTTTAGAATAGTAGAGAAATTGGACAGAAAAAAAAAAATACATGTGACATGCTTCAACCACAAACCACCACCATACACAGTTGTAGTCCAGTTCATTATTTAGTCATAAGCAAAATGCTGCTGAAGCCCTTTCAAAATGAAGCATTACAGTAACAACAGTGGAGGCAAATTTAGATTACTTCATTTTTTTAATTATTTTTTTTTAGGTAAATAAATAAAAGGAAGCAGCGTACAGCACTTTTGTCTAAAACTTAAATTAAAATATTAGATATTGCCTTGTGTTTCTTTTCTGAACTGTATCAAATTTCTAAATGTTACAGTTTTACATTTTAAGAGCTTTACAAAGAATCTCTCTGGAAACCCTTCTCCTTACTTACGAGGAATATAAGGCAGGACATCAAACATAAGAGTTGAGGTTTTAGAGCCACTTTTAGCGGTGCAAGTCATCGAAGCCCCTTGAAAAAAGATATCAGAGGAATCTACAAAAGTGAATCCAATCTTGGGATCGAAAGTAACACTATTATCGTCCACGGTTATCTGTAAAAAAACAAACAATAAAACCATTTAAAATGGTCTAGGCAACATCTTACTTACAACAGCAACAAATTTTCTGCAGGTAAAAATAGTGAGTAGGAGAATCATTTTTAATTAAGTGCAGGATGGTGGTTTATTTACAACTTTAACAGAGGTATTGCATGGATTAGTGAAAACACATTAGGACAATTAGTGAAAAGAAAGAATGCAGTAAGCATAACAGTAGGTATTCATGTGAAAGCAAAGTATGCATTATAAAAATGACAGTTACAATTTTAAACTTAATGCCAGCATGCCAAGCTCATAATTCTGTGATATGATTTTTGTCAAGAGTAGAAGAGGTTGTTGCAAAGGAAAGTAATACGAAAATAAAATAAAAATATAGCAAACATGCAACAATCAAGCTACTACACAGATCTAACATTTGACACAAACACTGATTTTGAAAGGATGATTACGTACGCATGACTTGAACGTAGAATGAGACAGTTTTATGCCCAGCTGAGCAATAGTACAGAGAATCTGCGTGTGAATTTTTTGTTTGCTGAATTATAAAGCCTTCATGGGGATCAAATCTGACCAATGAATTATTGGTGCCAGAGATCTGCAAGTTTTAGTTTGTACATGTTTTATGAAGCAACAATTCACACTTTTATCTCTGCCACATAGACATTTTCTACAAGAAATTACAGTTATACTAAAGCACAGCATTAAATTAACAAGTACAAACATTTCCACCAAGCAGTAAAAGGGAAAGCCATAGTTATCCCTTAGAACCAAAGCCCTGTGATATGCGATGCAATGACAACCCAATTCTGTTACACAAACCACAATGGTAACATTATTGAACCGAAATAAAGATTTAAACAGGAGTAGGCCTCAAGCTTTGTCAAGTGCAAAACAAAGAAGAGTTGTAACTGATTAATAATTTCCAGTAAAAGCAACATATTAGTTTAGTAATGAATGAATAATTTACAAGTTTGTACATTTTCCTTGTAGCACTTATGATTAATTCAAAACATTCTCTGAAAATTTGGGAATGTAAATGAATGACCCGCGCCACAAGGGTAGAATAAAATATACTTCACCATGTGCATGCCTTTGATGATGAATGGTAAGAAAATTAAGTAATAAGTTAAAGTGATTCCTACCTCCTCTGAATCTTGCATGAGCTTCACAGTTATATTGGGTGCTGTAGGTTTACAGGGTATAATAAGTTCCCCATTATTACTAGGTTGCACAATTATTTGGTCCTCATTGACAAGAAGTTCATTATTGTCTGGAATTGGAAACATTTATGTTTCAAGATATTAAAGTGTAATAACATTAAAAATATGGATGAAACCCGCTTTGTCTGAATAGATCCTTACCTCTGACATAGACATAGATAGATGCCACTTGTTTCCTATCCTCATAATTTGCAGATCGTACTTTATCTGTTGCATTGTCAACACATCTGTAGTATCCAGTTTGCTTGTACACTAAGTTCGGAACCTCCAAATGAATAATATATGGTTGATCATCTATCTTGCTCTCAAACAAAAAACCCTTTATGGCTGATTCCTCAGCAGCCTACAAAGAACGTGTCAAATATTAATCGTGTCATCAGGCGGCCACTGACTGCCCGCTAAACAGACTCGACTCGACAAGCAGACATGCTTACCTCGGGTATCACCCAGCGCACTGGGAAAGCGCTCTGACAGCGCAACTTGAGCGTGTCGTTCGCCTCGAGCACGTACTCCTCGAGCTCCGGGTCGATCCTTGGTCCAAGAGGTCCTGCGGGGCGCCGGGTGGTCCTTCGGCCTGCGACGCAAAAAGAGACCGATTGTCACTGTGGTGTCCTGTGCTCTCCGCCGCGCCGGGGTCGGGCCGGGGTCGGGCCGGGGTCGGGCCGGGGCCCAAGGCCACAGCACCTCCGCAGTAAGGGCAGGACGAGGGAGACGAGGCATGGCGGGGTGGGGCGGGTGGCCGGCAGACGAAGCCTAGGCCCACAGTCCTAGATGTGTCACTTCGTCACATCTAGGACTGTACAGCCAGGGCAGGGCAGGGCAGGGCACACCGCACGGCACACCGTTGCCTGGGACGACCCAGGCTCCCCGCTACCCTGCTGTCCTGTAGCGGCGGGACAAGGCGTCATTGCGGGGCGCGGCGGGCCCTGCATTCGCTGCATTCATCTGGCGGGGCGGCCTACTGTGCACTGCCCGTGACAGACCCAAGATATTGGTCTCTTTCATGGAAGGTAGTAGACTAGATTCTAGTCTAGTCTCTAATAGCATCGGTTCGTCGATGGAGAGAGCACGTGTAACAGCTGTTTCTAGTATTCTAGCATTTTATTCGGCATTTTAGTATGCGGCCTTGCATACACTTGAAAAACAAGCGTCCCGAGAGGTGGAGTGGTGGGGCGCGCGCCGCGTGAAATTCCCCCCCCCCCCTCTGTATAATAATATGCCACACTGGCTGCTCGCTCTGCCGGTTGCTCTCTGCTGGCTGCGCTGCGCTCTGCATACTGCTCGCTGTATGACAGTACAAGCAGGCTGATACCTTCGAATCATCTGCTAATATGTCACTGTTTAAACAACCGTCATATGTTGAAGAGCTGAGCGTCGCGCCGCTTCCCATCCTGCCCCGGTCGGTTTCGGGGGCGTTCGGGGCAGCTAGGGTGGGGGGCGCGGATCGGGGCCCCTGCTGGCCTGCTGGCGCGACGCATCGGGCACGTCCGAGGGGTGCCCAACTGAGGTAATCAGGTGTACACAGACTTAGTAATCACTGGTAATCACTGGTAATCCCTGCTAATCCCTGCTAAACCAGACACTCGTAAGAGTCATTTCAAAGGACAAATTTAGCTATATTCAGGTAAGCCACGCTTACGAGAGCGTAAAGCGAAAAGCGCGAGAGCGAAAAGCGCGAGAGCGCGAGAGCGCGAGAGCGTGGAGTAGGTAGGGAGGGGGGCGAGGCTCGTCGGCTCTCGGCTTCGGCTCGACTTCGGCTCGGCTTCGGCTCGGCTTCGGCTCGGCTTCGGCTGCACTTCGGCTCCGACTCTCTAGCTAGTTCCCGTTTCCCGCTTCCTAGTCGCAGCCTTCGCTGTCTGTGGTCTGTGTTTCGCAGATTTGGCGGGTGTTTCTCTGGGTGTTTCGGCGGTCTTTAAGTTTCTATGATTTGTTTGGTTCAAAATAATGGAACCGTACCAGATTTGTGACGAGAATGATTTTAAATAAAAAAGGAATCCATAGGCCGGCAACTAGTTGTGCAGTGTTTGTGTTGTGATTTGTGCACATTTCGCCTAATTGCAAACGCGCATGTTTCAGATGTCGAATTTGCATCCCTTCCATGGACAAAAATATAATTTGTCCGATCATAGAACGCAAATTTGTTACTTGCAAGATAAAGAATTAGGAACCATAAAGATGTGCACGAAAATGCATCTTCCTCGGAACCAAAATGGCAGTTTAGATTTAGAATGCAGGCTAATCATTCACTGCAAACCCTGGAATCCAAAATCTCACCCAAAATAGGAAAGGACACTTTTCCATGCTAAATTGGAGTGAGAATTTTTAACCTCACTCTTTTCGAGCGAGATATTTTTTAGCCTCGCTCTATTTGAGTAAGGATTTTTTAACCTCACTTAATTTGAGCATGAATTCTCACTTAATTTGGGCGAGGTCTCAAAATTCTTTCTCATAAAGGGCGAGGAAAAAAATTCTTATTCTCCAGAGAGTAATAAAATTGCCCTCAAATTCTCACTCGTGAGGGGGCGAGAATTATGACTTCTAGATTTTCAGTGTTATTGATAATCTTTGGTAATCATTGGTAATCCTTACAATTTGGTAATCCGGTGTACACATTTTTATGAAGTTGGGCACCCTTCGGTGCTTGGTATGGTGTAATTTAGACCAGACATTACTCCTAGATACGTCAACAGATACAGTTATGTATTTGTATCCAAACTGTAGCATTTCGTCTAGTCATGAGCCAATATGGAGGTTTTTACAAGTTTCTAGGCAAAATTCTAAGAAATATTGAATTCAAATTACGACTCATAAGATGAGCCCTTCATCGCCGACGCATGGTATTTTGACATACAGAATTTAACACAACTACGTTGTACATTTTCATGACATTTTCATCCAGAAAATTATGACTCATAGTATGAAAACACGTAATTTTGTCATAAACGCTGTCATTACCCGGGTGGAAAGATCTGGACATGAACTGCAGTTGAAACTGCAGTAGCTGAACTGCAGTTGGAATCTGCTGTTTAAACTGAAACTTAACTATTGTTTATCTGCATTTGAGAACTGTGCATTCGAATGGACTTTTCTCTTGACTTTACTTTGCAGACTGACTGCATTCGCATTGCGTTTACATATATAGTGAGAACTGCACTGTAGGTTTCGAGTTGAAACTTCAGTTATGACTGCAGTTTTAAGGACGGTGAAAGAACAGTTGCAAACTATTGTGTGAAGTGAGTTCTAAAGTATGATCTAACTGCGTTGCATCTATACTGTAAATTAAGAGGAAACCGTACTACTAAATTCAGACGAAGGTCTACTTTATTGGGCTCATTTTTCCGTAGTTAATGAGCATTTTGACGAGTAGTTTAAACTGTTTACGGGGCAACCTGGGCCGACCCCGCGTGACTAGACCGTCACGGCAAATCTGAAGTCTGGGATTCCCAGGTACTTTTTTCCGTTTCCAGACTTGAGCCTGGAAACGGCAAAAAGTACCTGGGAATCCCAGACTTCAGATTTGCCGTGGTCCATCGGATGATTATCAGTAGCGGCCAGCTGGGCGACCTGAGTCGTCGTAACCGCGTTGCGCGTGGAGCAAACTTGAAACGAACTTGAGTCGCTCTGAAGGTTGGTGGCTGCTGAACTGCAGTGAAACTGCAGTTGAACTGTAGTCAAACCATTTGGCTGGGATCCGGGGCCCTTTGGCATGGCACTACGTTGCTGCGCCACCATCGCTAAGGTGTCGCAGTGGCTCAGTGGTCAGCGTTCCGGGATTCCAACTTCACCGTCCGAGGTTCAACTCCCATCAACGTCCATCCGGTTTCAACTTTCAGAAAGGTAGTAAAAGTCATGTGAGTAGGTTAGAAGGGAGGGAGAGTGAGAAGGAAGCGAAGAAAAGAAAGGAACAAAAAATATTTTGTAGTTGAAAGTTTTCGTCTGTATTTTGAGACTAGAGGGAAACATAGTCTAATTGCACCTTACTCTGTAGGGAAAATCTGGTCAAAGTACGGTCTAACTGATATTGAAACTAGGTCTCGAACTGCCGCCGAAAACTGCAGTCATAAACTAAGTTGAACTCCGAAGGTCCGAAATTAACACAGTTCAACTACAGTTTAACTGCAGTTAAGTACAGATAACCGGTAGTTTGACTGCAGATATCTGCAGTTTTCTGAAGTTGAACTGCATTGACTTAACTACAGTTGTACCGTACTATAACTGCTTAATCAAAGCACATTCTCAACTACGGTGATTTTGTAGTTGGTCATCACCTTAACTACAGACAGACTATAAAAAGAGGTAGATTTTAACGACGGTCGTCAGGTATAGTCACAACTACAGATCCTTCCACCCGGGTAATTTCTCGTAATTTGTGGGCTATCTAATTAGGCGTCGCTGAGGCGAGAGCGACGAAAGGGACGAGAGCGACGAGAGCGAAGGCGACGAGAGCGCTGCGAAGACAAGTCAGGACGGGTGAAGGGGTGATGAACTCTTAATTTGCATCTGTTTTCTCATAACAAAGTTCTTGATGCGACGAGAAAATTATGACAAATATTTACCGCAGACGCCAGGTAACTGTTTTTCAAAATACAAAGGTTTAAATACAAAATACAGTTAAGGATTTTATTCAATGCTATCCAGCAAATACAAATGCAATTGTCAAATACAAATTCACACACTCATTCGAACACTTCTGTGTACACTTATTCGGCACACATCCAAAATACTCCCATCTCAAATGCTTAAATTTACGTGAATTGACGGTGTTTGCATCATGATTACAGGGAAAAAAAACAGAAATACATCTGTGAGTGCACAGAATACTAGAAAGGTGTTTCTCCAGAGTGATGACGGAGGTGTCTGTGGAGTTGTCCTGATACAGAAAACACCATGTGGCACACGGAACACTCGAAAGGTTTTTCTCCGGTGTGGGTACGGAGGTGGATACGCAGGTTTCCGGATGTAGCAGACTTATGTTGGCACACGGAACACTCGAAAGGTTTTTCTCCGGTATGGATACGGAAGTGGGAGCGTAGGCTTCCTGAACTAGGACACTTCTTCTGGCACACGGAACACTCGAAAGGTTTTTCTCCGGTGTGGATACGGAGGTGGGCGTTCAGATTTCCTTTTTGGGAAAACTTCTTCTGGCACACGGAACACTGGAATGGTTGGTCGAGTTTGTGTCCAGTGTGGGTACGAAAGTGATTGCGTAGACTTTCTGAACTAGCACATTTCCTCTGGCACACGGAACACTCAAACGGCTTCTCTCCAGTGTGGATATGAAGGTGTCTGCGCAAGTGTTCTGGTCGAGAAAACATCTTGTTGCACACGGAACACTCGAATGGTTTTTCTCCTGTGTGGATGCGGAGGTGTCTGTCCAGTACTCCTGATCGAGAAAACTTCTTATGGCACACGGAACACTCGAAAGGTTTTTCTCCGGTGTGGGTATAGAGGTGACTGCTGAGAGGTCCTGATTGAGAAAACTTCTTATGGCACACGGAACACTCGAAAGGTTTTTCTCCGGTATGGATACGGAAGTGGGAGCGTAGGCTTCCTGAACTAGGACACTTCTTCTGGCACACGGAACACTCGAAAGGTTTTTCTCCGGTGTGGATATGAAGGTGTCTGCGCAAGTGTGCTGGTCGAGAAAACATCTTGTTGCACACGGAACACTCGAATGGTTTTTCTCCTGTGTGGATGCGGAGGTGTCTGTCCAGTTCTCCTGATCGAGAAAACTTCTTATGGCACACGGAACACTCGAAAGGCTTTTCTCCAGTGTGGGTATAGAGGTGACTGCTGAGAGGTCCTGATTGAGAAAACTTCTTATGGCACACGGAACACTCGAAAGGTTTTTCTCTTTCTCCGGTGTGGATGAGCAGGTGTTGGCGGAGACCTTTTTTTTCAGAAAACTTCCTTGGGCACAGAGAGCACTCGAATGGTTTGTCTCCAGTGTGGGTGCGCAGGTGACTGCGCAGGCTTCCTATTTCAGAAAACATCTTGTGGCACACGGAACACTCGAATGGTTTGCCTCCTGTGTGGGTACTAAGTCGTCTGCGCAGACCTCCCTCTTGAGGAAAGTTAGATTACACAGATTAACCTAACGCAACCTTATAATGTCGTGTGTAAAAAGTGACACTTGAATCCAAACGCGACGTGTAACCTCGGCGTCATCGAAATGAAAACGCAAACAAAACTAGACGTAATCGAGAAAACCCTGAAATGGAGAAATGACAGCAACTATCAGTACACCGCATATTAAAATGTTAACACTGGGAAACCAGCTAGCCGGAAGACATCAGTGTGCAGTGTGATTCCCTAACTTGTAGTAAATAGTAATTATAGGCCATTCCGCTCAAGCTAGCGAGCGGTCAGGGCAGGAAGAAGATGACAAGAATCGCAAAAGCTTGAAGGTGGGGGTGACGGGTGACCCCCACCACCACGTTTTTGTGATTCTTGCCATCTTCTTCCTGCGCCGATCGCTCCTCGAGCGGAATGGCCTATGAGATGAGGAACTTGCGCAGAGTTGCAGAGCGTAGCTGGGAACCAAAACAAAGCAGAAAGCGTTGTCTAAATAATTCACATTCCGGCCCAAGGAGAACATGTTAGTCACTTTCAGGTCATTTTGGAACCTTTGACGTCCTAAATGACATCCTTCGAGCCAAATTAGGGACAATTTCGTGACTATTTGACGTCATTTTGATGTACTTGTGACTATCCTGTTCTCCTTGGGGGGCGTAAAACATAATTTAAAGTGATCCTAATGAATATGCAGCCCTAACAGATACATGCTTTTGACCAAAGCAACAGAAGAATTGAATCTAAACCACGATTTAAGCCAGTTCTATGCGTAGGTTATGGTGCTTTGTTTTGGTTCCCACTACGCTACGCCATTCTGCTCAAGTTCCTCATAGTAGTAATAATAATCACTCAAAGACCCATCCGGCAATTTGATAAATAAATCCTCAATAATTTTGACAACTTACGGAAATAAAATCTATCATCGATTGATTGATCACAGCAATCAACCAAAGATATCGGAGTGGCGACTCCTTGGGCGACACGTATCATAGCCTAAAAATCCAACACGTGTTATTTTAAGGTTAGCCTGCTCCATTTCAGATAGATCCAGATATAATTCCAACGATGAATGTGAGACTCCCCAAGAGTCCACAGAATATCCTTGATTGTTTGAGAAACCTATTCGACTAAAAATATAAGCACTCCCACAAGCTAAATGGTATAGATGTAAGCGGATAAAAAATAAAATAACCTGGAGATCACTCCCACTCCCTCAGAAACTCAAGCATGGGAGACACGACCGGATGTATGGCTTAACGCTCTCGCTCACCTAGCGCTCACCCCGAGCAGGAGGGTAATTAGAAAAGCGCCCAGCTTTTCTGACTTCCGGACCTGATCTCAGATACTGTCCAGAAAATATCAAGATTTTGTTTACCTTTTGCAAACAAAACACTGATATTTTGTAACCAATCAGAACCGAACGTCGAAAAGCTGGGAGCTCTCTAATGATCCTCCAGCTTTTGCCTACAGAAGACTCAGAAGAGGACGGCTCCCACCTGCTGGGTTTGGGTCCGGGGACACAGATAGGCGTTGTAGTGGTGGCCGGTTTATTCACACATACAAACACATACACACACAATACCAGATAACATACGCTACACACTCTACAACAACACTATGGTCACACAACACAATATACAAAGCACTGGGATATCGCTCTGAGTCGGACCGTGAAATATCGGTGCCGGCTCAGAACGAAGTGGCGCGTTCTCCGCGGCCGGGCCGGCAGGTCGGCTCCGGCGGCGCGGAGACCGCGCGCTCTGGGCGGCGGAGGCCGCAACCGCTGGGGCCAGTCCGGGCCCCAGCATCCGCGCTCTGGCGGCGGAGGCTGCGACCGCTGAGGCCGGGCACGGCCCCAGCATCCCTCCCCTCTTGGTCGGCGCCAGCCAAGGGCGCCAAGGGCGACGCGTCTTCCACGTCGCGCCGTTCGCGCTCGTCCAGGGTCAGGGGGAGCGCGTCGTCCTCGGGGATGTCGCGTGGTTGGTCGCGCGTCCCGCTGCAGGCCCAGCACCTGCAGGGCGAGCACTCTGCTACCTCCTCGTCGACGCTTCCTCCCGCGGCGCCGTCCTCCGCGGGGGCGCGGGCGCCGCTACGGGGCGGCGGCTCGTCGGTGTTGGCGTAGGGGTCGCCGTGTCCTACGGCGTCATCGGGGAGGTCCCGGTCTTCGGCTGACGGGTGCTGAGGGCTGCTCCCGCCGGCGGCCTTCACGAAGGCCCTCCTCTCCCCCTCCGCAGTCCGCGCCGCGCGGGCGATGGACTCGTTCCCGGGCGTACGGGTGGCAAGCGTCGGTCCCGCGGCTGCGCTTGCGATGGGCTCGCCGGCCAGGGTGAGGGCCCTCATGGGCTCCTCTGTGGCGGGCGTGGCTCTGCTCGTGGTGGGCTTGCCGCCCAGGGTGAGGGCCCTCATGGGCTCCTCTGTGGCGGACGCGGCTCTGCCCGCGGTGGCCGCTGCGCCGGTCAGTGGAAGGGCCCTTGAGGGCTCCTCGGTGACGGGCGCGGCGGTCCCGATGTTGTCACAGTCGGTGGAGTTGCCGGCGGCCGGGGACACGACCTGGACGATGTCCTCGCTGCGGGTGTCTGGCAGCGGGAACTCGCTCCCGTACCGGCTCGCGTACGCGGCGGCCGTCAGACCCAATTCGTCTCCGACGAATCTGTGTCTGAGACACGCTGTACTGGGCGACTCACGTTCTTCGCCGGCCCGCCATTCTTTACAAAATGGCCCGGTGACCTGTGAGTCGTCCCGGCTGGTGGTCAAGCTGTGCCCGCCCCCGTGCACTATGGGCGCCCTCCGCTGAGGTGCGCCCTGGGGGCTGCCAGACTCGGGCGTACTTTGCGCGCGGGCAGCGACTGGCCCCGCGGCCAGCAAGTCTTGGTCGGTGTTCACGGGCACGGGAGGGCCCTGCAGGGGCTCATCCCACACCGTGCAGTGAAACAGCCATTCCTCCCAGTTAGATGTCTGTCCGCCCTCGTGCTCGTCGAGCTCGTGGGCGGTTGTGTGATGCAGGCTGCTCGAGCTCGCCGTGCTTGCGCCCGCCCGGGGGGCATACTCGCCCCCCGGCCCCGGAAGCGCCCGGGCCGTGGGTGGCTCCGAGCTCCAGAGATCAGGTTGTGCCCCGCCCCCGCGGGTCCCCCGTGCCTCCGAGCGCACGTCGTTTGGCACTAGCGCCCAATGGAAGCCGGCCGGCGCCTCTAGGCCTGCTGATGATCGGCACGCGCGTGCGATGTGTCCGACTCGCTGGCACGCGTGACACGTCGTGCGCCCAAAGGGGCAGCTCGCACGCTCATGGTCGCCTAAGCAGCCCGTGCACTGGCGCGGGGCCGTCTTGTTTTGCCATGGGGGAGGCCCCTCGGCCCCCGGCCCGAAGCTTGGGCACGTGGCGCGAGGTGCCCTGTACCAGCTGGCCGCGGGCCCCCTATTGGGCTCACGCGTTGGCTGGTAGGATGAGCCAAACTCGGGCTCTGCATACGACGCCAGGTTGATGGCGGCCCAAGGTGACGCGTTGATCCGCGGCCGTCAAATCGGCACACGTGTCCCCTGTGACTCCAGCAGCTCACAGAATACAGCCTACACCCCCGCGGTCGGCCCGTCAAATGGGCCCTGACCGCTGCTAAAATCTTGGTCAATTTAATAAAACAACGGCACGCGTGACCCGCACACGTCCGCTAATAAAAACCGCTAAAACCGGGGTGAACACTCCTGCCATTACTAACCAAGAACGACACAGTGGGCTGTACTGACCGAGCGCCTAAGCGCTCTGTGCATGCTGCGTGGCCGGTCCGTCTCGTCGTCGCCAATGCTGGGTTTGGGTCCGGGGACACAGATAGGCGTTGTAGTGGTGGCCGGTTTATTCACACATACAAACACATACACACACAATACCAGATAACATACGCTACACACTCTACAACAACACTATGGTCACACAACACAATATACAAAGCACTGGGATATCGCTCTGAGTCGGACCGTGAAATATCGGTGCCGGCTCAGAACGAAGTGGCGCGTTCTCCGCGGCCGGGCCGGCAGGTCGGCTCCGGCGGCGCGGAGACCGCGCGCTCTGGGCGGCGGAGGCCGCAACCGCTGGGGCCAGTCCGGGCCCCAGCATCCGCGCTCTGGCGGCGGAGGCTGCGACCGCTGAGGCCGGGCACGGCCCCAGCACCACCAAGAGAGGACCAGTTACCAGGAGCGGGTACGGGTACGGGGATGTGTCTGTCATCCCTCGGGTTCCGGCGTTCGCCGCGAGCGCTAGCGTCGGCGCGCGCGGGAAGTATGAAATGTACGAAGCAGTCAGGCTCAGCCGTCCAAATAACAGGTCACGCGAAACTTTTTGAACACTCTTTTTGAAGCGAAAGGTCCGAAAGGTCTAATACAGCTGATCGAATCAATTTAACGCCGTGGATAATGGTTTTAAGGCCGCAAACGTAAATATTCAGTGCGCAGTAGGTAGGTCACAACAGCTCCGATGTTATACGTATCCCTGGTTAGGTTAGGTGTACACACTTCACAAACCATGCTCGTTGTGTCTAAGGAATACTCTAAGGAAAACTTCGATGAATTAAAAAACTAAACGACTTGCATGCAGATTGCCGTTGCAATGACTTTAAAATCTATTCCAGTTCTCTTTAAGGTGCAAAAGTATAATATAAGTAAATAGGCCTTAGGTAATCCAAGGTAAACAAGCAGAGCAGAAGCAGACGAAACAGTACAACCAGCGCTGCGCGCTGCGAGCGGCGGACAGTCAAACCTTGGGGGTCACCGACCCGACACATCGACATACGACCGAAGGAGATTTTTGAGTAGCATTGTATTTTCAACCCGACCGATTTATGTCAATGTATGATTTCGAGATTGTATATTGAACCCTAGTCTACAAGTTTGACTAAGTTAATTCTGTTATCAGAACTAGTATTTTCTATCAAATCTGTGCAGTGTGGTTCAGTGCACCCGGAGCTTGGCAGCCCCTGCCCGCTGCTCCTGGTCCTGGTACTAGTCGCTCCCACCACGTGCTCCCACTATACCGGAGGAGACCTATCGATATCTCTAAGAAAAAAAAAAAGACCTTCTGCGCCGATTGGAACGCACGATCTGGCAACGCCGTACCCCCACCACTCCCGCTCCAACCCGGCAGTTCCCCTAGAATCGAATTAAACTCTAAATACGAAAAAAAAGTTGCAACTAGTTTTTGTCACGCTGAATCCGAAAATATAACCCTTTTTGTCATTTGAGTCCATGTTTGAGTCCGTATCTAGGCGTATATTCGATTATGAGTGGTCTGGCCCGGCATTGGTTGCTACTCGCCGGACCAGACCACTCATAATCGAATATACGCTTAAATACGGACTCAAATGACAAAAAATGTCGGATTCAGAGTGTCAAAAACTATTGGTTCAGTTTGTAGTATTATGAATTTCATCCGATTGTAAGGAAAATCGGGAAATAGCCAGCCGGTGTGGGGCGGGAGTGGTGGGGGGGGGGGGGGCGTTGCCAGGTCCTGCGCTCTAATCGGCGCTGAAGGTCTATACTGGAAATCGCGGTACCAGTGCTAGTCAACTACTTCCGTATTAACAATAAAATTTCAGAATCGTGTTCCTCGACCTGAAATTAGTCGAAATACATGTCTTCGAACGTCCAAATCGGTTAACATTCAGCCGAGGAATAAGTAAAACACACTGTGTTCACACCGATGGCCGATAGCGCGAGTTAATAACCCTCCACCACCACCACGCACTGTTAAAACCTTGCGAACAATCTTTACAAAGAAATAGGGTATTTCGCATTGCAAAGAAAAAATTCGTATTACAAAAAAAAAAAAAAGTTGGCAACGCTTTGCAAGCTTACGAAGTTTTTGCGCCTAACAAATTAAATAGTTCGTAAGTAGTGAAGAAATTCTTCGCAGTTGCGAAGCAGCCAAATACCTCGCAACTTACGAATTATTTAGTTTGTCATACGAACTTTTTGTTCGCAAGGACTTAACAGTGCGATAGCCAGCCAGGGCTAGCAGGCGGTGTGAAGGGGTCAGGCGCTGCGATATGCGATAGCTAGCCTCGCATTAGCCCGGGGCTAGCTTGTAGTACAAGCCCCGGTATAAACACTAAACAGTCATCGCAAGGGCGCTGGAGCTGGAGAGTGAAGCAGATGCTTTTTCCCCCAACAACAAACTACCGGACTTGTATGGGAATTTAAAAGTGCAACAATCACCTCAAAGTTTATAATCAACTTTCCACAACGCTTCTGTTTTCGCCCTCTCGCACTGACGACTCTGACAAGGGGAAGTCCCAACAGGAGGGCTTTTGCGGAGGACACCCATACCCGTGTGAACCTCCACTCAGCGGTGCGCTCGGCTCGGACTGAGAGCAGGGGCGGTGCGGCTGTGTTTAATGGAGGACAAAAGAGCCGACCCGAGGAGGAATCAGAATAAGGCGGTGGGGCGGGGCGGGCAGCTGCGAGTCGAGCCTCTGCTGTGGCCAGCCCGTGCCGGGTCGTACCGGGCCGGGCAGGGCTGGGCCGAGCCGGGGCCTCTCCACTCGCAGGAAGTAGTCGCTTGTTGCCAATGTCAGGCCGGCGTGGCGCGTCGCGACCCGGACCATGCAGGACCATGCAGGGCCCGGCGCGGCCCGGCGGCGCTGGCCAGGCGAATAAACTCGACGTGGTCACTTGTGGCCAGTTGGGACGGGCGGGGTGGGGCGGGCAGGCGGGAGGGAGCTCCAGCAGGAGCGTCCTGCGGGGCCTGCGGGCGGGGCGCGGTCAGGGCGGACAGCAGGGACGGCGCTCCAGCAGGAGCGTCCTGCGGAGCACGCGGGTCCTGCGGGCGGGGTGCGGGTGCTGTTACAGGAGAGAACAACTGGGGATCACTGCCCTCCCCCATAAATGGAAATCGCGGCGGCTAGGCGCGGTCTCAACTCCGCCGCCGCGCGGCTGGTCGGTGCCCGGCATATGCCATCTCATCATGGGGTGTCATATGCCGACCAAACCGTTCCCACGGGGCTGGCCAGGCCGCTGGGGAAGGGGGTGAGCCCTTGTGCGCTGGACCGCGTGGCAGGGCAGTCAGTCGCCTAGGAGCTGTGGAGCGTGGAGGTAGAACCTGTAACCGTTAAGAAGCCAATACACGTGGTCGGAACATGTGCTCGGTGTGCATCACTCATCTCGCCTAACAGAACCCAAGCAAACGGCCCCTAAAACATCTTCTGGTGCACCGGCCGAAGTTAGGCAGTGTGCTCATCGAGCTCAAGTTCTGTCTTGTGCGCGATAGTGAAAAATTTTGTGCTCCTCGAAAGCGTTGTGAGTGTGAGGCGACTCAACCAGTTTTGGATCTTTTGGATTAAGTGAAGTGAAAAGTGAAACCTTAAGTGAAGTGAAAAAAAGAAAAAGTGAAACCTTGTGCTGCCCTTCGTCAACGTCGACAGCGGAGACTTCGAACCAGCACACGGTAGGCCATCAACTCCATTGTTACTCCCACCCTGTGCTCAGTGTTGTGTCGTGCTCCGTTCCCAAAACTCCCGCTACCATGAAGCCATGTCAATTCAAATCAGTGATCTTTTAACGGCTGGAAATGATAAACCGGCATTTTTGATTTATAACGCCTCCTCGTGGGACGAAAGTGACGCCAAAAATATCGCGAAGCAGCTAGTTTCAGAAATAGAAAGTTATCCATTAGTTCTTGTGGAAGAAGATCTTGATAAATCAGGATATCGAACCTTCGATTTTGTAGACTTTGTTGTTAGTTCCGAAATTAAAGCAGACGACGCGGCAACTGTCCAAGTAGCCGTCCAAAAAGCTGACTTAGAAAAATATCAGTACACTAATTGTAAAATCGTCATTGAAAAAATCTATCAAATTGCCCGTCGCAGCATCAACCGAAATACACCTGAAGTAATTAATTGCCTAGCTCGTATTCTAATTGCAGTAGTAGATTTAATTAAGAAAGCAGACAAAGAGGACAAAAAGCGGCGCAAAAAGGAAAGGGAAGAACGAGCGCGTATCCAACGGGAGCTAGAATTAGCAAGGAGACTAGAAGACAGGGACGACCAAGCTCGGAGAGTAGACGAACTTAAGCGCGAGTTAGACGAATTTCTCAAATCTTTAAATATGTCTACCCCAACAGTTCCTTTGACGCTCCAACCAGGGCTGCCTTGCTATGATGAGAACGATCTGAATGGATGGTTCAAGCAGGTCAAATTAATATATGACAAATATAACGTTCGGGGGGAGGATATACCACTGTATATCCAAAATGTGCTCCCACCGTATGTAAGGTCGGCTGCTATGGGACTAATGGGGAAGCCCTGGGAAGAGTTCACTAAGGAATTAATTACCAGATTCCAACCAGACCAGTCTTGGACCACGATTTTAGATGCCATAGGTAAAATGCGCCCTATGCAAAATGAATCATGGAAAGCGTTTGCCAACAGGGTATATGAAGTAGCTCTAAAAGCAGACCCTCCCCTTGGGACAGCTGACATCTGCACGGCATTGTTGGGGCTGCTGCCAAAACAGGTAGCCCTAGCAATGGCGAGCAATGAATTCGAAACTGTGCCCAAATTCATACAAACAATGGAAAGGGTCCTTAGAAATCAAAAAGCTGTTGAATCCCATAAGACAGACGAGAGAAGCCAGGACAATGTTTCAAAGGTAATGGCGGCCATCAGTGATTCTGAAAATTCATTTGAAATGTCTGAACTGAGAAAAGAACTGGACGAGGTTAGGCAGCACGCCAAATTTTTGACCATGATGGTTACCCAGAGAGGTAGTGGCTATAGAGGAAACTTTAATGGTCAGAGAAGAGGCCGTGGCAATTGGAGAGGCCGTAGGGGCAATAGTTATGGTAGGAATTACGGGGGAAATGGCTATGACAGGAACTACAGGGGAAACAACTATGAGGGAAATTACAGAAATACAGGCAGAAACAGCAGCCCGGGACGCGACGGTGCGAGGGGCTCCGGGTCCGGGAGTCAGCGCCCTGAGGACGCACAGGTACAAGTTTACCGCAACCGGTCAGACAGCAACAATTCAGGGCCACGGGACCGTAGCTCTTCTAGAGACCGAAGTTATTCCAGGGACCGTGACCAGCGTGAGAAACGCTGCTACAGTTGTGACAAGGTAGGGCACCTGGCTTACGAGTGCTGGAAGCTCTCGAATTTTCGGTAAGCAATCGGAAAGAATGTACTCGGATCGCTGTGGAAAATGGCTACTTTAAGTCCACAGTAATAAATAAGGATAATTTTCAATTGCTCAAAGTGCCAGGAGATGGTAATTGTTTTTACCACAGTCTTGGGGAAATATTATATGGCACTCTTAGAAATAGTATGTCACTTAGGGGTATGGTGGCTTCATACATTAGAAATAATTGGGACAAGTACAAAATGTACCTTCCGAATATAAGTAAGGATGATTATCATAAGTTACATAGTCAAACGCGGGAAATGGCAACAGAACTGCAGATAAGAGCTGCAGCAGAACTCCTAAAAATAGGCATAAGACTACAAATTGGAAACGACGAAAAGTTGTACACCTGTCAGTCCAGACCCTTCCTGTATGTAGTAATTCGACATACGGGCCCATTTGAGTGTGGTCACTTCGACCCCCTAGTACCTAGTAAAATTTTTCACCTCTGCTATGATGAAAAATTTAAGGGGCTTAATAATGACAAAAAGAATAATCAGTCAGATGGGTTTAATGCTACACGTTCTCACGGTACTCCTGCAGCACTAGAAAGTACATCGAGTTCGCGTGTCGGTTGCACTGATATCCACGGTGAACGACCAGACATGGTAGCCCTGCAACAGGAGAAAAAGGCTAGATTCCATGACGACGTGATGGTAAGAATATATGAGAAAAAGGGAGGATGGATAGGAAGTGAAATAGGAAAGCTGAAACCACCAGAGAGTCCAACAGGTAATTCAGAAACAGGGAAAGATGGTTTGTTTACCTCTGTTGACGCGCGACGCAAGGAATCGCGGTCATCGACCCCTGCAGCGACGGAAAAGACGGAGTCAATCTCGCTGCCGACTGCGTCTCCACGCAGCTCATCGACTGGGGGCGCGACGGATGGTAATTCAACGGGCGATCACACATCAGTGTGTGAAAGCACCTTTCCGTGCTCCTGCTGTTACGAAACAGATGATTTAGCAGAAATTATGGAAATAAATTGGGAACACCCGATCCAAATTTCTGACCCGGCTATGTACTTCCCTATTAAAGTCAAAGTCAACGGCAAAAAGATGATAGGTTTTATTGATAACAATGCAAACTGTTCAGTTATATCACCCAAACCATGGTTAAAATCTGAACGTGTTCAATCAATAAAAGGAAATTTGGAGAGTAACAATGAAATTGTCCAGCTTGAAGGGATCTTCAATCCTGACTTTCAAGTTTCAGAAAGGATCAAAATAAAACTTCCCACGGTGATAGCGAAACTTCCGGAGGGTGTTGATTTAATATTAGGTAAAAATTTCATAAATAAATTAAAAGGCTTCAAATTAGAAAATCCTGAGGCTTACTCATTCTACTATAACCATGAATGTGTTGAGAAATACAAAGTGAAAATACCAGTTGACGAGCAATGGGAAACACTAACAGTTTCGGATGAGAAATTTAACAAATTGTTCAAAATAGAATTAAAGGTGGATGGCCTTAAACTTCCAGCCATTCTGGATCTGGGAGCAGTACGCTCAATAATAAATAGTAAGTATTGCACCAATAAGGCAGGACTTAAACCAGTAAAAATTAAACTTAGAACAGCTAATGATACTTACATTAAAGTTGATGGTATCTACAAAGCAGCAATCACCATTGAGGGATGTACAGTCCATCATTACGTGGTTTCTGCTGAATTACCAGGTGACGTTCCAATGCTCCTTGGCAATGATTTCTTGGCGAAATATCGCTCTGATACCTCTTGGAATACAGAAACATTGACATTGCGTATGGGCGTTTCCACGGTAGTAACCAACAGATTAAAGGAGGAAAATGATTCTGAAAATAAGAAAGAAATGAACAGAATAAATAAAGTTGACGAAATAAAACCGAATTGTGAGAATACTACTGTATTTCTATACAGCACAACCGATGTTGAGATCAATGCAGGTATGTGTGGGCTCGTAGAAATAAATAGTAAAGAAAATGTCTTACCAGCAGTGCTATCCCCTTGTGCTGTCATGGGCAATCTGGATGTATCCACAGTCGAGTGTTTCCTACTCGATGAAACTGTAGTGCCAATTTTTAACTGTAGTGAAAATTCAATTTTCATTCCAAAAGGCACAAAAATTGCTTGTGTTACACCTGAAAATAAAAATATAGAGGAGTCCAGATTGTCTTCGGTCACCCCTGGGGAACTAGCATTTGCCATGCAAAATAACTTAATAAGAATAGAGGGAAACGGAAACTTACCGTCCGAGGAATGCTTCACTGTGGAGAGTGATGATGAAGAAGCCATTCCTTCCTTAGATGGTGCAGACATCTCCGAGAGTGAAAAAGAAGAGGTTAGGGAGATGTGTAGAAAATATTCAGATGTATTCGGTCCGGGAATGAAACCTCACGCACCAGTTCCAAACTTCATAGGTCACCTAGAAAGAACGAATGAAGGCTCAATTTTTCGTAGACAGTGGCCGTTGTCAGCAAAACAAAAAGCTATAGCAAGGAAAGAAATAAATAAATTTTTAGATTGGGGTGTAGTAGAGGAAGGAGAGTCCATTGTTCACATGCCATTCTTTGTAATTGAGAAAAGAGGCTCCACGATAGAGAATCCAATGGGTCGATGTCTCTATGATTGTCGTTATCTTAACAAAGTACTAGTGAAACCTCAATTCAAAAGCTACAGGGTAAATGACATTCTGACATACTGTGCTGACAAAAGTTTGTTATGTACCCTGGACATCAATCATTACTTCTTTAATATTGCAGTTACGGAGGAGAGCAAATTATTATTAGGCTTCACCTTTGAAGGTCGCTCTCTCCGCTGGACGAGACTCCCTCAGGGTCTCGCTCTAAGTCCCCAAATTTCTATTGCCGCTCTTGGAATAATCTTCAAAAACTTGCCCATTCGATATTATGTAGATGATATCATTGTTGGAGGTAATGACTTCCAATCACTACTTTCATTACTAGAACAGGTACTACAACGACTCAGGGCCTCTAATCTAACGGTACACCCTAAGAAGGCAAATCTCTTCAAAAAGGAACTATCAATCATCGGACTCACAGTCAAAGCAGGGGAATACGTCAAACCCAACCCAAGCAGATTTAAACCATTGTTGGCGCTTAAAGACCCTAAGAACGCCAAGGAATTAAGATCCGTACTTATGTTTTTCTCATACTACAGGCGATGGATAAAGTCATTTGCAATTAAAACTCAAAAGTATCAGGATATGATTAATGAAAAAACCCCATTTCAATGGACTGAAAATGATAGGAAAACCGTGGAGGATATGTATCAATACCTTTTGTCCACAGCCACTTTGGCATTATTTCATGAGGAAAGGCCTACTAAATTACATTGCGATGCATCTAACCACTCGATAGGATCATTTCTTGCTCAAAAATCAGGCAACAACTACAAACCCGTTGCTTATTTCAGTGCTCCCATTAAAGGAACAAAGCTTGCCTGGTCCGCATTTCACAAAGAATGTTTAGCATTGTATGAATCGGTAAAATATTTTGAGGACGAACTAAGATTAGTTAATTCCTTCACAGTAGTAACAGACTGCTCTTCCTTAAAATACCTTTTGTCAATGGAAGCACCAAAAAGTCCTTTCGACAAATTTATCAGTTTCCTTTGTAACTTTAATTTTGACTTTGAACTTGTTCGTAGTGAACAAAACAAAATACCGGATAGCCTCAGTAGGCTTACACCTCCGGCAGACTCCAAAGAAATTATTCAAATTCCAGAAAAATTAGTTATACCCTTGACTCCTGCAAAAATATTACCTGAAAAGCAAACTGAAGAAAAATTGAACAGAAATCAAGTAAAAGTAAGTACAAGGAAAGTACCAGTGTTTTATTTACCTGATGGTTCTGAAGAATTCGATTTTGATTATGTCGATACCTCCTCCGAACCAATTGTTTCCTTTACGGGCAACTTTGAATTCCTCTCAAACTTCTATCCGGTCCAACTTGAATTTGAAAAGAAAATTTGGCCTTCAGTAGAACACGCGTTCCAAGGTGCTAAAACAGACAATGAGATGATAAAGAACGCATCAGGAATGCCGAGACACCGGCAATGGCGAAAAGAATGGGTAGATTTGTTGACTTAAAAGAAAATTGGGAAAGCCTACGAAATGAGGTTATGTTAGAGTTGTTATGGGAAAAATTCAAACACAACACGGATTTGGCACTAAAATTACTATCTACCGGAGAGAGAGAAATTATAGAATGCAATACATGGTGTGACATGTATTGGGGACAATGCACTTGTCCAAAACACAGATACAAAATAGGATTGAACATGTTAGGGAAAATGCTCACTCAAATAAGAGACCTGAAAAGAGATTGTCCTAACCTAACACTCACTGATGATGACAGGAAAAATCTACTAATTGCCGTAGTGACTCGCTCTCGAGCCAAACAATCAGTCCAAAACGGTAATCAACAGATTAACGACGAGATTATTGATCAGCCTACGGGTAAACAAGGCGGCCATGACTCTGGACGCGAGCAGCCTGTGGCAGAGACTGTTCGCACGCCAGCTATTGGCACGCACCCTATTGCCACTCCACCTATTGGCACGCCGGTTGTTGACAAGCCAGCAGAGCCAGAGGCAGCAGACGATACGTCATGGCGACAGGATGATATTTTGAATTCACCTAACACGATCAAACACTTCAGCGACGAATTTTATTGTCTCTCCAATCACGCGCCATCCACGTTCACAGTGGACGGTGAAAAATACCTGTCCGTCGAAGATGCATTAGACACTAAAGGCTTTCGGTTCAATGATCCGAAATACCTATCGACAGAAACTGTGACGGGTGCGTTGGAGAAAATTCGAGCTAACCTACGGGAGGCAATAAAGAAATCCGCAACGGAATTCTTAATTAAATGTCTCACTGCTAAGTTCACTCAAAATCCTGAGTTGAAAAAGAATCTCTTAAAAACAGAGGGTAAACTGTTGCTGTACTGCAACAAAATTTGTGACAATTATTTAGGGTTATGTCAGTGTTCTGTCTGCAAAGCCAATGTTAGCCTGAAGCCATTTAATGTATTAGGAGTAGAACTAATGAAATTAAGAACTAGATTTATAAGGGAAAATGAACTTGATAGAGAGGCGACACGTTTTGAGAATACCCCGCCAATTGAAAAGTTTAAATTGTATCAAAGGAATGATTCAGCCTTAAAGAAGATTATTGAGACCTTTGATTCAAATGGTATGCCAACTGATAAGACAGAACGGCACAATGGGGTTCCTAAGTTTGTATTAAAGAAAGGATTACTGGTGACCAACACGAAAATACCCAGGACAGTAATACCTTCGGTATTACTCCCAACTATTTTTAATGACTTTCACTCCCTGATAGGTCATGCAGGGAGAGACATTATGTCAATCGCTATTCGTAAGTTCTACTATTATAGAAACCTAGATGAAAAGATAAGTGAGTTTGTTAACTCTTGCACAAAGTGCCAGGAGTTCAAACCTAGCAAGGAGCGGTATGGTCTCCTAAGACGTAGGGTAAGTAATGAAATTTTCCACAGCTTGCTTTCCGATTTTTGCCACATTAGTAGTAAAGCCTATTATAAGTATTGTTTACTAATAACAGATAACTTCTCCAACCTTACCTACCTGTACCCATGTGTGAAGGCAGATCAAAAGGCTCTTCAAGAAGGTCTGAATGACTTCTTCAGCAGATTTGGCAGGGCCAGATATTTATCAATAGATGCAGGTCCGCAATCAAAATCCGCCGAATTCCTAAATTATGCTAAAAGGAACGGGTTTAAGGTCATTACGGCCGCATCTGGTGCACACATGAGTGTGGGTAGAGTGGAGTCCCATGTTAAGAAGTTAGTGTCTGTTTTAAGATTCCTAATAGATGGTAAAATGTCTAGGTTACAGTACTGGCATCAATTCGCTCGGGTGGCACAGTTCCATTTAAATAACACACCCCAAATAGCCACAAATGGACTCGCACCTAACGAAATTGTGTTCGGTAGAACACTAGATACCCCGTTGACTATCAAAACTACATTACCTCAAGAAAATTCAATCCAGAGAAGGGTTAAATTACTTCAAACAATAAGGGATGAACTAATAAAATCAAGGAACAAAGCATTCAACCGATATTCTCGTTATTACAACAGGAATAGGAAAGACATAAATTTTAAAAAGGGTGAAAAAGTTTTTGTTAGATTTGAGAAGAAAGCGAGTACAGCAAACCCATCCAAGTTCCAGAAATTTTTCAGGGAAGGCTCAATCAAAAAGAAAATTTCAAAGGTAGTATATTTGGTAACCATGAGGGATAAAAACGGAGTAATTTGGAGGCGCAAGTGCCATATATCCCACCTTAAGAAGGCCTATGCCAGGCCAAATTACTTTCAACAGAAATCAAAAGTCACGTTGCTTATTTACAAAGGGAACATACCAATTCCGGCGAATATAAATGATTAAATGTCCCAAATTTTAATGAAATGGTGAAATATGTATGTTCAACCTCACGAATTATGAATGAAATATGGAGGTGGCCAAAACTTTTCAACTGTAGATCGCTAAGGAGAGATAAAGACTGAACACGTGGAATAGTTAAGAAATTTAGAGTAAGATGTGGGGAGTTGTAATGTTTTGGTCATACACATATTATCATTCCGAAATAAGTTATATAAAAAGGGAGCCAGAACAGCTCACTTACAGCAGAACTGTGGTGAGAGGAATCGAATGGCCCCAGATGACCATTCTTCGTGCACGAGGGGTAATGCTGATCAAGCTGAAATATTGGTTATAAACCTATATTTCATATTTCTCAGTGTTGCCTGGATTTCCTTACTGTTCATAAAGTTATGAATTTAAATAACTCCCAGTTTCTAGTAGTGTACGAACGAAACTCTTGAATAATGGAATTTTACGGCATAGATTAATCATTTTAATGTACGTGACAAATGTGAAGAAGAAGCAGAAACAAAAAAAAATTTTTTTTGATGAGCACCCTCAAGAAAACTTTGGTTAGGAAATTTAAGAGTTCCTTGCAGATGAATTTTTTTTTCACTGATTTGATTGACTAGCAAAGTAGCAACAATCCCTACCGTCCTTGTACGAACCTTACACCCACTTTCCAATATATCCCTACCCTACCACAAATATGGAGTTGATGTGTCCTTCCCTATGTGTTAATCGAGTACCGTTATGTTGTTTTCGTTTCAGGCACGCAAATTTCATCTTAACCTTTCACGATGAAGTTGGTCCATGTAACAGGAGACATACTTGGTTGTCCCCCACATGTAACCATCGCCCACTGCGTGAGTGCTGACGGAAGAATGGGGGCTGGCCTTGCTAAAACCCTGCAGGGGTACTTTAATCTGAGGGCCCAGTTCCTCAGCACTCCCAGAGGCGTAGGCTACGCTGTCGCCTTGAGACGGGGACCTCGCTTTATTGTCAACCTGGTTACCAAAGAACATTATTATGATTTGCCCACACTGGCTGACTTCGAGGAGTCCATAGTAAATTTACGCCGTTTTCTGAGATTCAACAATATTCGGGAACTGGCGATCCCCGAACTAGGCTCTGGGTT